>BOPP01000037.1:8320724-8367869 GCA_017312745.1 Gryllus bimaculatus
AAAAGATAAGATAGAGACTTCTAACGTAGACCGGAATATTGTTAATTTAAATTTCGTTCGCCTGTCGCGTTGGCGAACAAGAAAACAAATGTAAGCTTGGAGCATCAGATTGGTATAAGATACTTCGAATTACCAAGAAAGTAGAAAAAAAATGGATTTTCTCTTCAAAAGAAGGAGGCATTGTGGAACGAATTTAAGAGGACATGGCCGTCGGTTATCGCTTCTGTTTACAAGCTTCGGCTCGCGTTCCTTATTTGCCACTCTTAATGACCTTATTTAGAAATTTATACTATCCCTCATATGCACAGCACCTCCTCTCACAATTCTGGCAGGTTTCAATTGCTATTTTATTCCTTTCGAAGTGCAACGGCCTTCTATAGATCAATCCGGGCAAAAATCTTGTGGGCGTCTCCTTAGCAAGCGAAATGTATCCGTGCAACGCGGATGACTGGCACGTGTGCCCGTGTGTTTGTTGCGCTGCGACATTTGTTGGCCTACAGCGACCCCATTACACACCTTCCCGCCCCCCCCCCACTCTATCTCCACAACCTCCGCCACGCGCACAACTATCAGTCACAGCCAACACTGCAGCCAGCGCCACAACCAAAGCCACATGTATCCGCGTGTAGATCCCACTGCCAGCCGCTACCCGTCCCCGCCGCCCCCGCCGCCCCCATCGTCACCCACGTCCCCGGCATCCCGGCTCGTCCCCACCGTCCCTGCCGTCCCCACCGTCCCCTGCCCCCCCGCCGCCCCGCCCGTGCCTCATCGTCCGCCAAGTCCCCGGCATCCCCGGGTCCCCACCGTCCCGTGCCGTCCCTGCCGTCCCCGCCGTCCCGCCGCCCCCGCCGCCCTCATGTCCCCCACCGTCCCGGCATCCCCGGCGTCCCCCACCGTCCCTGCGGTCCCCGCCGTCCCCGCCTGTCCCCACGTCCCTGCCGCCCCGCCGCCCCGCCGTCCGCGCCCGTCCGCGCCGTCCGCGCCGCCCCAGCTCTACAACCATTACCACCACAACACCACCACCACCACCACTTTCCGCGGCCGCGACCACCGGCCACCGCCGCTACTCGGCCGGCCAATCGCCGTCCCGCGCAGTCAGGTGCCGCGCCGCCTCCATCACCGCCGTGGGCCCACAGCAGCTGGCCGGGCCCGTCCGCCTGCGCGCCGTGGCCCTGACCTGAACACCCGCGCGGCGGCGGCTTCGCTGCCCGTCCCCGTCCGTCCGCGGCCGCGACGCCGGTCGAGCGGCTTCGGCGCGCAGCCTGGCGCCGCAGCTGAGTCGCCTGGCCCGCGGGGCGCCCGGTCGATTGATTGACTGCTTGTTTTAGTGATTCCCGGCGCACGTCGACAGGATCATTAATCCCGTACGTGTAGTGGATGCTTTTGCTTGGGAGATGCATGAATATTTTCCCTCGCTGATATGGCAGATTCGGCGCCGAAGCCTACCGTTCTCTAGCGCAGCTGTCTCCAACCAGGTATCCTCCCAGCAGCCCGGGACTTGTTTAAGCTCCCGACCGGTCACGGTCCAGCATGTGCTTGCTTGTGGTAAAGTGAACGTGTTATTTAAGTGTGTGTGTAAGCGGGAGAGGATAGACAAGGAAAAGATAGGAAAAGATCGCGCGCGGCCCGCTGGCCTCATTTTGGTAGGGTAATGCTCCGGCATTCGTCAGGTGTTGATTGGGCGGAAACACACGCGGAAAACTACGGTATCCAGAGCAGCTATAATTCTTCTCCTGAAAGCGACTGAATTTGCGATCCTGATCTGACCAAGGTAGTGTGGAAACCTGCGAGACGTCGGGTCTCGAACCTAAGACCTCCCGGTTGGGGGCAATGCAGTGACATCAATGATGCCGAGCGATCTCAACACCCGTGGCGCTCGGTCGGAGGGGGGTAGCTGGTGAGGCACTACCACGCCGACTGACGCGTGCAAGTAAACTCAGCGTTCACGCAGTGAAACCAATTGGCACGGACAATTTGCAGCTCATGGCGTTGAATGACACGGAGATTTAAGCGTTCACAGAGTATGTTGCGATTTATTTTACTCATTTTGTGGGGAACTTAAGAAGTGGGTTGGGAGTCTTTAAGCAAACTTGCTAAAAATCCGAATTGATACCAAAACGCTTGAAAAAAATAGTAATTGTTGACAAGCGTCGGGCAGCATATTTCTGGAACGTTTGCAATAACATGCGAAATCAGTTTGCAATATGCGAATATCATGTTTCAAAGTGGACGTGGAAATGTTGTGAAATCTCGAAATAATTGCTAAAATTGAATTTAGTTTTCATTCGTGTGTGCTATCGACTCGTAGGGTTAGACATCGACCCACAGTTGATCATCAAGTATGCTGAAGAACGTTTAACTACAATGGCCGGTGTTTATTAATTTATAACTCAGATATAACTGACAAAACAAATTTAAAAATCAATAAGAACAATTGAAACAAATTGATCTCTGAAATCCTGAGTGGCTCCTGAGTTCGCTTTCGGGGGTCACGGGAAGAAGATGAAGGCCTTCGTGCACGCGATTACTCTTACGCTTTGTTATATTTTGTTTAACGAATTCGAGAAAATATTAAATTAGTTTACCCTCTATTTTGATTTGAATGGGGAAAACCTAAAAGCATCAACTATTGTTTACTCTCTAAGAGCATCCCTTAGTAATACATTTTCTCAGACAAATGCCTATCAAAAATGCTAAATCTATATTTTTATTCTGCTATAAATATGGAATGCGTTATTTTCAAAATGCGAATCTTCTTAAAATGCAAAGTGCTAAAATTTCACCTTCACTATTTCATGACATCTCCCTTGTAGGGTAGATGTTACGGATAAAGGCAAATCTGGCTAAATCCAAAAATCAAACCGGTTAATAATAAAATATAATATAAAATAAGTGCTAAAGTCCAAAGTAGGAGGAGCTTCGCAAGAAAGTGAAGCCGGATGATGTTGAAATGAAGCTAGCTAGGGTAGATGAAGTAGTCGATTGATATTATGATAAAAAAGTAGATGATGGTACTTATCATGAAAATTTTTAAACGGAAAAGAAAGTACATCTTATATTCTTATTTGCTTTTGCCACATTCAAACCTGACTGCTTCCCAAAAGTTTTAAAATCAGATTACTACTCAGTAGAAAACAGATAGCGAATAAATAAGTAAAACTGTTTTTACCAGACTTTCCTGGTATTTGAAATGAGAGCGGACTAGTATGGAGCAGAGAATGTTCCTTTCATGCCGAGAACAAAATTTCTGTTCCACAATATAGGAAATAACACGAATATAATATATATAATATTAATATATATATATATATATACATAATAGAACAAAAATGCCAGTGATATAAATCTCACTAATAAAAACACTAGTTTTAGCCTGCTTTTACCAACTATTTAAAATTTGCTGTGGTTTAACCATTGGTCGCATAGTAAGATGTGCTCCCGGCTTCTAATAAACAGAAGACATCTACATACAATACTTGTTTTATATTCATGTGTACGTTACATACTTTTAAGTAAGGTTTCTTTTTATGTATTCACAGTACTGCAGCCCTAGTAAAATGAAAATACGTATTAATAAGTTACTCATATTTTTCATTGCATAACTGTACAAATTGAATTACATTAATTATTCATGAAGGCCACTTTTTACGTACTAACACATGGGAGTGACATTTTCGCAAGAAAACAGCGTACAAAAATAATGTTATTTACAAAAAGATATCTTAAGATTTGCACTCGCCCAACGAGCGCGGGAGTACTACTCGTAGGTAATCTCCGAGTACAAATCTCTGGAGACGCCACAGGCAGAAGAAATTATTCCCAAAAGGCCTTTTTCAAATACGCACACGCGAAAGAAAAGATTTCTCAAAGTACATGGTCGCAGCAGTCTACAAAATACTTCTATATGGAACTTCTGGGCTTCGCAAAATGGAAAATGTCATGATGACAATATTGGATACCATTTAACCGTGGAAAACAATGTTGTTCCTCGATTAAATAAACTAAATTTATGAATTAATAAGAAATAGAAACTAAGCTAAGGCACAAGAATCTAAAATATATATTCCTCATTAAACAAATATAAAACCTGGTTAAACTTATTTATCTATACTTTCTGGTATTTTTGTTTATAAACAAATGTGTAGAATGGAGCCCTAAGGCGGTTCAGGGGCCGCGTACTTGCTTCTCGTAGAGCGATCACGGGCTCGATTCCCAATCAGGGCGAAAATAGAGTTGTAGCATTCCTTTAAAATTGTCTCAGTTTGTGTGTGGCTGTGACTCGAAGAAAAGCCCGAGTAGACGGAAAATGCTAGTTACGGCGAAAGATACGTTGTGTTCGCCGCTTGTCTCTCTTATCTGCCAGGCGTGGGAATTAGGCCCAGGTATGGAGGACACCTTTACCCAGTCGACAAAGTCGGACAATCGAACAATCGATCCAAAAATGCAAAATACATTCATTCACCAAATGACTTGGGTTTAATGGAAATGGACGCAGCAGATAAATAATTTGGACCAAAGCAACGGCAGTAAAGGACAGGTTTAAATAATTATTATATTCGAGACATTCTGCAGAAATCTAGGCACATCTACTAGGTATACATCTTCCGAGTAGCAATGTTTCAATTGGGAACTTTTGTTTAGTCGCAATTTGCTATTCATGAGTACGAAATTTATCTTGTGAACTTATTTACTTTTACAATGTGCAATGTACAATTCCCCTTTCAAATATGAATGCAGAAGTTTTTGTATACAACTCTAATACTGAATAGTGCACTCGTAAAATACATTTACAAGCTTCCTAGAAGCAGATGATTTTATGAATTCATTGAAGCACATACTGATGATGAATTTATATCAACATTGTTTTATCTAACAAACTACATATTTCTTCAAAACATTAAAGAAAACGTCTCTTCCTTAACCCACACATTTGTGGTCAAAGGTTTTTATCGTTGAAATGTAAAACCTCTCTCAAATCATCGTGTGATGGTCACAACAACAAATATTAGGAGTAAATTTATTAATTAGTAGTAACTTAATTTTGTAACAAAATCATCCGTAGATGTGATACTATAAGAATATTTCTACAAAGTTCTCATAACAAACAGAAAACTTGCTAGTGATATCTAGGGTAGAAAATTAATAAAACATTGTAAATTAATCTGTGTGCTCTTTGTCATAGACGTAAAGAAATTTTTTATAAGTACTACGGGTATTCTTACTTATTTATTAAAGTATTAATGTTTGATTAATACTATTAGAACTTATTTCATTTACCGTTTCCATTTTCCACTAGTTATTCATGTATTCTTTTATCCGAAACTAATATATTTCTGAAATTCATCATAACTTCGGTTTTCTTGTAAATTACAAACTTCTTCAAAACCATGCGTATTTAACGTATATATCCATTAGATTTAATCACCAACACAACAACCAACGCGTCGCTGTGTCCAATCAAAACGCATTCCACATGAAGGGCCACTGGAGCTCGAGCCTGCAAAGCGCTGGGGGCAGAGTTAGTGCACGAATTCGCTGCAATACGTAGCGTTAAATATTGCATGCAGAATGTAAATCATTCTCCATGAAGTATAATTGAACATGAATGCATTGTGCTGGTAAAGATTTAGCGCTGTGTTCAAGAGGTCAGTAATATGCAATTCGTGGTTCGAAAGCCATCAATTGTTTCGTTCCCTCCAGGCAGAAAGCTACATCCATTACCAATATTTTAAATGAGGAATACTTTTTATTTTTATATTTATAATAGATTAAATAATAATTATTAGAATTAACAAAAAATTGACACCCGAAGAATTGTAAAATGATGAGCCACATAACATGTATTAAACCAATAGTGGAGATCCATTCAGTCGTACTGAAATGGAAGTTAATACCTGGGATTTATATTCAGAAAACATTGTTTCAACAAAAGATGTATTAATTATACGAATTAAAAAAATATACTAAACATGTTACACAATAAAACATATGAAAAACACATTGAAACAAATAATAAAAAAGAAAAACTTTCAGCAAACTTTAAAGTAACCGTCCAATTTAATTCAGTTTTAATCCTGTTCGTTCACGTACTACTAAATCTCAAAATATCCATATTCCAATATTATATATTCTAGGTTTCAACAGCACCTTTTAAACTTCATTTGATACTAGCTACTTCCATAAGTTGTGTATGTTGTTATCAGATCAAATCCACACAACTACTTCCAAAAATCTCTACTTAACCTGCCCCACCCCCTTATCTAAAGGAGTAAAAGCTTTACGCCTGCCTTCAACGAGCGACTGAACAAGAATGACTATTTATCTTCCAGAATGGCTTTCATCATTGCTAGGTAAAACATTCTTCGTATCTCACCTCTATAGACAAACGACCATGTCCAAAGCTATATGTTTAAATACAAATTTTTATGAGTACACATGTAGTAGCACAAAATATTACAAGTGACACATACGTAATATCAAGAAGCCGCATTCAGTGAATGGAATTATCAAATAATTCCCAATAGAAATACTCATTTTTGACAAAATTTAAAATCGAAAAATTATTTTTGATTTTTTAAAGAAAATTAACTATTTTAGTTTCGAAAATTTAATTACCTTTTAGAACTTTAGCACACTAAGTGTACAGTACCTTTACGATACGCCAAGTACTCCTACATGTATCCACTTTTCAAGCAACGGTTGGAAGGATTTATCAAAAGTGCCATTTATTTGAGAGTATGTTTGGCGGATCCATAGGTCAGAATGGGATTTCATTCACACTTCTCAAAATCATTCATGAAATAAAATTTCATCTGGACTCTAATACAGCGAAACATTTTATAGGCTTGCGTAAATGTAACTTTAAGCTAGCCAAATGACCGGCTTCAGCCCGAGCGGATCCAGTTCTGGAGAGGGGTGGCATTTTCAGTTCGGCTTCATATGAATATTTGTGAAATTAAAAAAAAATCGTTAGCTTGTAGTCATAATGAGAATCATCATTTGGCTACGACGCGATCAATATGCGATGTTTACTTTGCAAAAATTATGTGTAATTACCAAAAATGTTGATTTTGTCGGAGAGGGTATGGCCTTCACCCTTCTTGACTTGGATTTGCCATTTCAAAACCTCAAAGTATTCCATTCACATGTTACGAAGCATCCTTATCTATTAACTAAAGCAGACTATTGATAATTAAGAAAATAAATGAATGACTCTAGTGAGAGATAATCTGTACGTATTGTCGTTTTTAAAGGGTGGTTGATCTCTTATCCACATCATGCCAAACTAATTCATTCTGAATGTGAGAAGAATAACGTATGAGACCACTCGCACAAAAATTAAGAATTACTAATACTAGAGTGTTGTAACAGAGAGTTAAATCTACTTCCATAACATTTTCTATTGTATTATAATTAAAAGCGTTAGCAAGCAGGTGCCTCGTGTCAATTGTTTGTGTGGCTCCATCCGGCACTGTCGTTGAATCATTCATGACATCCAACAAGGGTAGACTCTAAAGATGAATTCTTGCTAGACCAGTCACGTTACACGTGCAAATGATGGTACTACATTTATACACGACAGAACGTAATTACCTGCCACTCAACCACTCTCTAACGCAGTATAAAACGGATTGTCTTTTGGACAGAAACAGAGTTACACGTGTGACCCGATTGAAAGCAATAACGTCACAATTGTCGCCCACGGTGGAGTAGAGACGTGGATCTTCTAGTAAGTACGCGGAGTTAAAGATTGCGAATTCGAAGACCACTAAAGGCAAGGGCGGATACAGATCGATCATCGGGGGGGGGGGGTCATAGATTATTTTTTTAATAAAATAATAAAACTATTTGTTATTATATTACATATTTTTGTATGGTATATATGATTATATACAATATTTTTAAAATAATTACAGAATTCTAACACAAATAAATATTTAAGTATATTTTGGCAAATAAAAAAGGTAACAAACGTTTTCCTCTAAGCCTATTTGAAGGGGGGCATGGCCCCTGTGCCCACCTCCCCCTTGGATTAGCCACTGACATAAAGCACCGTCTGGTTGAGAGCGTAATCACCATTGTGATGTCTGCCCAGAAAAAGAGAGAACATAAAAAAGGTCACCACCCTTTCATGCCTTCCCTAAGTAAGGATCACAGTATTTAAATAGCGCATCCATTTACACTGTTTTGTTTGTGAATGCAACGTACGCCATTCGAGAGATGCCTTCAAAACAGATTCCGTTTGACATAATCTGGATAATGACAACAAATGTGGTGGTGAAAAAGACGTATGTGCTGTTACAAGACCCCTCCCTTCTTGAGACGAACGCCACTCGAGAGCATTGTGATTCAAATTGACGTTAGCCGTACTCCAAACGCAAACGCCGTACAACACTTCATTTCGACAATACTTCTCAATTTAAAAACAACAACAACAAATATGAGTTATCTTAATACCTAAACGATTAGTTAGACAGTTATTGTATATTTTAACCTAAGAAACCAACGAGTTATTTAAAAGTGAATGTGTTCGGTGGCTAAGTTTCAATTGTTTAATAGCACTGACAAATTTGTACTCATGATTTTTTTTCATATTTTTAAAAGATAGATAGGAAGAGTTTAACATATACGATAATTCGATACTTAGAGACAGAGGACAATGCAGAATCAAGTATGGAGAGAGAAAGAAATTCCGGAGAAGGATCTAAAGGAAATTACTAATGAAACATGTATGAAGGAAACAATTGAAAATAATTTATTTTTTAAGGACACTGAAATTTTCAGTTCGTGCTATTACTGAATTTTGGTGTATCCATATATTAATGACATTAATTATTGCAGGGAAATTCTATTTAATTTTGACATAATCGGCTATAGTGAACATCTGATATAGTGAACCAAACCAGTTAGTCCCAAGTTGTTCACTATAAACGGAGTCGGATGTATTTCGATCGTGATACTTAGACTGTGGGATGTGCCCACAGCTAATGTTTGCACCGTCGGGTTACGAGTAAATCACGTAACATGAATGGTCCTTTTATACAAATCACGTAACATGAATGCTCCTTTTATACAAGGCGCCTGAGCGGTTCACTTCGTGTCCGAGACGACTCTTGCGGCCTCTGGCGGCGAGCTACGCCTTCGCTTCGTCTCTGCCATTCTCCACCCGGTCGCGCCACAGTCAAGTGCGACTGACGTCATACTCCCAGTCCGTCACCGCGGGGTGCACAAAAGGAACAACAGAAAATTCACATGCTGATGTGGAAAAATTAAAAACAAACAAACAAATACAACAAACTAACCAACCTTTGGTAAACAAGTTAATTAATTTTCGTATGAAATTCTAGTAGTAAGTTTCTCTAGCACTCTTTTCGCTGGACCTTGTAAAAAATAAATACGCATACGATTGACATAAATTTGAGTACCGTAGTAGATTTATGAGAGGAAATGCTGAGGGAATACTGAGGAAATACCGTAGGGATTCATGAGAGGAAATACTGAGTAAGCTTCACGCCAGATAAACATACTGAAACTTACACTAAAGGGAGAGATTACCCGTAGAGTTCGCTAACGATTTTGTGGTAACATATTAGAAGTAGAAACATTTTTCTGCATTGTTTTAGCTAAATGAATTTTCCAACATTTGAAAATTGTTTTTGTTTTTCTAGGGACAAAGAAAATTAACAAAGATCTTGCAATATAATAGCAGAAAGCGAAATATTCAAACATTTTTAATATAATGTACTATTCTTATGGTTTTTGCTTTCTTAAATAAACAGGACAATCGGTAAAAGATGAGAGCGCAGATTTGATCAAAGTACACAATTTTTTTTTTCACTTTCCACTATCATCATTTCACTCGTCAAAAAAGTACGCGTGCTGAAAATTAGGCGATTTCCATCATGAAGAAACGAGGTATCTCATTTCTATATGAATTACAGTAGCATAATGTTCGGGGTACAATCAAATGTTGTTTAACATTTTAATATAGCAAACCCTCGAAGTTTTTTTTTCAGTGTCTAAAAAGTACTCGTGCAAAAATTGTGAGTCATCGCTTATAGAACAAAATTGAGAAACACAATCACCGATACACACACACACGCACGAACGCGCGCACACACACACACACATTTAAATACACTGAATATCACATAACACACACAAACACACACACACAAATGCACACATACACACAGAGAGCACAAACATCCTCCTTCAAATATTTCAAGCTTTAGAATAGTGTCAAAATTGCAAATATTTCACTGCAGTCTTCTGCTCTTGAGGGGAAAGAATCATAGTTTTCTGAAATACGAATCCACATTTCTGCTTGGTTAAATAGAAGATAAAATAATACTCCCTTAACATATTATTACTATCACAACATTATTAATCATTCATAAAAAAATGTGAACTAAATAAGTCAGTTTTTTAACGTAATTATTTTCTCTAACACTCAGGATCTTAAAAGTGATTCTCAAAATTAACATAAAATCAAAATGGTTTATTAGACATTGCATAATTGTATAGTTCTAGGAACCTTGATAAATTATAGTTTTTGTTCCCTGATAACTTTCAGTGTGTAATGTGGGAGTATTGTAACACACATGTTGCAAAGGCTGTGTAATGTATCTGATGGATGAGACCAGCTATTTATCGGATCTGCGGTCTCATAGTGCCACTGCTTGTAGTCAGTCAATCAGTTGTCGCATTAAGGGATAAATCTGTTGTATCTTCGTTCACGACATTTACGAGTACTCACGACAAAATTCGCTATCTTTGTCAGCAAATCGTAAAAAAGAAGATTTCCCAACATTTTGAAGCTCATAGGTGCACATATTCAAGGAATTTGCAGTCGATAAAAACTAAATATTTCTGAGTCAGTCCTTACGCAACCACCATTAGTCCACCTCAACTTCGACAAACAGTGGTTTGGAGACAACCTCAGATTCTTCAACATTAAAATCTATGCTCAAATGAAAAACAAAACAAAACATTCTTGAGCAGCATGTTTGCAATTGCTTTCAACGAAAAAGAAATAAAAAAAAAGAAAAAATACTTCAAAAATTAAAAATGCCTCATATTATTATTATTAACAATATTCTAATAATATTTTTGTGGCTTTAGAGCCACTATTATTCATCAGAAATTCAATAATGCTTATCAGTGGACACCACGTAGAAATATTGATAACAATAAAACAATCGGATGAAAGCGATAAACGAGCAAATTTCTCAGGCTAACCTTGTATAAGGAAGACCTTTTCCCACCAACTATTCGATTTAGAAGAAGGAAGTATCAGAATCGTGGTTTGAATTGCACAAGACATGCCGCGGGACGTGATGCAGTTTTTTGCACTGCCAGACACAGCGACGGAGGTTGCATCAATTTTAACCTGTTGCACCTCTCACCCCATTTGCACCAATAAAACAGACAGAAACTTGAATAATTAAAGCACTATTCATAAGGTAGAATGCGTTTGAAAACTGTTAAAAACTGTAACTGTTTCTTCCGTTTTTTTTAAATATCGAAAATGAAATATCATGCATTGCGCACCTATGAAAAGGTCAAATAATATTATTTTTAATAAAGACACTCAATTACGATACTAAGTAACTTCCCGTTGTTTTCTGCTAGATGACTTTTTATGAACTGGGTCATTTCTCATACCAAAACCCTGGGCTTAATATCTGAAGCGAAGCAAGTCGATAAGATACTTACTTGTTTTTTATCACAAATTTAAGTATTTAAAGATATATTTAAACGCGGCGTAGGAAAAATATTTAATTTACAAATGAAATCCCATTAAAACGACTACAAAACTCCTAAAAGCCAGATCTTAATTTATGACGCAAATGTACTCTCAGTTGTTTGAATGAAACTTTGAAACTCAATGAAATGTTAGACCTAGTTCCAAAAGTGTTTAAATCAACTCCATTTCTCGAGTATTTTTTTTCAATGAAAATTTATTAATTGTACAAAAGAATGAATGAATTTTTAAAAAACGGAACGTTTTTAATTTAAAGACATTCAAGAATGTTTTTATTAATTATTAATGAAATTTTGGTTTTTTGTTGTTTTTTTTTCTCTTTTCTCGTGCAATTGTCAAGAACGATATTCATTATGGTGAAAATCCAGAAATAATTCCTATCAAATAAGCTGCACTTATTGCTCGTAATGCGGTGACGACGACGTGTTCATTTTCTTAAGAAACATAATGACTCTTTATTTCAACAATTCTTCAGTCAACAAGTTCATAAACTAAAACCTGCTGATATTTCTACGACAAAGTTACACGTGCTGGGCAAGAACGTTTACGGAACTGGGCTGCTCATTATTCTTGGGGCAGTTGAAAAAATTTGGCACAACGCAAATAGAATAGTATAAAGCGGGAATATTGCAACGAATGCAAGAAGTGTACAGTGGTGCTGAAAAGGGCGAAAACGTTCTATGCAATTACGTATGAACAATTTACAAACACAAAACAGCCTAATGCGTTTGATGAGTCCACATCGTGTGATAACATCCTGCAGGAGGGGATGTATTTACTAAAGGCAGCGAATTCTTCAGTATGGTAAAAGGCCCTGGCCACATAATGAAATCATGATAGGCAATTTTTTTGTTCTAATCATATCTAATATATTCTAAGCCTGAGAATAACGTAAGTAATAACTAAATCAGATTCAGTCGCTGGCTGCATTGTGGTAGCGGTTATGAGAATCCACAATTAGTAGATACCGTTGGGAGTAAAATGTACCAAATTATAAATTGGCCGGACGTCAGAACCTATTAAATGGGCTAATAGATACATCTCTAGCGCCGGGACATTATAATTATCATTATCAGAAATATCACCATATTCAAGAATATCATTATCCAATTTTTCATCAATAACATTATAAAGAACAGCATCATCAAGCATATCATAAATAATAACATAACTATAAGAACATCATCAAGAATACCATAATAAAGAACATCATTAGGAAGATAATCAAAAACAACACCAATGCAATCAAGAGTACCACCATCATCTAGAACAAGAGAAAGTAGAATACGTTGGCCCCGTGGCGGGGGACGAGGGGGGGACTCACCGGTGGAGAAGACGAGCCCGGCGTCGGGGGCGCGCCACGCCGCCTCGTGGGACCCCGCCTCCCTGCAACAGGGCCGCCAGCCATCCGTCAGCGTCGTCGTCACCGCCGTCGCCATTAATCAGACGCGAATGAACAGCGCTGTCCGCGCGCTGACGAGCTCCGATAACCGCACGCACGCACGATCCGCGCCCCCGCCCGGACGGAAACGCAGCGTGAGAAATAGGGCCCTTCACCCCGCCTTTCTTTCGGGCTGGAGGGTGGAACTAGCGTTTTGGTGGTTTCTTCCCCCATCACTCCAAACGCAATACGCAAATTGAAATGAGGGAATGGCCTCGCTCTTACTAAGATTAACGAGAAGATAGTTATGTAAAATTAATGTCAAAACGCTCTTGTATAGCGCTAAATCGCCGTATAAGAATTTTTTATTAAATTTAAAAACACAAGCTTCTCTGGTAGGAAGTAACGATTCACGACGATTCGTTGGATTCGTGATTCGTGATGACTCTCGGTATAATTTTATTCGAATACGGTTCCAGGTGTGACGGTGCATCCCATAGCCTTCGGTGAGGGCTACAAAGTGATTGTTTTGATTTAATTCTGACGGCTGTGTTGATTGTTAGAATAATCCCAATATATACTATTAGGGGTGAAATTGGTTCCGGATTCGTGAAGTCTTACATTTTTTCCGTTCAATGGCGATTATATTTTGCTAGTATTTATTTTTACAACGCGGATTAAATTGTTAAATCTATTATATTCACCATCGTTACTGGTTGACTTGGATTCAGTTCCTTGTTACGGCGTGCGAAATTGGACATCAGAATATTTACTATGAAGAAGAAACTGGAGAATTTCTTTCGTAGGACTTCACGTTCGACAAAAATTCGTCCGAAGCCAATGAAATGTTTCTAAGCACGATTTTGATCAGTACCATTCAGAATTTATTCGATTGGAGATTCGAATGATTATCGGTGTTGCACCCGAGATATATAATTCGCATTCTCTTATAAAATGATATTATTCATGTATTAAAGATGTGTAACTTGTATAAGGTCATAACATTATTTCTTGAAAATACTATCTGCAGTTTATTGTGACACAAAAATTCCCATTCGTAGATAATTAACAAAGAAAACTGCCAATTATGTGAACAAATATTGTTCGTAGATAACATGCAAATTATTCAATATTATTATTTGAAAATATACTTTTCATACAAAAGTCTTGTTAATATTTGCATTATCTATAATAGACGCGGTAAGAAAAAAGTAATGAAAACGGCATGTCATCAACATACGATCACACGAAAACTACAGAGCCCACAACGTCCTATTGTTTCCGAGATATTCAACATGTTAATAAAGTCGTTTCAGTACACGCTTATGAAGTCGTTGAAAATTAACCCCGCATTTCCTGCCACACCTAGATTGTGACAGTGTTGTTCATTTATTATTCTCGTTCTTCCTCTTCCTTATTCTTATGCGGCGCGGCCAACCGATTCTGGGAGACTGCGAGCGAGTAAAATGCTTTAGTGGGAGTCAAACTACGAGAGCAGGCCTGCGACCGAGAATGGGAGGGGGCGTTGTAATCCTGGTCAGTGCGTCTGAGACACGCGCACACGCCCCCTCCACGTAGTCCCGACAGCTACGACGGCAGGTGACACACGGCGAGAGGCCTCTGTTGGTCTCCCATTCGGCGCCGGTCTCACGCGCCACGGTCCGCGGCATGCGAGTGGGTCACGTTTCGCGAGTTTTCTTCAGAAATGAAAACCTAGTAGTCCTGTGACAATCTTCGATCCCTTTCCTCAAAGCCTGAGCAAATTTTAAAATAAATTAGTTTCCTGAGTGTTGATAAATAAATATATTTAATAAAATTCAATGTAAGCAACTATATCTTCTATGCAATTAAGTATTATTATTGTTATTATTATTATTATTATTAATGTTATTATTATCATTTTTATTAATTATGTGAAGTGCAGTGACGTTGTGAAACTGAGGGAAACGACTGTATAAGAAACACATTACCGCTCGGTGTTTCGCAGTGCGGTGAAGTGAAGTGTGGTGAAGTGGAGTGTTATGAAAGATTGCACGGTGAAATGTTCACGTTAATTTGTAAAGTTTGTAGATTTTGTAAAGTTGTTAAGTTCAGTAATGTTAAGTTAGTGTATTCTCCCACCAAGTTCTCAAACTTAATTGCAGAATTATTAATAAATCTAATCTAATTTAATTTAGTATCTCCATTGCTGCGAGTCAGAAACTAAATATGCAGCTGGATTTCTCTGAAATGTAGTGTTACGTAATAAATACAAGTAAAGTACAAACGCCTTAACAAATTCTAGAGTTCATTGTATAATACGTTTTTGTCTACGATAAAGCGAAAGAGAAATATTTCTTAAACTATATTACAAATGACCAAATTACAGGTGTGTAGATTGAAACTATATAATTTTATCCATTTATCACCATCTCGAGCCTTCCGTTCGGTAGTTACACTTCTCTGTAAAGGTCCAGATCAGATGTATTTATTTCTCGTCACTCTATTATTCATTGAAAACAATTGGCAAGATTTAAAATGCCTGAAGAATTGAATGACCTGAAGAATGAATTTATAGAAAGAAATTGCAGCAATTTTCGAAAACATTTTGAAAATATCGCAGGGGTTTCATGTAAAGTATGCCCCAAAATTAAAATATCTTGATGACCTCCGGAAAGGCTCAGCTATATCTCACTCTTCTGCTTGTATTTATCATCTTGTGCTTGTATTTTCAAATCATAAAAATTACAAACACGTTCTTTAACAATGACGAAACGGTTGCTCTGAATTTTGGTACGTGGGAATAAAACAAATCTATTTATAACGTGTGATATTGAGTCATTAATGATGATATTCATGTATTAATATGATTATCTCTTAAGAATCTCCAAGAATCTTCAAGAATAGGGTCACGACACTAGTAGTGGCTACCGTATCGATAGTGGCAGAGAAAAGCTATAAGAATTATAGGCTTCCCACTTGCATCAAATTATGTACGTATAACACGGAGCTAACGGCTCTGAGTAATGAGGATGAGAAAGAAGATAATTTCGTTTCCCTCATTTTATAATTAAAAAATAATCTGAAAACATCTTATATAGTATATTATAAATCCTTCAATTAATTAAAGGTAATTATTTACTAAACATATAATTAAAGATTAAGGTATTGCTATACTGTAACATGAAATGGTAATTTTTGGACGTTTTTCGTCACCAACATTTAAGGGGGTCGATTGGGAATTACTGAGTTGAATGTATGACCAATTTTGAAATTTAGAGGTTTGGAAAGAAATTGATAAAAACACGAACAATTCGAAATTTGTCCTTCTTAGGCATGGGATCTATCCAAAAAAGATAAAAGATATGAAGCGTGCCCAATGAGGTACACATATGAGTTACGGCTATATATAATTCCCATAAGCCTGGCGGCTATATCTAATTCCAATAGGTCCTGCCTCTACATCTAATTCCAACAGGCCCTGTGACTATATCTAATTTTCATAGGCCTTAAATATTGTAGAAAAAATCGATCCCGAGTGTGGCCACTAGAGGTGCGTTCGCCCGAGCGGCTAAGAGAAGTGAAAATGAGCCACCTGGCGGAGCCGGGGCTGGAGTAGGAGTTGGAGCCGTGCTTGGAGTGCTGCGCCGACGCGACGCGGCTGCCGATGTGGCAGCGGATCTTGGAGGTGGTGGTGAAGAAGGCCCTGTTGTTGCGCTCCGGCCGCAGCAGGATGATGTACATCTTGGGCAGGAACAGGAAGACGAACGTGACTTGCGCGCTCAGCGTCACGCACATGCACATGGTGATCACCTGCGGACAGGCGCGTGGCCACGCGCACGTTAGACGCTTTGTGGTGCGGGAGTGCGCAGAGTTAAATAGCGCGCGCGCGGTGAAAAGGTTGCGTGCCGACTGTGGAGGAAGCAGAGAGCGATGGACCCAAAGCAATTTCAGGTCCGCGGTCAGGTCCACGGTCAGGTCCACGGTCAGGTCCACGGTCAGGTCCACGGACAGGTCCACGGACAGATAGTCAAATGCAACCGGAGGTCTTTTGCGCAGTAGGTCTAATACTACAGAAGTTCTGCGCGGTAGAAGGTCCATTACCACAGGGATCTAGAACTAAAACGTCCAAATATGCAGATATGATAGGTATTCAGGTCTAATTGGTATTCACCGAAAGTGTAATAGGTTTGCACAGGAAGTGTAATAGGTGAAAAGTTTTCATTTCTTAATCTTTAAGGAAGTTACAAGTAGTATATGTAGATGTGGAAATTATGCCTGAGAACTAAAGATTAAATTTCAATAATTTCAAATAAATTCCCGTATTAATCCCGTAGTAATACGTATGAAATTATACATTTCAGGGAGAATGCTTACCTAAACCAATACATCGTGTAAAGAAAAAGGGATTTCAGTGCACAACTACTACGCTTACCATTTCCGAGTAAAAAACATTACTAAGAATAGAATGCATTCGAGGAGCTCGCAGAAAAGAGCTAGTAATGCGACTTGTATCACAAACAGGTATCGATAGTTTCCTGCTACCTGTTCAGAGCTACACATTAAAATTCCAGGCTTCATTAAAAACAAATTAATAAATGAATTAAAAAAGCAAGAAAAAATAAAATAAAAAATATACTTTCTTCCTTAAGACCTAATATACCTTCATATCTAACGACCTCTAACCAGCGCAAGAGGTTAGTTTATCGTCTATGGGCAAACCACAAACCACAGGAGCGAATCTTCACCTGGAGATATACAATGTCAGGCAACAACACGGCATGATATAATAGTAAATGAGTTGAGAGATGGAGTTCCTTGATCATAGTTTGACAAGTTGAACTCTGTCGTGTGTCGGTGATTATGCCGGAGTGTTGGTGAACTACGCTGTGCCAATGGGGCAAATTGTGGTTACTATGTGTTTCAGACTTTGTATTTTTGTTCATAATATGTGGTTAGCTGACATACTTTTTGAAACGATTTGAATTTTGGATTTTGTAAACACTTACAAAATAAACTCTTGTTATTCGTTATTCCTTTCTATTTCTGAAACATTGCAAGTGGCTCTGCGAGAACGAAACTAGAATTTAGAATATTATTTTCTTCCCCCGAGATTTAATTTAATTTAAAAAATATGTTTCTTAAATTCAAAGGTAAAAGATAGGTTTGTTGTAAATAAACATAAAGACCCCAATAGAGCACAAAAGAAATGAAATTTGAACATTTGTCAAAAAACGCGAAAATATTTTGTTCCAAGCAATAAAGTTTAACTACAGATAGATTAAAGAAATTTTAAATATCAATTTTGGGTTGCTTATGCTTAAGGAAGCGATTCTGAATTCGGCGCACATTGTTATTCTGATGGAAACTACGGAAAGAATTTTTGTGAATCGAAAATATTCAAATACTTAGTAACTACATTGTACTAAAGGAAGTTTTATTCCGCGTACATTCGATTAAAAGTGTGTATTGGATTAATTACTGTTGGGATTCATTAAAACAAACGAACGACGTCAATTGTTTAAAACATATTTTCAATATAGAAATTTGAACTAAGTTCTGTTCATTATGTTTTCATTCAAGAACAGTATTTAAAATTTAATTATAAACCAACGATCTCAATGAAAGGATGATAATTCGCATTTTAGAAATACATACTTTACTGTTTTTACTGTCGAATAGTATGAAAGAAAAATAAAATGGTTTCAAATAACATTATTTTGTAAAAACAACCGTCGATATTTCTGCAGAAAAAAGGAATTCTGCACTTCCAGAAACTTATTTCTAACCTCACAAGAGACGTGAGACGATAACATTTAACAGATTTTGGTGACAGAGTAGAACTAAGGTTTGAAGATATCCAGACATACTTATTGAATCATCTTTAGGATAACTTCCGCAGCAGTGTTTATTATCCAACTCTACACGGAAAACTATTTGCCTCTCTGCAGCATTACGATGGTGTTTGACCTCCAAGAAATCCGCTGCGAAGATATATTAGGGAGGAAATAATAAACTAACGACATGAAAACACCCTCACTCATTCATGTAAAATTGTCCTCTACGATCTGCATTCAAGCGATGAGATTACTTCGAGGAGCTAAACCTCTGTCGACTTCCAATGTGAGAGAACTCTGCAGGTAACATTGACGTGGTGAAAAATCACCTACACTAATACAGTCAATATACCTTTTGATATAAACTTTGCGAGTGATATATCAAAGGTAACACCAACAACGTAGGGGCAGCGAGTCGAACATTGAAGTTGCTCGAGATGTCTCAGATAGAGATTACGTTGACAGTGTTAAAGAAGTTATCAATGAATTTATACTTTCTACTAATAAATTACCCTTCAGGATGTAAAGGCATCATAAAGAGATTCATCAACTATTAATGGCACCATAACAAGTAAGAGATGTAACTTCCATACTTTAGGGAAAGACGTAGGAATATGAGATAAGGTAGAAATATGGCAGCAAGATTTTCGCCTCTGTATAGTGATGGTATTTGTCGAGTGACTAAATAACTACGAAGTCTAGCATCATCGTTGCATTCCCTCAACTGCTGGTCACTTTATTCTTAGAAGTTTCCCGAGATGAAATTTGTAGTTAGAACTGTCGTGAAAGGTTTTTGTAGCTCTACACTGAACTACAATTTTGTTCGGCATATCTTATGGTTATACAATAAGTGTAGGAGGTAAGTTGACATTGAAATATTGCAGTTTTTAATATTACCGAGGATTTGAAATAAAATGCAATGTTCGATACGATATGTTGGCACAATCTAAGATAACGTAGATGTTGTAATATGAGACACTTGATTGGTAGCATTAAGAAACCGTCTCATATTACTGCCAGACTGTTTTAATGACTACATTTTCTAAAGTGTGTGGGTGAATTGTGGATTCACGGTATCTTGTACAGAATGTGGATTCATAGTGATTGTCGCTCTAGAGAATGCAGTCTACATTTGTGATTATTATAAAACCAAGTGCTTTGTAAACATGTATTTTTACTTTTTGTACATAGTGTACGTCAATAAAGTCGTTTTGTAACATTTTGGAACAACTGACGGCTTTTTGTTCTATAAAACAGCACTGTCTCATAGTACTACCCAAGTGTCCAATTCACTGGTAGTGACACCATTTATAACAAAACATAAATATTACATAAAACCTAGAATGCTCGGGTGAATATAGCACATTTTATACTAAACCTAGTAAAAATACGCATTTCATTTTTTTAGTTACGGTTATTCTGGCACCTTGAAGATCCCAAAACACAAACGGTATCTCACAATCCTACCTCTTCCTCTACCAACAGGAATATCAAGAGGCAGTGGCGCATTCAACAAGGAGGGGGCGTCGTGTGGCGTGATTCTTCTCTAGAAGTCGACGACAAATATTCACAAATACCGTTTTTACTATTTTTCTGTAGGAACAAAAGTCATAAATATATCAACTGTGTACATTATAAATTACTATATTTCACCTAATTAAAAAAGAGACTCTAGGCCTTGTCACAAATGTGGAACTAATGTTCCCACATCCCATACAATCTTAAAATATTCTGAACTTGCCAACCTGCGGCAGTCTTCAAATATAAAAGTATTTATTAAAATCCTTTTCATCCCCTGAAAAAGGAAAAAAGTCTCACAACTATTAAAATCCACTGACCCTACTCATAGAACTCAACCAATAGTTTCCCCTTCAGCTAGTCATTCCTGATTTTAAACATTTAAAAAATTAATTATAAAACACTACGTCTACGAAAAATTATCCCTACAGTAAAAGAAAAACAAATATCCCCCATTGAAAAATTCTCGTTGCGATACTGCGAGAGAGAGGAAGACGAGTATTTATATATAACAGTAATGGAGCTAACGGTGATATTAGTAATAATATCGAGAAACATGAGAGTAATCCTACCTAGAGAAAAAATTTTAGCGTTTGTTGTTTCCAATCGGAAGAGTTACCTTGCAAACGTAGTTTGAATGTTGCACACTCAGGAGTAAGTCAAATCTTGGAGCTGCTCGCAAAGTATATAGTCAATAATTCAATCCCATAGAGATAAAAGACTTAAAATTCTACCAATAAACTGTATCACATGACAGGTATTATGAATTATGAGCAGTAGAATGAAGGCAATATTACATTAAACGACATCTTACACGGAAGGAAATAGTCTTCTAAGCGTGTATCGAAAAGTGTCAAGTTAGACATTTGCAATGGTGTCAATATGCATTAATTATACTCGAGAGAAGAATTCGTGCTGAGAAAGACGCGTTCATTACATGTAGGTTTTTACAGAAAATGAAACATTGAATTTGTAAATGACACTTTAAGGAGTGTATTAAACAGTGGGAGTCGCTCCGGAAGTACACAGACACGAAAGCAATTCAGACAACACAGGTAGAGAACATATCAAAGACAAGGACGGTATTCACATTCCACTATCAAATTGTATTTTATGACAGACAGTATGCACAATGAAAGAACATGACAGGCAATATTACATAAAATGACATATCATATAGTAGAAAATAGGTCTTCTAAGTTTGTATGACAACGTATCGATTGAAAAATGAGTAATGGTGTCAATATGCATTAACAATGCTCAAGAGAAAAAAATCGTGCTGGTAAGACGCTTTTATGCCTTACGCGTGTCGATTCTTGCAGAAAGTGTAATATTGCAAACCGTGCTTTGTAAGTTGCACTCTGAAGGGTGAGGCAAACCTTGGAGTCAATCCAGAAGTATGCAGACATGGAGGTGATCCAAAATATTCACGTGGAATATAGAGAGAAAACAAAGATCTGTCTAGAAACTCTATCAACAGACTGTGGTTCATGACGGACACATATTATAAACAGTAGGAATGAAGAAATCATGTCAGGTAGAATTATATTAAATGATGTCTCAAGTGTTAGAAAATAAGTTCTTTACGTTTTAAACGAAGACATTCGAGTAAAAAGTGTGAATCGATATCAATATGCATTACCAGTACCTGAGAGAAGAAATCGTGCCGAGCAAGATGCTTCCATGCCACACGCATGTCGTATCTCGCAAAAAAAAGTGTAACATTGCAAATCGTACTTTGTAAGTGGCTCTCTGGGGATTGAGTCGAACCTTGGAGTCGCTCCCGAAGTATATCGGCACGAAGGCGATCCAGATGACGCACGTGGTGTACATGGCGAAGCCGATGAACTTGGCCTCGTTGAAGTTCTCGGGCACGTTGCGCGTCTTGAGTGCGTAGAGCGTGCACAGCGCGATGAGCAGAAAGTCGAAGGCCAGCGGCGCCAGGACGCCCAGCGGCGACGTGTTGCACGCCAGCACCGACCGCTCCAGCGTCGGGAACAGCAGCGTCGCGTCCGCCGGCTCCACCACCAGCATGGCCGCCGTCACCGCCGCCTCCACGCCGATCAGCGCCGACGCGATCAGCACCTGCGCCCAGGTCGCGCTCACGCAGGAAAGGAGGACGGGAGTCAAGAAGAAGAAGAAGAAGAAGAAGAACATTAACAACAACAACAACAACAACAACAATAATAATAATAATAATAATAATAATAATAAGAAGAAGAAGAAGAAGAGGAAGAAGAAAGTAGAAAAAGAGGAAGAAGAAGAGGAAGTATACCTGGAAGAACACGAGGAAGAAGAGGAAGAGAAAGATAAATAAGAAGAGAAAGAGGAAAAAGGAGAGGAAGAAGAAGAGGACGAAGAAAAAGAACAAGAAGAGGAGAAGAAGAGGAAGATGAAGTAGTTTAGAGAAAAGATTACTGCTTTCCTAGAAATCAGTGAGTACCGAGCAAATCAAAGGCTGTCTGTAAGAGTAAAAATAAGGTTTTATTCTTGGCAGTCCCATAGAGGACGAAATCCTTCATTACTCCTGGTACACATATTATTGTACTCATAGCCGCTCAGCAAGCTTTAGCCAAAACTCCGTAGAACTAGGAAGTTAAAAAAGAGATTTAATAATTATTTGTGATACAAGAAAATTACATTTTATTTCTGAGAGTCAGCTTCTGAGAGAACGATTATCTAGCATTATTTTACTCTCAAATCATACAATTTTTTTTCTACATACATTCATCACTCAGTAACCGAAAATCAGTTCAGATGAAAATAATACTGTTTTAACAATTGTTTAATAACATTCAACTGTTTTAACAATAACTACCTAGTTCCTTACATTGTTTTCTCTATTACCACACCTTTTCTCTACTACCATTTCAAATAAACCGTGAAAGAACTATAACTGAACACACTTTCAATGTTTTAATTTGATTGGATTCTTGCAGACATGAACAAGTCATCGCATTGCTATTCAATACAAAAGAGTACTTGTAGTTATTAGAGGGGTTAAAAGTCGTAGCTGCCAATTATTTTACTGTTTATTCTCAGACAATTAAATTTAGATTACCTTTTGATTGTTTTTTGAAATACGAGGTTATTCAATATCCTTACCTTTTTAGATAATCATTACACGGCATTCATTACATCATGGTATTTTTTATTTGAGATTTCGGGAGACGGGATTGACCCCCATCATCCATATATTATTGAAATCAACAATCGAGTTGTCCCCATAGGGGAGCTGTACACTGAGCAAAACATTACAAATTCCTGCAATCTGCCTAAAGGCAGTTGGTGAAAACACAGCAACCAGGTTTTCTGTGTCCCGAAGCAATTGGGGCGTTTATTTCATATTTGCACACGTATTTCATTTAATCAGGAATCGGTTAAATCTAATATTTCGGTTTTTTACACAATTACATTCATTCCAACTTTGCTAACATTATTCTGAGTTATAGGTACTTTTTTTCGATTAAATTTAAAAACAAGATTTGTATTTTATTACGTCAAATACATTTGTGTAACGAGATAGGGGAAGCTAGATAGAGATATCAATTAAAATATCATGGCAACGTTAGCCACACAGTACAGAATTACTTTTAGCCACATCTCGTTTAGTATTCACATTCTCCACTCCAATCTCGTATGCACGAAGTATTAATTTTCCTCCTCCCAAATCTACTCGTCATAATACCGTATTTGCTTGTACACGTCCATCATCTGGAACTTCCAAGCTAGCGAGTTTAGTGCTGGTCTGTTTCATTGTAATTTCCGGAGTGCTGCATTATGAAGTCGGTAATAACACGCTGCGCCATGAATAATGAACTTCTACGCTACATTTGTATGGACGAACTTGCCTCACTTGTCTTCTATAAAACAATGCTGTTTTACTGCAGCACGTCGGAATAAGCACGATGTTAAAGCAAACTAAAGATAAATAATAACATTAATTTTTGGTAAAGTAAAAAATAATTTATGAAATATTTCGAAACTTATAATGTATTTCCATTTATCCAAGAATAATTAATAAATATGATTGAAAACTGAAATTCAAAAACATTCCAGAATCATTGTTGCGCATAAATGTGTATTTATTGCAATAGGTACCAATGAAAGGGACGTGGTCAGTTTTAATTCGAGTTATGCTGTCCCGTGAAAACATGCGAGCGATAGTTGGCAATAGTCGTTTTGATAACGGAGGTGGCCAAGGTGAACTCTGCTATCTTGATGGTTGAGAAGTGGTTGCGGTTATCATAGTCAACATGACGATTGTTCTGATCATGGGGGTGGTGATGGTTGTAGGGGTCGAGATGGTGGTGGGAGTCGTGGGAGTCAGAGTGGTAGAAACGATGGTCGTATGCACAATGATAATAAAAATGAAGACAGTGCCATTGACTGCGCGACTGACTGAACGTGTTAGCAATTATGTGTTTTAGGAATAGAGATCTCATGAAGCGCGGGGAGTGAGCTGCATGTGAGGGAATGGTAAGACGGGAATTGCTATCTTTACAGTGTCATTAAAGACCAATGGAAGGCGTGGCACATGGATGCCAGATTAACACACCGTCGATGATATGAGCGAATGCGGGGAATAACAACCAGGAGTTATTTTCATGTCGGGGCCGGTGAGACAGTGACAGTGGCGGGTGTGGAGTTACGGAGAGCGAGTACGGACTGCGCAGAACTGGTGAGCTCAATGACAGTGACGAAGTGTGGAGCGGTGTCGGCGTCGATATCAGTGTCCGGGCGAGAGAAGGCGTTGGTATTAATGCCGCGGTCGCTGTTGAAGTGGAATCTGAAGCGGTAACTGGGGTGGTATCGGACACGGCATCAGCGCGCTCTGCATACATTGTGAGATGGTGATGTCGAGGGCGTTGTGCGCTATCTACAACTACAACCACCAACTCTTGATAACAGGAGCGGTAAAGGCGAGGCAGAGTTCGTGCCGGCGACAGAGAATACGCGGCGCTGGCGCGGGTCTGTTGGACGCAGGCAGTGAAAACGTGCGCAGCGGGAGAGCAACAGGTGCCGGCGCGGCGCGGCAGGGCGCTGCGAGAGCGTCACGAGCGGCCGCCGTGAGGGGCAGCACTGTCGAGTGCCATCGGCGGAAGGGCGAGTGCTCGGCGCGAAAACAAAGAAGCGTCATCGATCCCACAAACAATGCCCCCGTGGAGGGCGCGAGCGCGGGCGGGGGCGAGCCCACCCGCGTCGAGAGTACCTGTTGCCGGCTGGCCGGTCATCTCGTCAAACAATCGCTATACACACTGAAATGGGATGACCTTTCGACGCGGAATGATGGGCCAATTCGGGTTTGGGGAGAAGAGTGCGGACAATCCCCCACGCAATCATCATTAAACACTCGATTTGATGCGTAAATTGATCTAACGGTGTACTTGACGTCGGTGAAAGTACCTTCATTGTGAAGCTCGTTCATGGACCTGTCTGACAATGAACTATTTATTCCCCGTCCACTGGTGTTAGTGCTACTTATTTTGTTGTTCATTCGCAACGTGATCATTTTTTATTAATAAAAATGGATTAATGGAAATGAAAATATTGCGTTCTTTTTTTCAAATGCTTTCCATCTGTTCGACAATCTATTTTACATGGTGTTTAAGCTAATGTTTACGACAATATTCAAGAAAAAAAATACTGAACTTTATGCTGAAAAATATTTTTTTGGATTAAACAAAGTAAAGGAATATGAATTAATACGTGTTGAACATCATTTTGCACTAAAAATCTTCACGTGTATATTCCAGAAAATGTTGACAGAGTAGTTCAATAATTCATATACCACACATTTTAGGGAGGTTGTATTAGTAGTAGCTTGATTGATTTAAAAACGAGTAAAATGATTTATTCCAAAGATAAACATTTTACTACTAGCAGAAGCATAAAGAGGTATATAATATTCATTTGAAAGTCTGTGCCTGTGAAAGACCGCTAACATTTCTGAATTTTGAAGTAGTCAGTATGTTTTATTCACGACTTTTTGGACAATTATGAATTAACAATAAATATTTATTTTAAAGAATTTATTAGATATTAATTTGTTGGGGTAATATACTTCATTTCTGGATATGTTTAAACCATTGTAGGCCGAATAATTAACTTTTATACTAAAAAATCTGACTTCTAATATGAATTTGATTGTCAATTTAATACGTAAACACTTACGGTTATGCACTTTGATATTGCCTTTACAATTGATACCATATGCATCAATAGAGTAATTTTTCTAATTGAATTCCAAGCTATTCCGCAGGAGTATATTTAGCGCGAATAAAGATAGTTAAACGCCAGAGATTTTTGATTCAAATTTACGAAGATTAATTTCCATTTGATAATGGTTTGTCTGTATGACTGAATCGTTCACATAAACGGGTCTATGTATAATTTACCGCAGCGTTGGAAGGTAGGCAATCCAATAAACACTGAGGCATTGCCTGTGTGTGGAGTTCGCCCTTAATTTTTCACTTCGGTAGAGCAGAACATGAACAAAATGCGTTGAACCTCACGAACTACCAATCACTTTCATTAAAAACCTTCAAAAACATGCAACACAGCTTTTTGGAAATTAACACATTCTAGTGTACTTGAGTTTTATTGTTTTTCTATTGAACTCAACAGCTTAGAATAGAAAGGAGTTCTCTAATTTACACGCTTTCGAAGAAGGTTCTCGACGTGATTACACAACTTTCGTGGCCAATTATTTCCCAAAATTTGTTTGCGACGCCTGCAGCAAACTCTGGCACAGTAAACAATGAAATCTCATCCAAGCTGTCACTCCCCCGGAATGTTCACAACTTGTTCCCTTGAAGTGCAGAGAGTTCCCCTTGGAAAGGCTCTGACGCGTGCATGAGGCCGAGGCAGGGGAAAAGCAGATGCTGAAGGAATAAGGGTGATTCGATGAAGAGCAGGAAAGGACAGGAGAGGAAAGTCAAGAGAATTGAGTGAGAAGATAGTAATGTATTAAAAAATGGAATAAAAAGAAGCAGGAGAAGAAGGAGAAGGAGAAGGAGAAGAAGAATGCCAAGGTGAGGCGAATAATGATTAGAAAAACAATGTACTAGAATGCAGACGAAACGAAATTTTCTAAATAAAATAATATTTAAATAAGATCATGTAAATTGATAAATACACGGTTAAAGGGATATACCATGGCAATGTTTTTTTCAGTAGTAAATCAATGAATTTAAGTAAGACTCTCGAGGCAGTGTGTCTGGAAATTCACTTCCACAGATGAAGAACTAATTGATTTACTGATAATTAGTGTGGGTAAGTGATATAATATTAAACAAATGACGGAGGATACTGAGAGAAAACTACGTTTGTGTGAGCAGAGAGCCATGCAGCCAAGCAGAGAGCCATGGGCTGGTTTATAGAGGAACGAAGTAGAAACTGGTAATGGCGAAAGCAAAGGCAAACTGGTGAGTGAAAATACCACGAGACAGCAAAACGGATGTGAAAACTACGATAGGTAGTGTAAGAACTATCAGCAAGAGGTGAGTGAGATGACGGGCAATAGGATTTCTGAATGCAGCGGCGGTTGGCTGTGAGTCCATGGAACTGTGGGACCGCTGAATGCCAACGCACGTGCGTGATTGTAGTGGTAGCCTGGGCGACAGAGCAAGCGAGTTGAGGTATGAACATGGGAAGAAGTTGGTGCCAGCACAGCTAGGAGAGACGAGCAGGAGATTGCAAGTGGCGTGCCATGGCTGCCAAGCTGTATCTTTGGGAACGGGACACGATGGAAGAGAGGCTGGTGGAATTGGAAGTCGTAGCGAAGACACCTCTCCCCATATGGATGAGTTATGAGGTTGCCGATGCAAAACCGCGCGCGCGCGTGTGTGTGTATGACGGGTTGTGCGGGTTGTGTGTGTGTGTGTGTGTGTGAGGGCGCGCGTATGCGTGCGCTGACGGGAGTAGTAAGAGTAGAGTGGTTACTAAGAGTGACGGTTGTCGAAGTAACCAAACTGCGATCGGTATGGTAAGTGCAATGTGCTAACCAAAACACGTCTATTAACGGTTGAATTGAATGGAGTGTCGAAATTAAACAGCGACGGAACTAGTGAGTGTAGCATGGTCATTAAGAAGTGGCAGGACTCATTAGTGTAGTATCAACGTATGGTAAGTGCAACGTGCTAACCAAAATTCGTCTATTAATGGTTCTATTGAATGGAGTGACAAAACGAAACAGCGATGGGGCCAGTGAGTGCAGCACAGTCATCACGCAGTGGCAGAACTAATGAGCGAAGTCAATATCTACAAATATATAGCGTGTTCAGAACAGTAAACTGCCCAGAGTGACCGTTGGGATTAAAAAACGAAAGGCAAAGGGTCCAGTGCGCACATCGTAATAAGAGAAAGAGCGCGCATCGCGAGTCGAGAGAGCTGCCGCCAGCAGCGACAATGGCTAGAAGCGCAACACCGCACGCTCGGCGCCACGATGTGTGAAGGTCGATGGTTGGCGCCAGCCAAGTATCGCTGGCTGCGCGTGCGAGCGAGCGCGTTGGCAGCGGCGGCGGGAGATAGCAAAGGGAAAGACGCGCGTCGACGCGCGCGCGAGCACTTTTTAATTACGCTACACAATGGCGGACGGCGTGGGCGCGTTAATTAAACCCCCGAAACCCGAGCCCCGCCTACCCACTCGCCCTCTCGCCCTCTCGCCCTCTCGCCCTCTCGCCCTCTCACCCTACGGGCCGCGGGCGCCAGCACCGCATTTTGGGATGCGGTGTACGCGCGCCCGCGCCCCCGCTGGAAGACACTTGCCGTTGTTTATTCTCGGCTTTGAAAGCTTCGGGTAGCGCGGCAGTTTCACTAAGCTGGGGAGTTAACATAAAGACTGCAGTGAACGTTTAAGCTGTGTTAAGTTAGTAGGCAATTATATTAACAAAGCGCCGACGCGCGAGTTTTATGAATCAGATCCAAAATATGATAGCGCGGATACGGTGTGATATATCATAACAGGTAATATCGTGCATACGTGAATGTTAAGAAACTCATGATTTCACCATAACCCCATAAGCGAGTTTCATTGATTGTTTGGAGATTCCTGGCGCGTCAACGGCTAAGGTCATTAGTCCCGTAACTATAGTGCATGTTTTTCATCGATAGGTGGCGATATCGTCTCCTGCTGGATGGCGAGATACGGCGCCGACCTACCTTCAGCTAGCGGGTTTTTTCCCAGCCGGGTATCTCTCAGCAGTGGGGCACCGCCCCAGCCGGGACAAGCTCTAAACTCCCGACCGGTGTCCCTGCGTGTGTGGTAATGTAGTGCATGTTAGTGAAAGTGTGTTTAAGTAAGAGGTGAAGATAAGATAAGGAAGAGGAAAAAAACGTGCGCGGTCCGTCACCCGTTTGTGGGAGCACTGCTCCAGCATTTGCCTGGGGGCGACATATTCACACAATATCTGGTGTGGGGTAGTGATTATATCTGCTAGGCGATGTACATCCTCATGAAAGAGTAGGCAATTGAAGAAATTCAGATATGTAATATGCTTCAAAATCTGTTACATAGTATATTCCGAAAATGTAAGATAGTCTATTGCCCCAGGATCGTTCCAAGTAAATTTATACTTTTAAGATGAAAAGTGAAATAGAAGTGAGAAAGAAATAACAAGAGCTTTGGGCAGAAGGAGATATTATCCCCGCACGTTTTATTGACCCATCATTTCGCTAGATGTGAGGGGGAGGGGGAGGTTCTTTTATTGGAAGGGCTGTTATATGAAATCTATAGCTCGTTTTTCGAAGCAAACTATTTTCTATTAGATTGAAGTAATTACTTCTGGTTATCAGAGTTTGTGAACAAAACTTGTAGCTATCATTTATTTTGAATTCAACTAATGTTAGTAAATGAGCGGGGGAGGTATGCCGGGCCTCAAGAAAACATGTGCGTGTAATACCTTGTTTCCAGACATTCTAAACTTCCTTCATATGGTAAAGGAAATAATCTCCACAAAAGGTTTAATAATTTTTATTAATTATTATACAGAGTTAACTTTCGGGAAAACAGTTTTTCCATTCTCAGTGGGTCTCTAGCAAGGAGGAGAAATGAAAACATTAACACAAGTTGAACACAAAAACGAAATACAGTGAATGTAGTGGAAACAACAAACAAATAATATCAAATAAATACAAATTGAAAATACTTACTGCTCACGCAACGTGGATCACTCGTGAATGTTCACAACAGTCAAAAAAATATGAAAACTGCAAAACATGCTGGTTACAGCTAGGTGGCAGCCACCTTTTGGAATGGAATAAGAGAAAGCCTATCTATTGAGGGAAAGGGGGGAATAGAGGAGAAGAAAGGGTAGTCATTGACTTAAAAAATTGACTGCTTTACATACAGGAATGTAAAACAGAACAGAAAATTGGAATGTGAAAGATTCTGATGGCTGCCACCTAGTTGTAACCAGCATATTTGCAGTTTTCATATTTTTTTGACCATGTTGTGAACATTCATGGGTGATCCACGTTTCTTGGGCGGTAAGTATTTTAATTTGTATTTATTTGATATTATTTGTTTGTTTTCCACTAAATTCATTGTATTTATTTTTTGTGTTCAACTTGTGTTAATGTTTTTATTTCTCCTCCTTGCTAGAGACCCACTGAGGATGGGAAAAGTGTTTTCCCGAAAGTTAACTCTGGCTAATAATTAATAAAAATTATTAAACCTTTTGTGGACGATTATTTCCTTTACCATATTACGGATTATCACAATATGCCTGCTCCCACTACGGAGTTTAAAGCTCCTTCGTTTCTTGCGAGTAGGGAAGCGAGGCGGCGCCGCACTGACCTGCGCCGACGCGGACATGCAGCGCGGCTTGCGCGTGGGGAAGCGCTTCTTGGAGCCGGCGAGGATGCGCGCGATGCGGTTCGTCTTGGCGAGTAGCGCGGCGTAGATCATGGCGAAGCTCAGGCCGGGCAGCGTGCGCGCCAGCGAGCACGAGAGGCGCGCGGGCCGCGCCAGCACGGCGAAGGTGGCCGCGTGCGACAGCGCCATGCCGCACAGGATGAGGTAGGAGAGCTCGCGCGTCGACGCCTTCACCACGGGCGTGTCGTTGTGGCGCACGAACACCGCCGCCGCGAACAAGGTGCTGGCGAAGCCCAGCGCCGAGAACGCCATCGCCACGATCGCCTGCGTGTCCGACCAGCGCACGAACTCCACCGGGATCTCCTCGCACTCTGCAAGCACACAGGACACTCAGTGAACACTGAACAGTGAAAAACTGAATATCACTAATGGGGGAGAAGTACAATCTGCGCACGAGCTCTCGCAAGGGATCTCCTGGCACTCAGCAAGCCCACAGGAGACTCAATGGCCGTTTCGTTTGACTTGTTTCGTCAAGTAACAGCAAAAACTGAATAGGGAGAAGTACAATCTGCGCATGAACTCTCGGACGGGATCTCCTGGCTCTGTGCAAGCCCACAGGAGGGTGATTTTTTTGTAGTGATCTGTTGATACTGTCACCTGATGAATATAATTACTTCGTCGAGTGTTACAATTATAGACGTTGGCGTTTGCCCAAAATATATTCCCTCTTTAAGTAAGTCATTTTTGACAAAAGCCACTGATTCGTAAATCAAGAAACAAGGTAATGGTAAAATACATATATAAATAAAGAGAGGCTTATAAGAATCACGTGAGTGCGATTTGCTTATTATTTGTATAATTCCTTTTTGAAATCTATAAGTCTGGGAGCTATAAGAATAATTTCCCCGGAATATTATGCCTTATCTCAGACGGGAATGAACATTTGCGAAATATTCACAACGAGCAGTATGAAGGCTGACTGAATTTGAAAGAATTCAGAAATCGTAGTATAATGAACTTTATTTTGTATTCCATTCATTTAAATGGACATTTCATTTATGGTTTGACTGAAAAATTCTCTAAAAACTACGACTTATCGCAAAATCGATTACAAGTCGTACTGTAATGCTGTAGACAGCATTACTTTTTTGCTGATTATATAATATCGCATATAGATTTTGGGAATGTCGGAAGATTTCCTGGATTTTCGTTCGATTAGGAATGGAACCATTCATTTATGAATGGCGGTTACAAGCCATTGTTACAATTAAATCACTAAAACTAAACATTAATAACAATGAAACATCGACCGTCACCACCTGCAAATGTTCCATTCATCTCTCCCGCCGCACAATTAATAATTAGATTTCTTCACACAAAAATATTCATAATAATTCAAGATTGTGATTATGGAAAGGATATTCAACAAACGCAAAATTTCCATCGACGCGAGTGCACTTGAAAATAATTTCTTCTTACATAATGCTTAATTTAGATTATAGAAATCTAAAATGTATGAATACATCAATTACGTTTAGCTGTCTATAATCTAAATGAAGCGTTACGTATGCCCATATATATAATATAAACTTAAATAATTCTAACAAAATAGTTTCTCAAGTGATGGAACGTGTGCACAACCGTGATCATTTCCTAAGGGACCTAGAAGCGATCGCGTACAGTCGATGATCAAGGAGAAAGGCCAAATTCGATTTCGATCGCTTTGAGTGTGGCGAGTTCCCCCGGAGAGGACGAGATCGGCCTTGTGAAGGTGGCGACCCGCGAAGCGTCTCCCGGGGGAGCTCGAAAGCAATTACAGCAACGCCCGTGTGACTGGATTCGGAACGCTTCCAATTGGACAGACTTTGAGGTGCGATGCGCCATTGGTCCGTGCTAAGTCTACAAATTACACACATTTTAGAGTATGATTCTTCCTACACAAATAATTAGAAATGAACAGTGGTATAGCATTTACACATGATACACTAAACATGTGTATTATTTGTGAGTGAAAATAAATAGTGCTAAAGAAACGTTACTATACAAAAGGTTAACAAACATTTTAATATTTGTTCAATGTGTTATGAATATTTATCTTCACATAGTACGCTTTAAAACACGAGCTGGAGCTTAAATCACGAGCCTAAAAGAAGAATACGATCTTTGCCTTTCACTGAATCAGTACACATTGATCTTCTGCCTTTCACTGAATCAGTATAATCCATCTGGATTCAATCACTCGACATATTAAATGAAAATATAAAGGATTTAGCCAAATAAGGCGGTGAAAAGTGCTCCCAAATCAAATCAATAATCGCGCTGCTCATATAAAAGAATAATAAATGCCATAAATTCCCAAAAAATCAGCCTCCTAAGGTTGTTGCCAAGATACAATCAGAAAGGTATTTTTCGTGTTTAATTCTTTTCTCATCTTTTATTACATGTATGAAGCTGAAAAAATTACAGGAAAAGATACTTAAATTTGAAGGTATTTTTGTTTACATTTTTAATTATAGCCAAATTATAATAGAAAAATAATTTTCGACGTGAAAATGATGTACTGTGTCAGTTCTTTCTCTAGAATATTTTTTATTATATTCTATAACATATTTTTTTCAGATTTTTAAATAATGTGGATTATAGTAAAAATAATTAAAAACCAATCAGCTAAAAACTTTCAAACTCGCGCTAAAATGTCAATTGAAAAAAATTGCCAATGTTTATACAATTTCTAATTAAATTATTGAAAGGTCTCACTCGCGCGATTTAAAACTTTTTTCTGACTGATGTTTGTTTTTAAGTGGAAAGAATTTATATTATAGAAATAAAATCATCAAATCCTTTTTGTTTTTAGATTTATGTATTGTTTCTAATATAAATCAAATTACTGGGTTTTAGGTATATTAATCGTTCATGTTTATATAAATAACATTAGTCAGTAGTAGATTTAATAATCATTGACATTGAGGTAATCATCATAGACAATTAATGATTGCCTCCGTCTTCAATAACTGGGATCACACGTTCGTTTATAAGCAGTCTACACAAAGTTTCTGAGGGTTTAAGAATTTTCGCAAAGTAACGAGGGTGTGCCAAATAATAAATGATCGCATTTATATAGGAGCAGCATTCCGGGATGCCATTTCCGCTCGCACGTTCACAAAAATATCGTTTCTCTCCCGATATTCCCATGGTGGGAAGAGATGGGTGGGCTCCTCCAGCGCATCGATGTTGCTCGTTTTGCGTCACGAACCACGCCAACACCAGTTGTCTGCACCAGTTTGCGTCACGAACCACATAACCACAACACGAGCACTTCGTTTGAAAAACGAGACCAGTCGATGGCCGCTATGTTGCGTGAAGAGCAAGAAATGTTGTGAAGCATTTTTTAAGTTGCATAGAGAGACAATTTTCAACGGTGAACAATCAAAAATAACATGATGATGGTGTAATACAAACAAAAGATGCAATATGTAAAAAAGTACTTATTTGTTTCTGTTTCAATGACTTGTAACTATAATAATTTTGACATTTAAAATTCCGGTTAATATTATAACACAAACTGGTGTCTGAAGCTCATTGGCTGAAGTCGGATGCGCAAGGGCCCACCCATCTCTTTCTACCACGGATATTGTGATTGAGTTTGAAACGTAATCTATCAGACACCTATAAGATTTCGAGGACATATGTCACGTTTGAATATAGTTGATTCTAATATTGACTTTAAATATAGGTAAAAACGTTTGTTTCTATTTTTGGCGCGAATTTTACATTTTTAAACTGTTTAAAATAGTTTTAATTTTCTTGCGCTATCGTCCACATTGTTTAAAAACCTGAAAAATATTTGTTATTGAATGTTTTAAGACACATTCTAGGGGAATACTGAGACAGCACTCCAACGTTATCATGTCAAAAATCAATTTAAAAAGTACAACATTTTTTCAATGTGAATTAGGCGCCAAACTTGGTTAACAAAAGTACTTTCAAATTTAACTATTTTTCCTTGTTTCTGTAATTTTTTTTCTGGAATAGAAGCTAAGGAAAAATTAAACACAAAATACACCTTTCTCGTATCTTCGCAGCAGATTGCCCTAGGAGGCTGAATTTTGGGAATCTATTGCATTTTTTACTTTCTTTCAAATAATAATCGCGATTATTGATTTGGTTTGGGGGCACTTTTCATTGCCTTATTCGGCTATACCCTTTACATAACATTTTACGAATGAAACATGAAATAAATTACTAGCGTAACAAATAAATTGTACTTAATATTAGATGGCATTACAACTCTTAGTATTAATAATTTCCTAATAATTATCTTTGTGTTTTAAAACGTTCTTCAGAGAATGACGAATGTTCCAGGAGATTTCCGCCACCCCGCGGGAATTCCTTTGCGAGTCCTGGGTGAGTTCAATAGGTCAAGGGTCAGCGCTGGGTGGTGTACGCAGGGGTGAACGACGGGGCGACCGAGCGATTACCTTTGAGGGGATGCGGCCGCCCTGGGGAATCCCCGGGAAGGGGGAGGGGCAATTAGGAGTGCGCGCTTCAATCACTCATCACCATAGTTTGGGCAACACTCGCTCCAATTAACAGGGCTCGAAGACTGAAGGCCAGGATTATGACTACAAGAGCGAATAGTATGCATTATAACGAACTGTCATTTAAGGTTTGTTGCCTTGATAAAAAAAATGCATACCGAGTAGAGACAAGGTAGAGTATACAACGGATGAAGCTAGGAAGTAATAAATTGAAATCAAAATTTTTGAATAGACACAAATACCAATTCTACATTAGTCCTAAATTCGGCAGTCATCAGAACATTAGTTTGATGTGGATACACTTTCTCTGTAACATCATCGTTCCTGAAAGACGGGGGAGTCTGACCAACTAAGGCGACATTCGGTTCAGAAGTCTGCTTGAGAAGTGCTTTTGTTTCTACCGAAGCGGAGCGTTGCGCTCTCTACTATAACAATCGGGGGCTACTTGGTGTGGCGGAATGATGGAAGACCCGCCGCTTCCGTTGCGTGCTGCTCACCCGTCTGGTTCTCGTTGGGCCACGTGCCCTTCTCGCACTCCTCGCACGTCTCGTCGTCCACGAGGATCCAGTTGCGGTCGCACGGCACGCACACCCAGCAGCACTTCTGCTCCTGCCCGCCCTTCTGGAAGCTCTGCAACAGACACCAACACATACCCCCCTGCTGCGTTTGCGGATTTTAAAATAAAGAGTAACCAATGTGTTTTACTTATTTTTCAGTCTCAAATCTTGTTCTACATGAAGTAGTTAATGAAATTTTTACCCTATGTCGTCAATAAAATAGAACACGTTGGTTGGAAATTGAAGACAGTATATCACCTGTGAAAGTCAGCCACAAGTGAAAAGAAGTAATTTTTTAAAAATTTGATTGAATAAGAAAAAAATAGTTTGTACATAAAATGCGCTAAGGATTACGACTACGCTTACAATTACGATTAAGCTACGACTGTTTTTGAGAATATATAAGAAACCAACGACACAAAACCCTTTGAGTATGCTACTGCTGCCCATAGAATTACTCTCCAGGCTTGCATTCAACACTTTCAAGAGGAAACAATTGCTGCAACCAAACGTTTGTGGATTATGGCATAATAAAAACACATTTCTGCAACACACATGATTGGAGTGAATATCTTGGAAACGATGCTTCCTAGGCTCTTAAAACCAGGTTTTGTGGTCCCTAAGGAACCACTTAGTTCCACTCTTTTTTTGGGTGGGGGGACAGGTGAGTTCCGATTCAAGTTTTGAGGGAACCAGTGAGTACCAATTAGGTACAGATGGGGAAATGTTAAGAGAGAGAGAGAGACCAGGAAATGATAACGAAAAGGGAAGAAATTTTGAGGGAGAGGAGGGGAAATCATGGCGAAATTTTTTCGCAGAAATTTACTGTGCAAATGAGATGTTCGAAATTCCTATTACATTCCTGAATATTCTTTTGGAGCTCCCACTCTATTGCATCGTACCAGCCGGGATAAGCTTTGAACTTCCGATTGGTTTCCGGGCATGTGTGGTAGTGTAGTACATGTGTGAGCAAGAGTAAGTAAGAGGTGTAGACCCTGTGGTCTATCACACCACACAATTCCTTGTCCTACCAGGAGGCGCTCACCCTGTGGTGGGCATCTAGGCCGTATGGTCATAATCCGCACCCCTCGCCGACATCGACAGGCTGGAATCCTGAACCTGCCGATCGGAGTTAATTTTCGCGGCAACATTCCCATTTGTTGTCCTAGGCGAGCCGCTCTGGCAGCTGTAGACTTTCCAGGCGAGCTCACGGAGCAAAATGCCGTTACTCCACATGGGCCCAGACAAGTCCCTCCTCCTTTGCCCAGAGTTTCTAGCTCGGGACCGACGACAAGCGCAAGACCCGCAACAGGGAGCTCGCTATCACCTAATAGGTGGCGGGCGGCTGGAGCCTCCTTCACCGAATTGCTCTTCTGCCCCCACCTTAAAGCTATCGACGTGAGTGTCGCCAGAACCTGGACAACCTGGCAGGTAGGTTCATCTTCTCCGTCTGTACTTTCATATGTGGGATCAGGAACATTCCAAAGAACATCCTTAGCCCGATCCCGCTCAAAGATCGACGTGCCAGGGACACTATAGGGTTACAGGACGAGGTCCGGGAACACGGAGCTTAACATGGCCTGCTCACTTCCTCCACCTTGAAGCTATCGACGTGAGTGTCGCCGTGACACTCAGTGTCCGGGTGGTCATTTGCATCTCTCCGCCAGAAATGGCGCCCACCTACGAAGCGCGATTCCCCCCTACGGTGGTAAACAAGGGACGAGAAAAGGACACGTTTTCGCGCGGTTCGTGGCCCGTTTTTAGGGTACTGCTCCGGCGTTCGCCAGATGCAAATTGAAGAAACCATGGAAATCTATTGATCAGAGCAGCCGGCTGCTAGTATTCTCCTTCAAACAGGGGATGATTTCGACCCAACTATGTAGCTAGAGTCGAAAATGTTGTCACTGTCGGGACTCAAAACCTGGGTACTGATTATGTTATATTTTATAGGAAGTACTTTACTATATATTATAATAAGTTTTATCAACGTTTCCGGTTCATGTGTTCTGCAATAAAGGTATTTTCTTCGAAAAATCGCCATTTTTGCCGCAGCATAACAAAACTTTCTCTGTAATACTCCTTAAGCGTGAAAGTAACAAAAAAAATCAAAGAATTAATCACGCCTAAAATGCAAAGAGAATTTAAAGACAGTGTCTATATTGTATGCTTCACTAGTGAGTAAACACATGTTAGAAACGGCAATTAATTATAATCCACAACTTTGTGAATTGAAAATACTTTCTTTTTCCTACATTTAATAGAATTATGTGTAGAAATAATTTGTAACGCGATCAGCGTTACTGAAACGTTTTTGAACTGTTTTTTTATGTCAATGTCTGCAACGCGATCAGCGTCACTGAAACGTTTTTGAACTATTTTTTTTGTTAATATCTGTCAATGAAATATTTTGAAAAGATTTTAAAATGTTATTTCCTCTGCTTGTCAGTCTATACTGGCACAACAGCCCCTTACGGGACCAAGGCCTACCAGATCTTGCGGACCATGATTCGGGTACGTGTGGTTAGCACATTATATCCATTACACGGTATTCAATTATTTCCTGTCTAGTAAATAAATATCTCATTGTTGTCATTGTACAACTAATGTGCTTACTACATTATCTTAGCGATACTAACATGAGTCGCCGATCCGCTCAATACAAACTCAAATCGTACTGAAAATTTATTTTCTCAGAAATTATATGTTTGCGGGATTAATTTGATTACTAAATCTGTCTTTTCAATAAAAATAAATATTGAAACATTAAAGTTCTTTTTATTTGTCACCAACTTTTGATACATAAGGTTCACTTGTTTCTTTCTTATTATTGGAACAATTTTGCCAAAAATACTACATACAATGGATACTCTTTAAGAATTACTTTAACAAAATTGCAATTAAAACTCCACAACTACGAATCAGATTTCACAAAGAGAATCAAAATATTTTAATTAGTAAGTCAAACACACTTTGCCAAAGTAATTCCAGTTGGCTATGAAACATGAACAGAAATGAGCATAAAAACATATAAACAAATAAGGAATAAACAAAATTGGTGAAGTAAACGTTGGTTTGGCATCAGCTTACTAATGTTTAACAGGAATAAATGTGTGTTTTACATGTATAACATTTTACCTTACATGTCACAAATGTTAAAAATATAAACGTCAGTTGTATTTAATCGTTCTAAAAAGTATGCCAGCTAAACTCCAAAGTATTCTGACATACTAAAAAGTATGCTAGTAAAGTATGACAGTCAGAAGTGACTCGTTTAGCTCATTCTTCAACATTTATACATTCTCTCTCATACCTGCCTTCAATTTTCGTGGGAAGTAATGCTCTCATGGATTTGTCACATTCTTCTAATATTTCACCGGGAATACTTTTAATATTGTCCATTTGCAATCATTTCTTTATTCTCTAAGGTACTAGGGTAATGAGAAGTCCACAATGCAAGGCCCTCTAAAATAGGTCTTTGCCAAAAGCAATAAGACTTCATCAAATGCACCTAATGATAAAGAAGTACTTGAATATCTGAAGATTAATTGTTAACAAAACATACTCTTAAATGTAAACGAAAAATATTGAACGTAACAAGTGTATAAAAGGGTATAATTGCACTCGTGGTAATTGAAAAACCTCGTTCCTGTCCTCGTTCGTTTTCTGGAGCATACCACTCATACATTATATCTTTTTTCATCCACTCTTTTCGTTAAATACTATAAATTACTTTTGATACCAGATTTCATTTCTTTACCACATTGTCATTAGAACTAATTAAATTATTTTAGGATGCCTTTGTTCGAAATTTATTCAACTAAAGTCGTTTATTCACAAACTTTATTCAACTTAAGTCCTTTTAATAAAATTAATTTTAATTTTTACAAATTTCTGGATTACAATGTATTTGATTATGCGAAGCTTACATTCCAATGATCTAAAATTTGTGATGGTGGAGTCGTGATGGAATTTCAGTCCCGTGGAATCTCTGGAGCCCTCCAGGAACCTTCTTTATGGATGCAACTTTTGTCCGCGAATTTTCATGAATAGCGTTACTAAATAGAATTTTTATTTTTTACAAGAATTAAAACTATGAAAATATTAAAATTCCAAAACTACTTTTATCTAACTACTATGAAACAATTTACACAAAATATCAATGATCAGAATCTCAGAATGTCACGGGTGGACATTTCTATATTGACTTGTACTGGTGTTAGCTTTGCGATCTATTCCCAATTTGAGACATTCAATAAAGTTCGTGCATCATAAAAACAGAGAAATGAAATTTAATGTTATTCTGTCAGCAAAGTAATGTCTCTAATCAATAAGTGTTACTGCATACGGAATCTGAATTTCTTAACATCTTCCTAATGTCGACAACCTCAAACCTTGATATCACCCACGCGGAAGAAACGTACCCAAACAAAATGTCACTTTCCTGTTTAATTTGTTTTCAAACGTTTGTAATAATGTTTACAGTTTCTTTCCCGTTTGCTGATAATCATGACAATCATTTATCTTCATCTTATACCTAAACTGGTATTAAAATATGTCACCCATGGTTATTCACTTTCCCTTGGTCGTATCATTTGATGAAATATAAAATTAATTTATATTCTAAAATACAATTCGACCTATATCACAACTGTTTCTCCCCATTAGAATTAGCTCTTCATGTTCAGTATTTACTACCCCTTTCTATCTCGAACACAAATATTAAGTTCTAAAATTTGTATCATATTTACGTTTGATTTACACTAACACAAATATGGATACCATGTTGTCTGTTTGTAAATACCTAATGTTTTGATTTATTTCCAATTCCGAGTTCTAATGTCATCAACGGGATTTTTTTTTCGATTATATTGTGCAAAACTTTCTTTGGGATATTTCATATAACATACAAGTTTTACAGAAATTACCGAGGATTGATATCAGTGTCAGAGAAAGATTCTACAAATTAAAAAAAGAAGGCAGAAACTCACATTTATCCCCGATTATTTCTCTAATAAATTCATTTATGAATATTGTAAAGATTCTCCAATTATCAGTAACTACATATCTGTTTACGAAATGCATCACGGATTTATTTCCGTCATTAACATGATAACACTTTTCGTTTCAAAAGCCTTTTTTATTAACATTTGACCTATTTGTCTCCGAAGCTACTTGATTTCAGGAGTACCTAAAAGAGGAAGGCTGTAATAAGATAAGATGAGCTTTCAGTCTATCACAAAAATTGAATTTCATGTTGCTATGGAAACAGCACTGTCATAAACTTTCATATTTTGGTAGGGTCGATAGGAGATGAGCTGTAAAGCTTGCGTATAAATTGAAAATTTACTCTTTATCACACCCAAAGTATAATAGAACTGTTAGGTGGAAATCTATCAGAAACTCGGTATGTTAAAAATGCAATACTCGCATATATGGAATATTATATTTCTTACAACTTGTTTCGTGATTAATTATAAAATTATTAGTTGCAGTTGCATCACAGTTTTATTTAATGACCATCGACCTCGTTTCGTAGGTACAGACCTGTGTCGCATGTCAGACGGGATATTTGAATACAGAATGGTGACTTTTTCGAAGTATTACAGATATGTCTCTCTTGTAGAAATAACAGGGGTAAAAATGATTTGTTGAACATTTCCGTACTTGGACCCGTAGTAGGACAAAGACAATGTTTTGCTGATTTGTGCTTTCCAAGCAAACATATGCAGGATACGTAAAACAACTCTGCGAAAGAGTCTATGGTTTGACTTCTAAATATTCACAGCCCAAATAGGAAGAAAACTCAAACTTTTGTAATTTTATAGATTTTTTACCGTCATTTTGAAAAGTAACAGAAGTAAATGATCGCGATGTTCTTTTGATGTGAAATGACGCTCTGCATTAAATCCAGCCTATCTCATTTAATAGATAATCGCAAATTTTACTAATGCACTAGTCTGTAAAGCACCCACATCACCAAACAGTCAGAACTCTGATGTTTTTGGACAACTACACGCCATGAATATTGCGAGTACTACAAAGCAGTTCCGCACAGTAGGGAGTTATGCTACCACAATAGTCTGAGAATAGTTCTTTTTTCCTTTCGACATAACGGTGGGTTATATGAATCCCCTTCGGTATCTCGAGAGCAGCAGGAAATGTGAGGATGCAGGTGACTGATTTGCTTTGGAAACAACCACTAACGCTTGATATACTTTACTGGCAAAACGATGTATAGAAACAGGTGTTTGTATTCATAAATGAAATATTGTGGATATCTCGTTTATAATCATGTGTAGTAAGAGTGTAACATGGCATGGTTTCATTTATACCAGGTTACGCTGTATCTAAGTAGCTTTACGTAATCTAAAATTTTTATAGTGATATTCGTAATTTGCACGATAAAATGAGCTTGTTTTGGTTTGATCTATGAGAATATGTATTTGAGCTTGAAACAGACGTTTGCTATTATTATTATTACCATATTAAAATTCAATAAAAATTTTCGTCTTTTCTGAACTATAAGGTCTTAATATTTTGTTACCTGAGTGGACAAATACCGACCTTGCCTGCCGTGTAGAGGCAAAATAAGAGCTCTTAGCTACAGGGATAGTCCGTCAATCCTCCTAATAAATTTTTAAAAGATTTAAAATGCCTAAAAATCAACACAAAAGTAAATAAGGAATTTATAACTTCGCTAGCGTTCATATAACATAATATTAATATGCATGAAGAAGTAAACCAGACTTCCCCAATGGGGATCAGTTCTTATTGTAGAGTTATATTAACACACAAACACATACCCATGTGCACGCAATAACATATGCTCTGCATTAAACATGTGTACTGATATTCACTGACGAATTAGAACTAGCAAATACACTTTATGAATTTAAAGCAGGCCAATAGTTATCTTCTGTATATAAATAAACAGAATATTGTATAATGCGCAAAGGAAATATAACAGTTTTGTACAATTCATAAATCAACATCGGTACAAAATGCCGAAAATGCTACACCAAACAGATTCGATTAGATTAAATGATGAAATCAGCAGGCGCACATGCATGCAATCTGCATCATGTAACGCTGGTACACACGCTACCACAGTGCACTACACAAAACCGAACTGTTTAGAGCGTAAAACGAGAAGTAAATCCGAAGTTATGTTTCTTAATCTCTAACAAAAAAACTAAATTATCTAGATTTTCTACTACGTTTGTGGGCGATTAACTTTTCTAGGTGTTCCCCTACATATTACGGAAGCGTAAAGAAACTAGAAATCTCTTTAAAATAGTATTGACTATTCGACATTTTGTGCAGTTTAATTACGCACGTTGAAGTCGTTTTGTTTAAAATCATAATTGTAACATTTACGCACCATTCCATTTTGTTAACTTGCCCCACGGACCGGGAACGGCGAATTTCATTTTCCTGACATCCCCGATACTGATCAAAACATCCTAGGGTAGCACTAGGCGCAACTTAAAAGCAAGGAACTTTCTTTCAATGATAATGACACACGCTAACACTGCTTCACCGCTGACCGCGTTGTTTCGGAATGCTCCCTTGACTTTCGGAACGATCGGCTCGCGGCAGCAGTTAAGCCTCGTGGGCCGGTCGCTCCCCTTTAAGAGATACGGCGGCGGAGTGGCCAGTGGCGGCGGGGCACAGTGGGCGAGATCACCAAAGAATGCAACTTTAATATTGTGCTTAACGCGAAATCATTACGCAGATGATATGTTGCATTTTTAAAATAGGACATTAGCAGGGAAAATCTCTTGGTAAATAACAATATGACGTTAAATTAAATGAAACTTAATAATGTTGTAATACTGTTATGTGTTTTATTAACATTGTTTCTATCTTTGCAACTGTAATACCAGCGTGCCATTCCTGACATCACTGTGTTGATGACAGCAATCATTACTGGATTACGTAAATGTCGAGCACACAGTTGTCGCATCCTGTTGTGAATGAATGTCGCATTTGAAACTAAATTTGGTCTCGCTAGCGCCGCCTACAGATGTCTAGCTCGACTGAATATGGTTCTTAATGGTTGCGAAAACTATTGCACGGTTTGAGTATAACCACTAACTAGGACATAATCTCAGAATGTAAGATTTGTGATGCGTTAATAAATATGTTAATTGATAGCATGGTATCTGTGTACTTCTGATTGTTCATACATTCTTCGCAGTACACATGAAACCTTTCACGCACTACACTGCAGCTGTGTCCTCCATACAGCATACTAAATTACTTTATAAGTTACGAATATCAAGTTTGTTATTAAAATTACAGAATATGTGAATATTTTTGTCGAAGTTGGTTACACGATGCTACCATAATGAGTCGTATATAACCTATTAATCAGGGTGATTCAAAAAGAGTATGAAGTACTACAGTTATGAACATGTTAGGTTTATTACGTCCTCCCCCGGCCAATTTCATAGCCTTACTCTGATTCTTCCCAAACTCGAGCAAGCAAGACTGTCGTCACTGACACTGCAGTACTGGTGATCCGATCTTGCAGTTCATCCAGGTGTTTGGCAGTGGGGATTTATCAACAAGATCTTTAATCTGCCCCCTCAAGAAAACAGTCACAGGGAATTAAATTTTGTGACCTTGGTGGCTAACTGAAAAGAACACCGAACGACTTCTGCCCCTTGTTCACCTTTTTGTCGCCAACCGAACAAAAGACGTTCAGAAACTAAAAGCACTGCTCATACGATCAAGCGTCAATGGCTTTAAACTTCAGTACCTTTTCTTTCCGCCAAGCACAGAGAGGCTCTTCTGTGATCATTAGTTTGGATGCATATTTGTTTGAAATATGTATATAATTTTTTAATCACCCTGTAACTGAAGGATACTGTACATGATTGCTTAAAGAATGTTCATGATGGACGCTCCTTCTCTTTTCTAATTATAATGTCGCAAACCAAAGAGGGGATAGAAAATAATGTCATATGAAATAGTTACTATAAGTGAAGAATGTTCAAGTACACACACTAATGGAAATTTGAGAGTGAACCTCACGATGCTTCGATATGCAGCAGTCTAAAAATACACGGCAAAAACACAGTAATGCGAAGTAAGTTTATATTCTCATTAATATAAATTAATATTCTCATTATGAAACAAACATAAATGAGATAGAAGGTTCAAAAATGAAACTTTTAGTTATAGTTAATATTAAAAGATTGGTAGGTCTTTAGGCGTAATTTCACACCAATTTCTGACTCAATAGAAATACATCAAGGAATTTGAAGCAACGTTTAGAGAACTCATTATTAAAACTGTTAAATAGGGAATAGCAATAAATAAGAAAGAAACAATGAATTTAAATCGAATTTAATAAATTGATGTGAATATAAGAAAATTCATAATAATTCGGTAAAACAGTTCCTAATACAAAAAAGGGCCAGAAAGTTGCATTTTTGGATAGGAGCTCGTGCATATGAATTGAAAAGAAATCATCTCTATGTCTTTTAGAGGTAACACTTTAATATTTTTACCCAGCAAGCAAAAGCACATAAATAGATGTCTAAAAAATCAACAATCGTATCACATAGTATTCCGGTTGTGTGCAATTTTTCTCTCCTCGCCCGTACAGCCGTAACTTATACCCCGTTTTGCGGTCCGCTGCTCCCACTGTGCTTGATCGGGGGCTGCGACGCCGCTTTAAGCAACGGAAGCGCCCGCTGATGGGACGCTGCGGTGCACCGCGAGCAGTGGCCGCTTAGCTCGTCCCGGCCCCAGCAGCTTTGCCCCCGCCCCCAGCTCCAGGTCCGACCCAATAGAGGGGATAGAAAATAATGTCATATGAATAGTTACTATAAGTGAAGAATGTTCAAGTACACACACTAATGGAAATATTTGAGAGTGAACCTCACGATGCTTCGATATGCAGGCAGTCTAAAAATACACGGCAAAAACACAAAGTAATGCGAAGAGTACACCTTTCAAAGTTCTCTATTAATATAAAATTATATCTCATTTGAAACAAACATAAATGAGATAGAAGGTTCAAAAATGAAACTTTGTGTATAGTTAATATTAAAAGATTGGTAGCGTTTTAGGCGTAATTTCACACCTAAATTTCTGCTCAATAGAACATTCAAGGGAATTTGGAAGCAACGTTTAAGAACTCATTAAAATCGTTAAATAGGGAATAGACATAAATAAGAAAGAAACAATGAATTTAAATCAGATTTATAAATTGATAGTGAATTAAGAAAATTCATAATAATTCGGTAAAAGGTTTCCTAATACAAAAAAGGGCTAGAAAGTTGCATTTGGATAGGAGCTCGTGCATATGATTGCAAAGAAATATCTCTATGTCTTTTAGAGGTAACAATTTATATTTTACCCAGCAAGCAAAAACACATAAATAAGATGTCTAAAAAATCAACAATCGTATCACATGTATTCCGGTTTGTGTGCATTTTTTCTGCCCTCGCCCGTACAGCCGTACTTTTACCCCGTTTTGCGGTCCGCTGCTTCCCATGTGGCTTGATCGGGGGGGCTGCGACGGCCGGCTTAAGGCAACGGAAGCGCGCTGATGGGACGCGCGGTGCAAACCGCGAGCCGTGGCCGCTTGGCTCGCCCCGGCCCGCGGCTTGAACCCGCGCCCGCTCCAGCTCCGACCGGTCCGCCGCGCCCGCCCCGCCCGCGCTCGCCGCCCGTGCCACGGACACTGTCCCCGGCACCGCCCCCCCCCACGGCCCCTTTACGCAGCCCGGCTCCGAG
>BOPP01000037.1:8367894-8392028 GCA_017312745.1 Gryllus bimaculatus
CGGTCCCCGCGCCCGCCCCGCCCGCGCTTCCCGCCCGAGTCACGCACTGCTCCCCCGGCACCCCGTCCCCCCCCCACGGCCCCTTTACGCAGCCCTCGGCTCCCGACTCTCCGGCTCCCGACTTCTTCCGGCTTCCCCGACTCTCTCGGTCTTCCTACCGATCTCTCGGCTTCCCGACCTCCTCTCCCGACGCTCCCGACTCTTCACGTCTCACCGACTCTCCCCGTGCTCTCCGACTTCCTCGTCTCCCGACTCTCCGTGTCCCGACTCCTCTCGCCCGACTCACCGGACTCTCTAGCTCCCGACTCTTCCTGATCTCCCGACTCCCGGCTCCCCGTCCCGTCCCACCGGCCCGCGCCCCGGGCCTGGGCGTGGGCCCCCAGCCCCCGCAACCTAAGCTCTTGCACGCCCGCCGGCACAATCCACTTCGACCCCTACACAGCCTCCTTAGCCGCCTCGCAATCACCGCTGCCGCTCATCACTGTGAACATCGCGCGGCGCCGGCGCCCCGCCACCTCGTGACGGCGAGTGGTCGATGGCTGCGCTGGTTCAACCTCGCGTGTTCGGGCGCTGATAATGAAGACGCTTTCATGAATTATTTGTCGCGAGAGACCTCTGAGAGCGTGTTTATTCGACTTATCAAAAACAGTTGATATTTAAATACGTTTAAATGAATAACATAGATATTTATCTTTAATATTTTTAATTCGACAGCTTTTCTGTCGAATGTTTCTTGATAATAAAGTTAAGCACACACCTGACACTAAGACATTTAAGTGATCACAATCAGGTTTACAAAGAGTGAAATTGAAATTCATCAATCGTAACCTCAACTTTGTACTGATGGAGCGTTGCCATGTCAGTTGTATAACCTATATTTACGTTTATGAACTTTCGTAAACGGTACCCTGATTTCATTGAAGAAAGCCGTAAGCATGCGAGTAATACCTAATTTAGTGTCTCGATGTGACAGGTGGATTCTGTCTTCTAATTTACAGTGGAAGCCCAATACATTTTGTTACCAACGCCAGAACGGTAACTCAAAAATCTGTAACGAAATCTAAGCCTGCCTGATTATGTAATTGATTTCATCACGTAAAGAAATTCTATGAATATATTTGTAAATGATGTTAAAGTAAAGTCCAAAAGGAAGTGTTTTCTGCTCACATCATGCAGGCGTCCGGCTGCGTTTTCTGCTAAGTACAAACTTGTACGAAATTCCAGTCGCTAACGTCAGCTTCATCACTGTGCATACAAAAAGTGTGAATCTCAATTGCATGCACTTTAATGAAGGAGGCTGCATGTGTACTTTCTCTCTTCCTCACTTATGGCGAGTGATGCTCTAGAATCTATGGCACAGATCCAGATTCCTGTGTGACGAGTCGCAGTAAAATCTGTAATGGTCGCAGTAAATCTGTATTACACTTCAGCTTCCATTGGGCTGGCGAATATATCGAGATTCATGCATTTCCTTCAACAGCACTCACACAAACAATACTAGAGGTCATCGATTAACAGTGTGTAACTTTCTCCGTGCAAACAGTTTCATTTTGTTTTCAAAAAGCCTGCTGTTTTTTTTAATTTAAAATATAAGAATGTGCATTTATAAAGTTTTATAGTTCCAATCTTCATTAAAACTATGAATATTTGAAAAAAGAAAGTTTAAATTTATTTTCGAAAATGTCACACACCCGCAATATTAAGCCATTTATCTTATACCTAATACAATTCATCCCTCAATTATTGTTTTTAGATGATGTCACGCATTTCTTGAAAAAATACGAGCTGTTTTGGAGTATTAACATGTGACAAAAGAGAAAAGTTTCAGTACACCACGTACTCCCCAAGTTTTGTGGAAGTTTATTTCTTGTTTTTTATCTTTCTCCAGTATCACATTTCCCATTTTGTTACTACTTCGGTAAGTTACGACCGCTCTCTTCGACGAACAGTCTAGTAAGGAGAGCGAAGGCGGCACTCACCTTCTTAGCGCCGGCTTCGCAGGGCTTGGAGCAGACCGACTCCACGTAGCCCCCGGACAGGTGCTGAGCTGCAAGGTCCGCCGACATGGTGAGCGTTGCGTTGTTCCAGTCGCCCACCATGATGTATCGTAGGAGCCGTTGGGCAGCTGCTGGTAGTTCAATGATGTCGTACCTGCGCACCAACGCCTTCAGCACATACCTTGCGCCCCGAGCGCAGCAGAGGAAAGTTGTATAAGGATTTGAGAAACAGGAAGTAGTTGGTCGCCTAATGTCGGATAGTGTGAAAAAATGAGGGGAAATGTGAAACAAATAATTATCTACGTTCAGTGCTGTGAACAAAATTCCAGCCATCCTATCTTGCGAGACAGATGGGGAAGAGTCATCTTTAATCTGCGGTCAATGAATTGTAGACGAGTGGTGTAAGAGTCATGGGGATATGTAGGCAGTCAACTAGATCCAGCTATTGCAATTATAAGGGTGTTGGGAAAAGGCGCAGTTCAAAATAATCAATCTGCCACCCGATACTGAAGTTTGGCGACGCACGTTGGAGTGAGTAGTTAATGATTCCGAGCATCGTTCAGAACTCGTTAGCTATAGTACATTTTATATCCTAAGAGGGACAGTGTCCTGTTGATTTTCTGAAAACGTGTAATTAAGTGCTAAACTAAATGCTGCTTGTAGGTTTCTCCCTCCAGGTACCTCTTTTAACTCTGCGCTACCACACGGGAACAAATTTCCGACTGATCTTCCCACTTTGTGATATATGTAGTCAGTTCATGTTTTGTGGATGCAAGGGAAGTGGAAGACAAGAATGGAGAAAAGATCTTCGGTGTCACGGCTGTTTGTTATGTACTGCTCCTGCATTTGCTTGGCATTAATCAGAGAAAATATGGAAACTATTGTCGGCGCTGTCCATTTAGAATTCTTTCATCAAAGTGTTTGATATGACTTCAGCATATGGCAGTAAAACAGTGAGTAGCGTGACCACCTTGAGTGACGACGGAGATATCAACTCGCGCTGTCCGCAGCAGCGTCAAATAGAGAGCAGGTTCGCGCTGCCAGAAAAAAATGAAGAGCACCTGCAGTGAAAAGTTTCCTTCCCACGCAATTCAGCTAACATGCTGGTATGATAGAAATTAGTAAAATGAACGAACGTAATTAAAATACGGTGAAGAAAATAGCTAATTAAAAATATCACAAGACATGCACTTCAAATATACTATTGCAAATAATTAACTCAAAACAGAGAGAAAAGGCAACACTTTCTAGAGAGAGAAAAGAAAAGGACAGTGAAAAATATACCTACGAAATAATAGATGTACAAAGAAATTAAATTTGTGGATTTAATAGCTCCTAAAAGTAGAACAAAGAGAATTTATGTTTTAGCCTTCGAATGTTTTATAGTAACACACAAAATGTTACTATTAATATATTTGTGAGTGTAATAACATCGATAAAAAATTAAGTCACATTATGTTTTGAATGTCCAGAGAATAATTCATTCACATGTCGCTTATGTCAATTGATACTTTATGCAAATGCAATCTTCGCAGTTTTTCATTTTGATAGTACATTACAATATATATTTTCGATTTATGAAATGTCGACATATAACCCTAAAAACAATTCTTCCAGTCGCCACACAATGTTCGAAATGTTAGCTTCGTATATATGTACCTGTATATGATATCACAGCTATTTTCAAGCATTAACTGCATGCGTTCCTCTGATAGAGGGAAAACGCGCTTATTTAGACTCTACAAAAGGTAAAGAGGTCGAAACGTTTGGGACAAACCTTCTAACTTCGCGTGGGTGGCGTGAGGCTGGTATTACGCCAACTCTGAAAGGATATTGGCTAAGAAAAGTACTGAAAGAGATCTCTTTGATAAGGAAATGGAGTGAACATACTATTGGAAGGATTATTTAACCAAAAAACTGTAAAAAGACGAACAATGAATTCTTACTCCTAAGTCGCGTACATAGTTTTCCTTTACGGCATTTCACTATCACATTAAAGTTGTGAAGAAGTCAAATTTGCCAAATGAAACTTGTTTATAAGAACCCAGAAGACCCTTAAAACGTATCTAACAAAGACGACCTGTAATAATGCACCTGAGAGAACTTTTCAACAAGCTTCAGATCGCCATTTTTAAATCCAGCCATTTTTAAAACTCGTAATATAATAACCAGGTAAATTAAGTAATGTTGTACGTAGATTATACCAAATAAAGTAAATTATAATTCACGTAAATCACAATGATCACTCATACTATCACTTCTTAGAATTACGTGACAAATAATTACCAATTTACAAATATGATACAAATGTTTTAATCTTACTTTCCACAAAAAAAGAAATTGTTCGAATCTTGTGTAAGTTTCTCGAAATATACATTTTTTTTAAGAACATGCAAATCTCAAAACATTAGTGCATTTTCGAAAAAGTAAACAACATTTTCTCAAAAACTGCTCGATTTTTTCGAAAATATCACATTATTAGGTTTTATTTTTCTCTGTTCGAATATTAAATTATGCTGTTCAGAACTTCGAGAGGAGAAATATTTTACGTTTTACGCACGTTCTTTTCATTTAAGTAGAAGTATTCGACGAAATGACTGGATTGTACGGTTTTATTTTTGAGTCGGATTGTAGTGGGCAACCCTGTCTATCAATAGAATTCATTTTATTATTCTCCAGAGAAATGTCTAACACTGAAACTCATGGTGCGCTTTGTGATAAACAACATAACAAGAAGTGAGAATGTTTCGTTTTGGAAACGGGATGTGCTTTTGAAATTCGAAGCAAGCAGAAACTGACAGGGACCTTTATTCTAGAAGTTTTCTAGCAAAATAAGCTTCGAGAGGTAACAGTGTGAGAAGTAGTGGATTTTTCTGGTCCCTGAGAGATCGTCAAGAATACGTGAGTGTGGTGGATAAAGCAGCCGTGGGTGCCGAATAAATCCAATACGTATTATGGTGAGGCCGAAGCAGCTTGACTAGAAGAAGTGAAGTGCAATAAGAGTATAGAGAGTTGAAAGCTCTTCTACAGTGTAAGAGAATTAAACAAAACGTGCAGTTCTATTTCTCATCGTACAAATTTTTAGAGGTGTCTCTCAAATCTACAAACTCCACGTCTTAATTTAGAATATTTATAAAATGCTAGTGTTATATAATATAATATATATATATATATATATATATATAACATATATAATATATATATATATATATTATATATATATACAGTTTTTTATTTAAAGTTTGATTATATTAAAATAATTATTCTTTAACAGGAATTAATTTATTAATGAGGTCGGTTGCATTAAGAGCGAGATACGCTAAGTCGTCATCTGCAAGCTGTAGATCTGCAAAAGCGTTCACAGGATGTTAACTAATATACATAACCTTGTTATGTTTGCGTTTTGGAAATGAAGGTAAGAATGGACGTGAACGCATGTATAATTTGACTTTTTGCTCCTCCTTTCTCCGAAAGCAAAAATAAAAGTTTTCAGAAGAGGAATCGACGAGAATAATGTCAGGCGAACAATGTTGAATGAGAAACGTCCATGAATCAGAAAGGGGGTAAAAGTGAAAAAAAAACAAAATAATTTTTAAACAAAAAATTCTCACACCAAACACAAGATTTATTGGGTACATCTCAAATACATTCCTTAAAACTTGACCTTTTTTCTTCAAATTTACCTAAACATTCTCTGTACGTAAACGAAAAATGAAAGTTAATTAAATTGTTTTAGTCGAAGGCAGATGTTTTAAACAATTTGCGGAATGATTGGAGATTGTATTCAAATATTTTTCAGTGCCTGATATTTAAAAAAAAGTACGACAGAGTAAGCCATGCAATAAGTTAATTAAATATTGGTTAACGAATGTAACATTTATTTTGAAAATGTGGCAAAAAATCGTATGATAAGAGAAGATGGTCCATTTTTTGAGATATTAATATTAATCGAGGTTTGTGCCAAGCAGTTTGCTTGAGCCGCATGACCATCTTGTCGTGAATATGCCGGATAATTAGGGGTTGGGTTACGCCCGTGAACGTTCTCTCCCACGCACGATCCAACATTAGGAGAAACGTGGAATGATGATGAAGAAGAAGATGATTTGTAAGGGTAATGGGATGGATGGAAATCTCCCGTGGCTCGTACCGGATTTTGCTCAAATGTTCATCAGGGAAGGGTCAGGGACATAAATCAGTGATAAGAGCCGGTCCCTGGCGAATTCGATTCCCGGCAGACTCAACGAAACTCACTGGATTTAAACGCCCTGCGAACCGCATTTCTGGTACCCGCAGCCCCATCACTGGGTGCACTCAAGGGTTTACCTGTGTGTTCGCCGTTACTGTTGTTGTTTTTTTGCCCAATTTGGACTAATCATTTCGATAAACCCAAAACAAATTTGAATGATGCCTTATTTTACGTGCGAGGCTGCAGACCATCAGGCCTGCTATTCACATGAGCACGCAAATTTTCTTTACAATTTTTCGTCAACCTAGCAGAGACCAGAATGTTTCGTTCGGGCAACAAAAACTGTGATTTTGAATTTCGGCACCGAGCCTTCTTTCAAGGCTTGACTTTCTTTTGCATACAGTAAATCTACAGCACGGAACTAAGTTTTCTCCGAAGGACGACGTACGAAGCCCGTTTAAAATCCAAAGCTTGTGATCGGGTTTGAACTACAACTTCTTGGCTTTCTGGGTGACCGCCGCGTAGTTGGCTGTGAGGCTGAGGCCTTGAGTCGCGCAGGTATTGCGACCCTACCTCCATTCAACCCTCGTCACTACTGAAGAAGCTGAATATGAACCGCGAGACGTCGGCCTATCAGCCACGAGCGGGTCATCCGATAGCCAAGAATCATGGACTCGAGGCGGGAGCTTAACGTGTAGGTTTGAATTGCACTGTCTCGATTCGCTAACCGCAACATCACTGACGCACAGTTTGTTGGAATTAATTACATTGTCTAAAATAAGAAAGAGAGGGTGAATGACCGTAGCTGCTGCTACGCAATCTGGTGGGAACGAATGAGTGGGGGCACCACGGCGAGCGAAAGAGCAGCGGCGGTGCGCAACGACGGTAAGTACCTACCTGCAGGCGGGTCGCCACTGCCGTCGAATTCCATCGACGTCCGTCCGTGTGTTCTTGTACGGAAACGACACGTTCTTCAGGTAGCTCTGCAACAAACAACCCAACTTCGTCACTATTTTTTTGTGTTATTTTAAGGCCGCAGCCAACTTCTTCATTGATAGCGACTTTGTCATGGCGACCACTATTGTACTTGTCACGGTATGGTAACTGAGATGACACGACATGATGATGAGAAGGAGGTGAAAGGACGAATCGGATCCTTCGGTCGCGAGATTGTACGGCACTACATCATGGTGGGCCTTCGCGATCTCGGACACGGTCGGCTTTCGTCAACTGTTGTTATTTTTTTTTTTTGGATTCGCTAAGCGAAATGCCTGAAATGGGGTAAGGCCCGTGTTTAATCATGTCACAAGATATACAGAACCACAAAGGGCGATATAAATAACATTTATACGTTATTGCAGTAATAACATAATTGTCACAATTTTAACATGTATGAAATTGTATAGGCTATTTCTTCTATTTTGAAGGCAGACCAATTATATCAACGAAATACATTACAGTAATTTACAATCGTTGTGGAATATTTTTTTTTCATTTCTAAAATGCTGTATGCTCTAATCAACGTTAAAATGCGTATTTTTAGTATCTGTCGATGTAGAAAACAGTTTGTGCAATTTTGGAGAACATGGCGAAATGTTGAACTAGTTCTTAAACAGAGAAGATGAGCGACTTGCGGGAAGGACGTAAATACAGAAAAAAAATAGATAGGCCCTTAAACCGTACCATAAAAACTGAAAATCTTAAAAAACACGCAAGAAAACAATTCAAGTAAATTGATAAATGTATTATTAGTCCTCTCGAATACAGTAAACGTGCCCCAGTGTTTGAATTACAAGCGACCTTTTTCTCGCTATACTGACAAGTTTCCTGTCATTGTACAATGTAAGCATATAACTTCGTTTGGGCAGGACGACGATTTCTGTCATTCGCAATAGACAAATTCCGGTAATACCACATTCCAACATTGGACGCAAGTTTTATTGTATAAAAAAAACTATTCAGTTATGTTGCAATACAATATTCTAAGGACTGGACGCTGACCATCCCTATTGATATGGTATTGGCATGGAATGGCTAAGTACGCAGACCGAACATCCCTTCACTTACCGATGATAATGGAAGTGGAACAAAATTCATAAGTCTGCGTCATGTTAGTAATCGAATTTACAACGTCGAGTTTAAAAATCCATCATTCAAGTAATCATATTTTCAAATGTTTTCGGCTACGAAGATATTTTTAACCAGGATAGATGGAAAATCGCATTTAATTTTTCAATATAAAGAAATACGGTAGAATTCAAAATATTTAATAATTCAAGATGCGGCTAGTGACGTCATGGCAAAAGGTTTTGCATTTATATCTTTATTCGTGTGGTGTTTAAGGTGGAATTGGTCAACACACATATAGGGACCAATTTGCCACAAAAGCGCCACTGAAGCCAGCCAATGGGGTAGGTTCAGCAATTTCGTCTTCACTCGTCAACTGCTTGCCCAGAGAACTAATACAACACGTAATATTCAGTACACTATTTAGATGTCGATGATGTCACATTTTGTTTTTAAATTACTGTTTCTTTCAGTTTACTGTTCTGTTTTGAAAAGTTTAAGTAACTCATTGGGTAGGAATTGGGACGCCATTTTAACTATTTAAACGTGATTGTAATGTTTATATTCATACATAATAACAAACATTACTAGCAGATGGAAGTCATTCCAATTTTTTCGGTCGTTTCATATCATGATCACTTCTGTTTACTTTCCGATGTTACCAAACAGTAATTTTGAGAGACACATCCCCATTTGTAGATAACTGAAAAACTAAATTTTCTAGGAAATGTTGCTGCAAAGCTATTCGTACTCCATGATATTCAACACAGTTGATCTCATGCGCTACGATTACTAGCAAATACGACCAGTTATCCACAATAATGGATATTATCTTTTTTTACGTCGGCATGCCATGTTTCGGAATGTGCAAACGTTTCTGCATGTTGCAGAGGTCATGGAGAGAATTGTGGGGCCTTCGGTTCCAAACCCGCTCAGCGCGTACATCAGTTTGAACGGGAAATGTAGAGATATACGTAGTACAGTACATATCTGGAACCGAATATTTTCGCTATAGATATCACGCCTTGTCCAGTTTTATTTTCATTAAAAAAAGGGGTCGGTTTTACGAATGAGAATAAAGCGTCTTTCAGAAATAGCAACCGCCAATATGACCAACTTTCGACAACATCAACGTTCGGCAAAGATAAATTCAATAGGTTAGATAATCAACCGGATCGATAGACAATAATTGCTGTAGCACTGCAGTGAGTCGGTGCCGCTGCGTCTGTCGTGACAAACCGAAAAGACAATTATCCGAGTGGGTGCAGCGAGGGGAGCAGTGCTCTGTAGTTACTGACTCTCCGGCTCCCGACTCTCCGGCTCCCGACTCTCCGGCTCCCGACTCCCCGGCCCCCGTCCCACCGGCCCGCCGCCCCCGGGCCTGGGCGTGGGCCCCCGGCCCCCGCAACCTAAGCTCTTGCACGCCGCCCGACACATCCACTTCGGACCCCTACACAGCCTCTTAGGCCGACTCGGCAATCACCGCTCCCGCCTCCATCACTGCTGACATCGCGCGCGCCGGCGCTCCAGCCCCTCGTGACGGCGAGTGGTCGATGGCTGCGCCTGGTTCAACCTCGCGGTTCCGGTGCTGATGATGAAGACGCTTTCATGAATTACTTGTCGGCGTGAGACCTCGACTTAATAAAATCAGTTGATATTTAAATAGGTTTAAATGAATAATGGATATTTGTCTTAAATATTTTTAATTCGACAGCTTTTCTACATAAGATAAGTGCACTAATAGCTGATAATAAAGTTAGGGCACAAGGTGATACTCAGACATTTAAGTGATCACAATCAGGTTACAAAGAGTGAAATTGAAATTCATCAATCGTAACCTCAACTTTGTACTGATGGAAGCGTTGCATGTCAGTTGTATAACCTATATTTACGTTGATGAACTTTCATAAACGGTACGCCTGATTTCATTGAAGAAAGCCGTAAGCATACGAGTATACCTGATTTAGTGTCTCGGATGTGACAGATTGGATTCTGTGTTCTAATTTACAGTGAAGCCCAATACATTTTGTTACCAACGCCAGAACGGTACTAAAAAATTCCGTACGAATCTAAGCCTGCCCGATTATAGTAATTGAATTTCATCTAAGTACGGAAATTCTTATGAATAATATTTTTAAATTATGTTAAAAGTAAATTCCAAGAGGATGTGTTTTTCTGCAGCACATCAGCAGGCGTCAGGCGCGTTTTCTACTACAAACTTGTACCGACATTCCAGTCGCTAACGTCAGCTTCATCACTGTGCATACAAAAAGTGCTGAACCTCAATTGCATGCACTTTAATGAAGGAGGGCTGCATGTGTAATTTCTCTCTTCCTCACTTATGGCGAGTGATGCTCTAGAATCTATGGCACAGATCCAGAATTCCAGTGGATGACGAGATATCATTTCGTCGCAGTAAATCTGTTCTACACTTCAGCTTCTATTGGGCTGAATATATCTAAGGTTCCAGTGTGTTGCATTCTGCTCCCTAACACAGCACTCACACAAATATACCTAGAGGTCATCGATTAACAGAGTGTGACTTCCTCCGTGCAAACAGTTTCAATTTTTTTTAAAAAGGCTGCTATTTTTTGTTTATTTTTTAAAATATAGGAATGTGCATTTATGCAACATGGTATAGTTCTGATTTTTATTAAAATCGGTGAAGTTTTGAAAATTGTAAAGTTCAAATTTATTTTCGAAAATGTCACGCACCTACAATATTAAAGCCATTATATCGTAATGCAATATATCCCTCAATTATTGATTTTTATATATCATGCACTTTCTTGAAAAAATACGAGTTGTTTCGGAGTAATAACAAGTGACACTAAGAGGAAGAGTTTCAGTACACCGCGTACTCCAAGTTTTGTGGAAGTTTATTTCTTGTTTTTATATTTTTCCTGTATCACATTTCAAAACATTTGTGTATGCTACTTTGGTAACGTTACGTCCGCTCTCTTCGACTACGAACAGTCTAGTGAGGAGAGCGAAGGCGGCACTCACCTTCTTAGCGCCGGCTTCGCAGGGCTTGGAGCAGACCGACTCCACGTAGCCCCCGGACAGGTTGCTGAGCTGCAAGGTGGCCGACATGGTGAGCGTGCCGTTGTTCCAGTCGCCCACCATGATGTAGTCGTAGGAGCCGTTGGGCAGCTGCTGGTAGTTCATGATGTCGTACCTGCGCACCAACGCCTTCAGCACATACCCTTGCGCCCGAGCGCAGCTGGAGAAAAGTTGTATAAGAGATTTAGAAGAACAGGAAGTAGTTGGTCGAGTGATGGTGGGAATAGTATTGAATAAATGAGGGAAAATGTGAAACAAATAATTATCTACGTTCAGTGTTGTGAAAAACATTCCAAACATTTTATGTTGCGAGGCAGATAGGGAAGAGCCATCTTTAATCTGCGGTCAATGAATTAGAGACGAGTGAGTGTAAGAGTCATGGGGGATATGTAGCAGTCAACTAACTCCACGCCATTGGCATTCTATGGGTGTGGGAAAAGCGCAGTCCAAAAGAATCATCTGCCACCGATACTGAAGTTTTGCGACCGCACGTTGGAGTGAGTAGTTAATGATTCCGAGCATCGGTTTCAGAACTCGTTAGCTATAGTACATTTTATATCCTAAGAGGTGACAGTGTTCCCTGTTGATTTTCTGAAACGTGTAATTAAGTGCTAAACTAAATGCTGGCTTGTAGGTTTCTCCCTCCAGGTACCTCTTTTAACTCTGCGCTACCACACGGGAACAAATTTCCGACTGATCTTCCAACTTGTGTGATAATGTAGTCAGTTCATGTGTTTGTGGATGCAAGGGAAGTGGAAGGGACAAGAATGGAAGGAAAGATCTTCGGTGCACGGTCTGTTTGTTAATGTACTGCTCCTGCATTTGCTTGGCATTAATCAGAGAAAATATGGAAACTATTGGTCGGCGCTGTCCATTAGAATTCTCATCCAAAGTGTTTGAGTATGATTCAGCTATGCAGTAAAACAGCTGAGTAGCGTGACCACCTTGAGTGACGACGGATATATCCAACTCGCGCTGTCCAGCAGCAGCCGTCAATTAGAGAGCAGGTTCGCGCTGCCAGAAAAAAATGAAGAGCACCTGCAGTGAAAAGTTTCTTCCCACGCAATTCAGCTACATGCTGGTATGATAGAAATTAGTAAAATGAACGAACGTAATTAAAATACGGTGAAGAAAATAGCTAATTAAAATATCACAAGACATGCACTTCATATACTATTTGCAAATAATTAACTCAAAACAGAGAGAAAGGCAACACTTTCTAGAAGAGAGAAAAGAAAAATGGACAGTGAAAAATATACCTACGAAATAATAGATGTAACAAAGAAATTAAATTTGTGGATTTTAATAGCTCCTAAAAGTAGAACAAAGAGAATATTATGTTTAGCCTTCGGAATGTTTTATTCAGTAACACACAAAAGGTTACTATTAATATATTTGTGAGTGTAATAACATCGATAAAAAATTAAGTGACATTATGTTTTGAATGTCCAGAGAATAATTCATTCACATGTCGCTTAATGTCAATTGATACTTTTTGCAAATGCAATCTTCGCAGTTTTTCATTTTGATAGTACATTAACAATATAATTTTTCGATTTATGAAATGTCGACATATAAACCCTAAAAACAATTCTTCCAGTCGCCACACAATGTTTCGAAATGTTAGCTTCGTAATATATGTACCTGTATATGATATACACAGCTATTTTCAAGCATTTAACTGCAATGCGTTCTCTGACAGAGGGAAAACGTGCTTATTTAGACTCTACAAAAGGTAAAGAGGTCGAAACGTTTGGGACCAAACTTCTCCTAACTTCGCGTGGGTGGCGTGAGGCTGGTATTACGCCAACTCTGAAAGGATATTGGCTAAGAAAAGTACTGAAAGAGATCTCTTTGATAAGGAAATGGAGTGAACATACTATTGGAAGGAGTTATTTAACCAGAAAACTGTAAAAGACGAACAACGAATTCTTTACTCTAAGTCGCGTACATATTTTTCCTTTTACGGATTTCACTGATCACATCTAAAGTTGTGAGAAACTCAATTTTGCCAAATGACTTGTTATAAAGAACCCAGAAGACCCTTTTAAACGTATCTAACAAAGACGACCTGTAATAATGCACCTGAGAGAACTTTTCAACAAGCTTCAGATCGCCATTTTTAACATCCAGCCATTTTTAAAACTCGTAATATAATAACCAGGTAAATTAAGTAAGTTGTACGTAGATTATACCAAATAAAGTAAATTATAATCACGTAAATCACAATGATCACTCATACTATCACTTCTTAGAATTACGTGACAAATAATTACCAATTTACAAATATGATACAAATGTTTCTAATTCTTACTTTTCCACAAACACAAAGATTCGAACAATTTCTTTTTAAGTTTCTCGAAATATATATTTTTTTAAGAACATGCAATCTCAAAATTGTGCATTTTCGAAAACGCAAACATTTTCTCAAAAACTGCTCGAAATTTTTTCTCGAAAATATCACATTAATATAGGTTTTATTTTTCTCTGTTCCGAAATATTCAAATTATGCTGTTCATTACTTCGAGAGGAGAAACATTTTAGGTTTGACGCACGTTCTTTTCATTTAAGTAAAAGTATTCGATGAAATTACTGTACAGTACTGGACTGTACAGTTTTATTTTTGAGTCTTATAGTAGTGGGTAACTTCAAAAGTAGAAATTAGAAGCGAGACTCAGTTCTATCGAAATCCATTTATTGTCAGAGAAATGTCAAGACTAAAACCCATGGGTCTGCTTTGTGATAAACAAACATAACAAGAAGTGAGAATGTTTCAGTTGGAAACGGAATGTGCTTTGAATTCGAAGGCAGCAGAAAATGACAGTGACCTTTATTCTATGAAGTCTTTCTAGAAAAAGAAGGCTTCGAGAGGTACAGTGTGAGAAGTAGTGGATTTTCTGAGTCCCTTGAGAGACGTCAAAGAAAATACGTGAGTGTGGTGATAAAGCAGCTGTGGGGCTGCGCGAATAAACCAATACGTATTATGGTGAGCCGAAGCAGCTGACACTCAAAGAAGTGAGTGCAATAAGATATCAGAAGATTTGAAAGACTCTTCTACAGTAGTAAGAGAATAAACAAAACGTGCAGTTCTATTTCTCATCGTACAATTTTTAGAGGTGTCTCAAATCCACAAAATCCACTCTAATTTAGAATATTTATAAAATGCTAGTAGTTATAAATATATATAGTTTTTTTTATTTAAAAGTAGATTATATTAAAATAATTATTGCTTTAACAGGAATTAATTTGTTAATGATGTCGGCTGCCATTAAGAGCGAGATACGCAAAGTCGTCATCTTGCAATGCTGTAGATCTCAAAAAGCGTTCACAGGAAGTTAACTAACATCACACCTCGTCTGTTGCGTTTTGGGAAATGAAGTAAGAATGGACCGTGACCATGTATAAATTCGACTTTTGCTCCTTCTCTTGTCCGAAAAGAAAAAAAATAAATGTTTCAGAAGAGGAATCGACGAGGAACTAATAGTCAGGCGACAATGTTGAAAGAAACGTCATGAATCAAGAATGTAAAAGTGAAAACGACATTTTTTTAAAAAATGTCTCACACCTAACACAAGATTTGTTGGTACATCCACAAAATACATTCCTCTAAAACTTGGCACTTTTTTCGCCAAGTTTACAATAAATTCTCTGTACGTAAACGAAAAATGAAAAGTTCATTAAATTGTTTTAGTCGAAGGCAGATGTTTTAAACAGTTGCGGATGATTGAGATTGTATTGTGTCAGTTCCTAGCGGAAAAATGGGAGAAAAATCAGTTGGTAGTGTCGTGAGTTCATGTGCCAGCGAGTGCGCCTATTAAAATATTTTCAGTGCGCGAACATTAAAAAAATACGAACAGAGAAAGCCATGAAATAAGCTATTTAAATATTGGTTAACGAATGTAAAATTAATTTTAAAAATGTGCCAAAAATCGAGAGAAGAGAAGATGGTACATTTTTTGAGATATTAATATTAATCGTAGGGTTTGTGCCCAGCAGTTGCGGAGTCCGCATGACCATCTTGTTCCTGAATATGCCGATTATTAGGGGTTGGGTTAAGCCGGAACGTTTTCTCCCACCCCGATCCACATTTGGAGAAACGTGGAATGATGATGATGAAGAAGATGATGGTAAGGTAATGGGATGGGATGGGATGGAAACATCCCCGTGGCTCGTTGTACAGGATTTTGTTCAAATGTTCATCAGGGAAGGGTCACGAACTCACTGATGTTAAAACGCCCTGCGAGCCGCTTTCTGGTACCCGCGGCCACCCATCACTGGTGCACTAAAGGCTTTACCTGTGTGTTCGCCGCTACTGGTGTTGTTTTTTGCCCAATTTGACCTATTCAATTCGATCAAATCCAATCCAAATTAATGACGCCTTATTTTACGTGACGAAGCTCAGACCATCAGGCCTGCTATTTCACCTGAGCACGCAAATTTTGCTACAATTCTTTCGTCATCTAGCAGAGAAAGAATGTTTCGCTCGGGGAACAAAGAAGAGCAGCGGCGGTGCGCAGCGACGGTACGTACCTACCTGCCAGGCGGGTCGCCCTGCCGGTCGAATGCCCGTCGAATTCCACGACGTCGTCCTGCTGTATCTTGTACGGAACGACACGTTCACACGGGTAGCTCTGCAACAAACGACAACCACTTCGTTCACTGTTTTTTTTTGTTGTTATTTTAAAGCCGCAGCCAACTTCTTCATTATTAGCGACTTTGGCATCGCCCCGACCTACCTAATTGCTTGTAACGGTATGGTAACTGAAGATGACACATGATGATTGTTTGATTAAAGGAGTGAAAGACGAACGGATCCTCGGTCCGAGATTGCCTACCGCACTACATCATGGGACTCCGATCTCGGCCACCGATCGCGGCTTCGTCACTTTTTTTATTTTTTTCGCTACCGAAATTGCCATTGAATGGGGTAGGCCGGCTGTAGATCAATTCACAAGATATACAAACCACAAAAGGGCGATAAAAAATACATTTATCTTTATTGCAGTATAACATAATTGTCCACAATTTAAAATGGTATGAAAATTGTATTAGGCTAGTTCTCTCTTTTTGGGCAGACCAATGATATCAACGAAGTACATTACATATAATTTAATCTTGTTGGAATTTTTTTTCAATTCTAAAATGCTGGATCTCATTAATCACGTTAAAATCGTATTTTAGTATCTGTCGATGTAGAAAACAGTTGCTGCAATTTGAGTAAAAATGCGAATGTTGAACTAGTTCTTAAACAAGAAAAAAGATGAACGACTCGCCGAAAGACCGTAAATACAGAAAAAAATAAAATAGATGGCCCGTACCGAATCTTAAAAACCTTAAAAAATTTAAAAAAAAACACGCCCAAAAACGCATTCAAGTAAATTGCATCATTAGTCCTTAAATACAGTAAAACGTGCCCCAAGGGAATCTGTAAGCGACCTTTTTTTTCGTATACACAAGTTTACGAATGTATACAAGGAAATACAGTATAACTTACGTTGCAGGACGGACGATTCCTGTTCGCATTAATACAACATTCCCGGTAATACGACCCCATGTCCACATTGAGCAAGTTTTATTGTATTAAAAACCCTTCAGTTATTTTGCAATACTATTTTCTAAGACTGACGCTGACCATCCTCAATATGGAATGGTTATTTGGCATGGAACTGTTAAGTACGAGACCCAAACCTCCCCTTACATTAATGATGATTAATGGAGGTGGAACAAAATTCATAAGTCTGCCGTCCATGTTAGAAATCGAATTTACTATGTCGAGTCAAAGAATTCATCATTTCAATGTAATCATATTCAAAATGTTTCGGACTACGAAGTTATTTTTTTAACAGAATAGGGAAATCGTATTTTTATTTTTTTAATGTAAAGAAATACATAGAATTTCAAAACGTTTATAATTCAATATGGCTGGCCCGACGTCATGCAAGGTTTTGCATTTATTTCCTTAATTTAATGTTGGTCACTTAGGTGAATTGCGCCAACACACATAAACCAATTGCAACCAACAGCACCACTGAAGTCAACTCGATGTAGGTTTACGCAATTTCGTCTTCACTCACTCAAGCTCTGCGCATACAAAAACGTATATTTGTACGTTTCTATGTAGATATTTGTACATTTTTGTTTAAATGACTGTTTATTTCAGGTACTGTTCTGTTTTGACAAGTTCTAAGTAAACTAATGCGTAGGATAGGAACGCCATTTTAAACTATTTTAACGAAAAACGTGATTTGTAATGTATATGCATACGTTAAAATACAAACATTACCAGCAGATAGGCGAGTCATTCCACAGATTTCGTCCGGTGTCACATCATGGTCACTAGTGTTTTGTTCTGGTTGTTACCAAACAGTTCATTTGAGAACACATCCCATTTTGTAGATAACTCGAAAAAAACAAATTTCCTAGAAAGCGTTTGCTCAAACGCTATTCGTACTCTTATGATATTAGAACAAGTTGATCTATGTGCTACCATTACCTGCCAAATACCGACCCAGTAAATTCAAAATAATGTATATTATCTTTTTTAACGTCGGGCATGCCATGTTTGGAATGTGAAAACGTTTCTGCATGTTGCAGAGGTCATTGCGAGAGAATTGTGGGGCTCGGTTCAAAACAAACATTGCTCAGGCGTCACATTAGTTGAAAGGAAAATGTAGAGCATATACGTTAGTACAGTCATATCTGGAACCAATAATTTTCGCTATTAGATATCACCTTGTCAGGTTTTATTTTCACTGAAAGGCGTCGTTTTACGAATGAGAATAAAGCGATCTTCACAAAAAAGCAACCGCCAATTATTAACTTTTCGACAAAACTAACGTTCGGAAATAAATACATACGTTGGATAAAACAAGTAATGGAGAATATTGCTGTAAACACTGCCGGTTGAGTCGGTGCGCTGCTTTCTTGTACCGTGACAAAAGAAAGATTATACAAGTGGTGCAGCGAGTGGGAACAGTTGCTTCTGTCTAGTTCGACTGCAGTGTGTATAATCGTGAACTCGTTAAAAAATAGTATGCCAAGACCTTAACGTCATGTTTACAAAGGTAGAGCCACGTCCGTGGATCAAAATTGAATGGCTTTCGAAGGGGTTTTTTCCGGGGAGGGAGTTTGTTTTTAAAAAGGGCAAAAAGGGGGAAAAATTGTTTTTAGGGGGGCTGTTTTGTGGGAAAGGGCATGTGTGATTGCTTGATTTGCCAACTCCCACCAGTCGAACGATGGGGTTAAAGCGTTAAGAGATAGCAGAGTTGTTGTGGATGGATACCCTATTCGACCTCACTTGAAAGCTCTTAGCGCCGCTGGCAATGAAGATTTTGTGGAGCATGCCACCTTACTCCACATATGAGTCTCTGTGGAATTATATCTCCTCAGTAAAATTAAATAATTCCCACTGCGAAGATCTGCGATACAATACCAAGAAGAAATATTCATACATCAGAGCGGTTCAATATGGGACATCAACAGAAATAGACCGCGGCAAATTATGACAAACGCCCTTCCCTAACATTGATAAAGGTTCATTAATAAAACTGAGGCGATTATATGCGAAAGGTTGTTTAAATACCAATACATTTGTCATATAGTCATTCCAGAGAAAAAAAACATTTCTTCATAACTTTTATCTAAACCCTCGTATATAGTATTTAGGCTATTAGAGTGCCTGCAGCAGAAAAAAAAAAAACTGGCTCTATGTAACTATCAGAAAACGAAATGGTTTTTCAAAACGTAGCATGCACTATTCTTAAAAACAACAAAATAAAAGTTGTTTACAAACATTGCAGTAACTAATGATTTAAACAAAAAAACGTTCACCAAATATTGCAATACCTTAGTTACAGTAATTGTAGTATTTAACAATTATTTAATCATCAAGGATATAAAATAAATTTGCTGTGCATAAGGAAATATGGTAAATAGAAAATTTTAATGGACTGGCTAATCTGTTTCTTGGAAGCCTTGCTGTTGGCATGATCTATCATATGCGTCTGCATTGTTTTATTTCAATGGTCTGCGAGTATCTGAAATTCGTAATAAGAAGCAGATACCGATAATTCACCATTCCCAAGACATCGTTCAATTAGAATGTGGTAAATTAAACAAGCTGAGTAAATCAAGACCCGAATTCAAACGTGTCCCCGCCAACATGAAATGTGAAAACTTCCCGTCTCTTCCCCCGTTTAAAGCTTATCTCTAAATAAATATATTTCCCAAAAAATTTACAAATTCTACTCCCAAAAGCAGTTGGCCATGTTTTAATGCTCTACGTATAATGACAACATGAATTTATAATTCAAATAACCATACCTCTCAATCATTGCATATTATCATTGTCCTAATTTTATTTCCTACATTGCTAAACCAAACCTACACTGCTGTCATTTCTGAAAACACACAAAGAAACTCGAAACTACAAAACTCATAATGATTGTGCAATAATTCAAAATGAAACTTTCTTTAAAATCTGAATGCAATGGACTATCAGAAAGTATGTTGTTTCTAGCTTTACATACAATTGATATTGCCTAGTATTAGTGAAACTCTTTCAGAGAGAAATCCAATATCCCACGTTATAAATCTAGCAAAAATTATGAATTTCTAATAATGACTCAGCTGGGACGCACAATTATTTAAAAATTAATATTTATATAATGCCAATTGTGCAAATTTCTTTTTTGAAAGTTCTTGAATGTGCGGTAATATAAATTGAAATAAATTACTTAAACGCATATTATCATAAGGAACAATACAATTTTAACACAAGTCAATGAATCATTTACAGACGAGAGATTTTGGCGGTAATTTTCCAAGCTTTCCGTTGTTTACATTCAGTAAAGTTTGAATTTATTCAAATTTAAAAATAAAAGAACGAATTTATTTTTTAAATATTTTAATCAAATAAAATAGTTAGCGTTTCCAGTTTCCCCTTCTTTAATTCACAGACTGTCTTCTTTGAAAGTTATGACAGTGAAACAAAGGTATAAAAATTCCTGAAAAACAAATTATTGAACTGAAAGTAAAAATACATAAGCCTAATAATATTACTACGTATGTATGTGCTTTAGCGCGACATCCCCTGTAAAACGGACTCAAGGACTACCGGCGAACGCCCTAACCTCGCGGCCATGGGTTAAATGGACGTGCGGTCAGGTTTAGGCACGAATCAATTCCTATGCCGCGTTATTTTGGTCTTTCTCCAACCTGAGAAAGTGAATTTTCTCATCAGTCATTGCCAGGCAACATATACGAGTTTACTGGCGGACATGCAAGGGAAATGCACAATTAAAAAAAACATAATTTTATTACAACAATGGCAACAAACACAATGGCAACGGTAATTGTTGATCATAAACCTAGTACATTACTACCACGAAAACTGAGAGAACGGCAACAGATGCGTAGTGCATGTAAACGTTCGATGGCGCAAAAGAAGATAATTGCGACGATGACCAAAGCGATGAGAGGTTGCTTGAGAGGCGTGAGTTGGATTGAGTCCACAGTCATGATGACAGCGGTAAACTATATTATGGGGCAATACGGGGCATGCGATAGACCGGTAAAACGTAATGTATGGTCCCGTGCAGCCTCGGTCGGTTGTAATGGCTAGGAAAACCATTGTAAGCTCTATGGTAGCCGCACCCAATGAAGTGTAGACAGCGCTAGCATTCAGGGGGAGCGTCTACAATATTGGGACGTGGCGATTAGACATTTAAAGATGACAAGTGTTTAAGAATTGAGGATAAGATTGGAAGTACAGGCACGATACCCAGCTATCTCACCTAGCCAAATATCCATAGAGAAGGCCAGGTTGTCGATGTATGTTTTAAGACAGAGAAGATTAGGATTTCGAAAGAACAGGACGATCCACTTACCTAACATAACCTTTACATCCCTGGAAGCTCATCACGGTGAAAGGTGTGATACGGTTCATACATGCGGATTAGGTTTGAAATAACAGATACGCAGCATCTACTCAAACCTACTTGGAGGGAGGCGAGTGACAAACCGCAGCAACGACAGGGTAATGGGCAACATTGGGCAAGGCAGCGGCGCGGCGGCGGCGCGTTGCAATTAAAAGGGAATGAGCGGCGCCTCCCCTCTTGCGCCTCCTCCTAATTGCAGCCCGCGTTCTCCCGGGGCTTACTTCCGTCTATTGTAAAGCCTCAATGGCGCCCGAAGAGGGTTTTTCTTCCCGGTGAATAGTGCGACGCGCCCAACAAGATGTCTGTCCTGGCTGTCGACTGCGGTCGAAGAGCGTGGCGCCCGTGGTTCGGGTGAAGGCGATGAAGTGGTGCATGGCGAAAGAAGAGGACGAAGTTTGGGGAGAAACTAATATGTTGTGATGGCATGGCTGACGAGGTTGTGACGCGCCTAAATCGCTTGCAATGCCGAAAAGGCTACGAGGACACGCGGGTGATGGAAAATGGAAAACAATAAGGCACAGAAAAGAGTTCAAATAGGCTGCCAGAGCGTTGAAAATTACGTTATTTCTGTGCTTTAGATTCCTATTTCATATATTCAATTTCTATTGGTATTACTAAATAAGGGCGCAATAACTTTCGATGTCCTTTGAAACCAAATATTAATATTTGCCTTGGTAATATTGGAAAATACAGAGATAGATTTCTAATTCAGTAATCAGCAAAATGTGATTACTCGGATTGGTTGTTGTAAATCAAGTCATTCCGGACGCGTCTACCTAATGAAATCATTAGTCCAGTTAGTCTGTAGTGCATGTGTTTTTCTCTCGAAGGTTGGTGATTGAGTCTTTCCCCGCTGGATGCGAGATCGCACCAACGCTACCGTGTGGCTAGGGGGTTTCTCCAACCTGGTATTTCCCATCAGCGGCACCCACCCAGCCGGGACACGCTCTAAGCTCCAGACCTGTCTCCTGTGCAGTGTGGTAGTGTAGTGATTATTAGTTCAAGTGTGTGAAGTAAAGTAAGGACTAGGACAAGGCAAGAGAAAGGGAAAGATCGCGCGAGGTCAGTGAGCTAGTTCGCATTTTCGCCTATGTGCTTGATGGAAGAGATCCAGAAAAACTACCGGATCAGAGTAGCCGGCCACCTAGAAATTCGCCTCAGAAAGCGGAACTGAATTCGACTTTAGCTGACCAACCTAAAACCTCGAAATATTCTCTTCCGGTCTGATTACTTAATGAGCACACACAAAATCTGGGCTCGAAAAACCATACGATTGGACTTGTTTCATTCTAGATTATGCGGAAGTTTGGGGTCCGAGTTGTTGATGGATATGAATGAAGGATGTGCAGAGGGGCGTTGATGGGACGATGCATGACTGTATGTTTGAGGACGGAGGTGATGGAAAAATAGATGACAGGTGATGGGCGATAAGTTCGTAGGAATGGACAGGTAGACGGAGTGTCGGCAAAACTAGTGGTAGGGGCGTTGGAGACAGAGTTATAGTGGCGCGGCCGCGATGGAAGACGACGTGAGAGTCGAGCGTGGGCAAAAATCACAAGAACCGTAAAGGGTGGTTGACTCATATTCGGTGAATGGCTGCGACGAGGTGGCGTGGCGATGCAAGGGCAGAGGAAGAGAAAAAAGAAAAGAGAGAAAAAAGAGCAGAGAGGAAAGAAAAGAGGGAGAAAGAAGAGAAAAGATGAGAAAGAGCGATGAGAGAGAAAAGAAGAGGAGAGGAAGAGAAAAGAAAAGAGGAGGAGGAGAGAAAAGAAGAAAAAAGAAGAGCCAAAAAAGAGAAGAGAATGAAGAGAAAGAAGAAAGAATGAAGAGAAGAGAAGAGAAAGAGAAGAGAGAGGAGAGAAGATCAAAATACGACCGGAGCGAGGAGATGTACGAATCGACGGAGGCAGATCGTGTTGCGGGTGCGGAACGAAACTGACGCGGTGAAGTGGAGGCAGAAGGGCGGAATCGAGAGGTGGTGAGGGGGCGGTGTGGGGCAACCAGAAGAAAGATGCAAGGAAGTGAAACAGGAGGCTCGGCCGAAGCCCCCCCCCCCCGGCTTGCTTCGCAGCGGCCGCCTGTCAGCTCGCCGGCAGCAGGGAGCGGGAGCGGGAGGCCTGCGCGTGGGCAGCGGCTGCCACTCCCGTGATTTAGGGCTCGGATCCAAGTGACTGCACCGAAGCTCGCACGCCATAAGCAAACCTGAGAGAATATTAATGCGCCAGACGTACGCAATTTCCGCTTTCTCTCGTTGTCTAGAAATATTGAGCGAGATTTACGTGTGCATTTAGTCGCCAGTCTGCAATAAAAGCTAATAATTAGCTTATCAAACAAAGTATGATAACAAGAACTAATACAGAACAGGACTATTTATCACAACTATTAATATATACGTTAGGTATTATAAAAATTCTAACACTACAATCTTACACGTTCAGACATAAACATTAAATATCTTTGATGATGATTAAAACTAAAGTCTCACGTCGCGGAAATATACTTTTATTTTGAAAACAAAAAAATCAGGGTTGAATTAAGCCAATAAATTTTACAACATCTAATTGAAAGAAATTAGATTTAATTTTATAAAAGAAGAAATCTCCACATTCATACTGTTCATGAAGTATATGTTAAAAACAATGAAAGTTTGATTTTTATTTACATGAATACGCAAAAGAATACCCATGTATTTAGAAACATTTTAAATGGATTATTAAAAAAGTAATTTTATAAATATATATTGCAGTTAAGACAAAAAGTATAATTTCTTCAATTAATGTGAGTCAGTAGAAATGGTGCTGTCGAAAAAAACTTTTGAACTTTTTCTAATTTTCGCAAGTTCACAAGCTTTTAATGAAAATCCGAAAATCCATGTATAAGCAA
>BOPP01000037.1:8392053-8405008 GCA_017312745.1 Gryllus bimaculatus
GGTATATAAATAATTCTAACATACAATCTTACACGTTCAGACATAAAAACATTAAATATCTTGAATGATATTAAAACTAAAGCTCTCCATCGCAAATATAGCTTTATTTTGGAAAAACAAAAAAAAATCAGGGGTGTGAATTAATCAATAATTTTAAACATCTAATATTGAGAGAAATAGATCTATTTATAAAGAAGAAATCTCCACATTCAATACTGTTTCATGAAGTATATGTTAAAAACAATAAAACAAGTTTGATTTTATTTACATGAAATTACGCAAAAAAGCATACCCATGTATTTAGAAACATTTAAATGGATTATTAAAAAAGTAATTTTATATAAATATAATTTGATTAAGACAAAAAGTATATTTCTTCAATAATGTGAGTCTAGTAAATATGGCTGTCGAAAAAAAAAGTTTTGGAACTTTTTCTAATTTTCGAAGTTCACAACTTTTAATGAAAATCCAAATCCCATGTTATAAGCAAATATTGCTTCCTACAAGCAAAAGTAAAGAAATTATTGTTTTTGCCTGACTAAGATGTTTATTATCTGGCAACTGAATTGGGGGAACAGGGTAGCTTAGTTAGTGATATATAATTTTGCTTCCGTTTCAATAAGCAATTTCAAACCTCCTCACCATACCAACAACCGATTTGGGTACACCAATCACCGGCACAAAAAATTGTATCACCAAGAAACATTTGCAATGCTTCTGGGAAAACAAAACAAAAAAAAAAAAAAAGCAAAGCTTAATTTTATGTTTTAAGATGTTTAATTTGCAATATTATTTTTGTATAAAATATTAGTAAAACAAAACATTACATTCTTCAAGTCAGATAAATCTCTTCTGCAAAGCATAATAATATTTTAGAAATATTCTTATTTCCTAATTCACATCACACACACACACAATATATAAAGGAAAAGTATATTTCTTTTATTCTGAACATGATCGTAGCTACCCACCCTTGACACGTGGTCATGGTTAAAAGGTGGTCGCGCCTTTTTTGTTGAAACTAAGGACCAATATAGGTAAATGAGTTGTACGATTGTTGAAAAATTTTAATTTAAGTTATACAGTAAATGGTGTTAAACAGAGAAGCGGTTAGTCACTTAATTGTCGTTTCTCTGTTATACCAACCGGTCAAGAAGCAATTTTTATGTCAAATAGTCCTTTTGTAAATTGATGTCATAAAAAAAGGAATAAAAACTATTACAGAGAAACAAATTCAACAGATCACTAACCTACATAAACCAAATTGTCTTATAAAAAACTGCAATTTTGATTATAATGCCGCGACATTGCAATTCACCATTCCAATATCTGGCTCGCCCGCTGTAAAGACAAGGAAGACAATGTCTTCCTGCCCATAACCTCAATTGTAACAGAGGGGGTAACAAGCAATTATGCAATATATGTTGCCACAGGAAATAGGTTATGTAACTGAACAATCCCAGAACTGATGGAAGACGGACATACATAAAACATTTTCTTATATATATATATTATATATATATATATATATATATATAATAGTATTATTATATATTATATATATATATGCAGTTCAATTAAAAGAACCCTACAAAACAACCAAGGGAAAGACACTTTGCCCTAAAATTTTAATTAAAACAATTAGCCTGTTAGCCAACTTATCTCTAGCAAAACCCCGCAGTTGAATTCAGGGCTTCTGAAATTTTTTGTTAGATAAGTTTTACGAGCGGAGAACACAAAAAAATAAGAAAAATAAGTTAGGATATTTAATTTGAATGAAAAAAATAAAACAATTACAGGACCCATGGCAAATCACCGTTTAAAAAGAATGGAGAAAATTCCCGCGAAAACTCCAAAAGAAGTCTGATACAGTACCACCCAAAGGAAAATTGGTTCTGCGCTTGGACGACCGAAAAAAAAGGTGGAAACATTCGAGTATACGCGCAACGGATCTATGATTTAGCAATGCTTCAAGAAGAAGAAGACGAAACGACGACGCGACGAAGACGACGACGAACGACGAGGCGGACGACGACAAACAAGACGCACGACGAAGACGACGACGGACGACGAAGACGAAGACGACGACGACGACGACGAACGGACGAATTACGTAAGACGACGACGACGACGAAGAAGAAGAAGAAGACGACGACGACGAAGAAAAGACGACGACGACGAAGAAGACCCCACGACGAAGAAGACGACGACGACGACGACGAAGACGACGACACGACGAAGAAGACGACGACGACAGAAGACGACGACGACGACGAAGAAGACGACGACGACGACGACGAAGAAGACGACGACGTACGACGAAGAAGACGACAAGACGACGAAGAAACGACGACGACACGAAGAAGAAGAAGGACGACGACGAACGACGACGAAAGAAAGACGCACGACCCGACGACGACGAAAGGAAGACGACCGACGACGAAGAAGACGACGACGACGACGAAGAAGACACACGACGACGAAGAAGACGACGACGACGACGAAGATATGACGACGACGACGACGACAGAAGACGACGACGACGACGAATAGGACGACGACGAACGACGAAGACGACGACGACGACGAAGAAGACGACGGACGACGAAGAGAACGACGACCGACGACGACGACGAAAGACGACGCAACGACGACGAAGAAGACGACGACGACGAAGACGACGTAAGAAGACGACGACGACGAAGAAGACGACGACGACGAGAAGAAGACGACGACGACTGGACGAAGACACGACGACGAAGACGACGACGACGACGAAGAAGACGACGACGACGACGAAGAAGAAGAGAAACGACGACGACGAAGAAGACGACGACGACGAAGAAGACAACGACGACGAAAAAAGAAGACGACGACGAAGAAGAAGACGACGACGACGGAAGAAGACGACGATGAAGAAGAAGGAGTAGACGGACGAACGAAGAAGGAGCGACGACGACGACGAAGAAGGACCGACACACGAAGAGAAGACTGACGACCGACGACGTAAGAAGACGGACGACCGACGACGAAGGAATGAACGACGGACGACGACGAAGAAGACGACACGACGAACGAAGAAGACGACGACGACGAAGAAGGAAGACGACGACGACGAAAGAAAAGACGGACGACGACGAAGAAGCAAGAAGGACGACGACGAAGAAGACGACGACGACGGAGAAGACGACGACGACGAAGACGACGACGACGACGACGAAGAAGACGACGACGACGACGGAGAAGACCGACGACGACGACGCCTACGAAGAAGACGACGACGAGGACGGACGAAGAAGACGACGACGACAGACGACGCACCGAAGAAGAAGACGACGACGAAGAATGACGACGACGACGAAGAAGACGACGAGCGACGAAGAAGACGACGACGACGAAGAAGAACGACGACCGACGAAGAAGACGACGACGACGAAGAGACGACGACGAGAAGCAAGAGACGACGAAGAAGACGGACGACGACGAAGAAGACGACGACGATGACGAAGAACGACGACCGAAAGACGACGGACGGACGAAGACGACGACGACGACCGACGAAGACGACGACGACGACCGAAAGACGACGACGAAAGAAAGACGACGACGACGAAGAAGACGAAGAAGAAGACGAAAAACAAAGAAGCGAAGAAGAAAACGAAAAACTAAGGAAACGAAAAACAAGAAGACGAAAAACGAAGAAGACGAAAAAGAAGAAGACGAAAAAGAAGAAGACGAAAAGAGAAACGAAAAAAGAAAGAAGACGAAAAAAGAAGAGAAGGACGAAAAAGAGAAGACGAAAAAGAAGAAGACCGAAAAAGAAGAAGACGAAAAAGAAGAATAGACGAAAAAGAAGAAGACGAAAAAGAAGAAGACGGAAAAAGATAAGAAAGACCGAAAAAGAAGAAGGACGAAAAAAGAAGAAGACGAAAAAAGAAGAAGACGAAAAAGAAGAAGACGAAAAAGAAAGAAAGACGAAAAAGAAGAAGACGAAAAAAGAAGAGACGAAAGAAGAGAAGACGAAAAAGAAAGAAGACGAAAAGAAGAAGAAGAAAAAGAGAAGACGAAAAAGAAGAAGACGAAAAAGAAGAAGACGAAAAAAAGAAGAAGACGAAAAAGTAAGAAGACGAAAAAGAAGAAGACGAAAAAGAAGAAGACGAAAAAGAAGAAGACGAAAAAGAAGAAGACGAAAAAGAAGAAGGCGAAAAAGAAGAAGACGAAAAAGAAGAAGGCGAAAAAGAAGAAGGCGAAAAGAAGACGAAGACGAATATTTCTCTCACCTCACAAATAAAATTGTCTGAACTGATATCATTTCTTTCAGGAAAAAAATAGTTGCCATGACTTTTGCCCCAACCCTCTTATTAGTATAGCGAATCCCCTTATGTCCACCCCGACCGTGAGGTGGAGAGGGCTGGCTGTGGGGGAGCGACATTGGAGGGGAAATCGGGTGAGCGGCGGCGGCCGGGATGTCGCGTCGAGTCGCGTTGGCTGCGCGAGCGCGGGAGTCGGTGGTTTTGCCGCGCTGTACTTAGGGTCTCCGCCTGTCTCTGCCGAGGAACCGCAGCCATCTAATTACTTGCGAGGTGGGTCTGGCATCTGTCCTCTCTTGGCGCCGCTCCTAGAGACGACCTTATTTCTAGCGGAAAGTCCGCTCGTGCCAGCCCTCCTCCATTGGGCTAGGATAATGTTTCTTCCCCACGTTGAAATTGAATAGCTTAAAGCATTACGTACTCCTTGTGTGTAGCGAATTAATACACTTTTCCACTAGCTGTAGTGAATTCTAATAAAATGGAAGTCAAAATAACACAAAATACAATAGCATAAATACATTAACACAAGATATAATATAATTAAGACAGCAAATATAAATAATACAAATATAATAACACGAAAGAGAAAATAATTAAGACACCAACACATACAAACATACACCAAACAACCGGGACTTTACACATTACGGATATTATAAGGTACTAATAATTCTATCATTATAGTGTCTAGTAAAACTTGGGTTGAACTATTCATTTGTTATCAATGCTCCTAATTTCAGTACTGATGTAATAAAAATGTACAGAGTTTTAGATATTTCGGACTTTAGTTCAATCATACAATTAGGAAAGAATAATTACATCATTGTGATTTGGTCCTCTTAATACCGTTATAAATTGGACAGTAAAATAAAATATGTTTAAAGTTTGTAACGGTATTCGTATTATAGAGCAAGCAAATTGAATTTGTAAGTATTTTGTGCCACATATTTCTAAACTTGATGTTGATTTATTTATCACGGGACATCGTGAATTGAACAACTACTCTAGTAATGGAAGTGGGGAGTGCCATAAGGTACGTATGAGTATTTCTCTGTTTCTGTTGATTACAGATCTCTAATTGATCGATAAATTGTGCTGTATGATGAATTCATGATTATACGCGAATCGTCCATAACGATTTTGCTTACGACGGTTGCAACAATTGAGAGTACACTAATTCTGTCGTGTGTATTACCGTGTGTAACTGATTGATTGATTAGTGATTTCGGGGGCGACTACTGCTGCCATTAGTCCCGTAAATGTAGATCATGTTTGTTCTCGGGAGGTGCCAGTGATCTTCCTCTTCTGGATAGTGAGATCTGGCTCCGACCTACATGTTGGTTAGCGAGGTGATTTTCCTGACCAGGTATATTCCACCCGCGTAGCGCCGCCCCAGCCAGGACAAGCTGTTAGTTTCACAACGGTCTCCCGTCTTCCGTAATGTCCGTAATGTTCCGTAATATGTGCATGTAAGTAAGTGTGTGTAAGTAACGGACGAGCATAGGACACGAAAGAGGAGGGAAAGACCGCGCGTGACTTGTTTGTTTGAGTACCACTCTCGTATTCACTTGATATGATTGCAGAAACCATGAAGAACTACTGATCAGAACAATCTCCTCTAGAATTCTACAATTCGTGCCTAGACGGCGTCTGAATTTGACGTAGTTAATGTCGAAAATCCTACTACCGTCGGGACTTGAACCTAGGACCTCCCGATCAGATGCACTGAACGCATCAATCATCAGAGGATGCTCTTAGCCACCTCTCCCGGTCGTGTGTAACCCACCATGTTCCGGGAGCGAACATTTATCTGGTGTCGGAGTATAATGACTCGGTGTATTTTCTGCAATATAGTTAATAACTATTTTTTTTTGCAGCGTAGAGTGAATGCTTAAAATTATTATTGATCGAGTACTTCACAGACGTACGTTTGATTCGACGGGGAATGTTAAGACGGGACACTCACAGCCACGGTGCTCCAGTTCTGATTTGAGGAGGTGATGGCGTGATGGCGTGATGACGGGAAGGGAATGAGATAGAAACATTGCCGTCGGTTCATGTCATAGTATAGCGTGTTGAAACGGCATTTGACTGGAGGTGATAAATGACACCATTGATCGGAGCATCAGCTTAAAAATACGATACCGACTGTCCAAAATTTCTATACTGTCAAATTGACCGATGCTGAACTCAACAAGATATTCTTTCTGCGTGGCCGAGATCGAATACGTGACCGCCCAATTACGATTGAAACGTAAGGAATTTATCTTTACATTCACTGTAATCGGTGTTGGTGTTCACAAGTTAAAGCTAAAACGCAAAAAACGAAAAACTTTGATGAACAGGCATCAATGGATATTCCCATTTACATACCCTAAGAGGCGCAAAGTGTTATTGATTTGAAACCAGTTTAGTGTTCTTGTTGCTAATGAATGCATTCTCGACAGGTTAATGAATGCACACGCTTTGCTCTAACACAGCTATTTTCACGGATCTAGATAAACGAGCGGGCTGAATGTATTCACCTGCGTGTTGCACCGTTATGACGTGACGATGATAAAAAGGTATCCTTGTGTGATATTGATCTTTGTTCGTTATCGCATCTTCTCATGGGCTCTGGCATTTAAGAGTAACTGAAGGGATGAAACAATAGCTATATCACATTAACTGTTCTTTATTGTTCCATTGAAAACTCTCCCATTAATCCATGTTCTTTACCTGCTAAAAGTAACCAGTGATGGGAAAGATTTAAAACCGAGACGATACGAAACATTGCATGCAAGTTTAAATTATGAGGGGGTTATTGGCTGTGAAAAAAACTGCTTATTTTAGTCTTCAATAATATTCGAGTGTCGTTTTATAACTAACGTCTATTGTATTGTATTGTATCTTTCGACATAACTACAGTAAGAGATATTTATTTTATGCCTACAAAAATAAACTGATATTTGCTTGTTAGAGAGCACCAAACTTCAGTCGCATAGTGGCTATTAAATAAATATCTACAATTTCCTTTTACAAAATAGACACCAGACTTTTCGAAGCGATTCAATAATCTATCCTTGCAAATGGTCTCAGATTTTATAACATATGATTTGGGTTATAAAACATACCACTGGCAGAGAATGGTTCACATAAAATCATGTTCAAACGGGTTCAAAAATTCTTCTCTCTTTTTAAGTTCGTAAATACGTGGTATGCAATCTCATTCACTGAGACCCGACGAGCAGGGACCTACACTAAATCTCCGCATCTCATCCATTCCATTCCATTCATCTCTATACACTTTTGGGGGTACCCTAGAGTTTTCAACGTACACCGTACTGCCACCTGTTCCAAAGATAAAACACAGGCGGCAATACTTATGAAACAACCCTAGCATTTTAATTACTATTTTTAATGGAAACGGGGATGCAGCAGATCAGCCCCTGAATTGTAAAAGCCTGTATTACATTCCCCCGTTCATTTCGCAAAATCAAATATGGTTTTAAAACGGTTTAACCAAGAAAGGCACTGCGTCTGGCCGCCCGTCGTCCCGCGGGTCAGTCTGATAAGACGCGAGGGAGGCGTCGCGGGTTCGGTCGGTCAACCCCTCAGTTGGGCGGCGCGTGCTGGGTCACTTCGGCCAGAGGGCCCTTCGACGGCGCGGCGGGCACTGCCAGCGGATGGGGTGAGCCGAGGCGGGCGGAGTAAAAATAGGAGCGGAGGCGAAGCTGGTGCTGTGATAGGTGACGGCGGGGCGGAGCGGGGCGAGGGGCGGAGGCGGCGGAGCGGGGGAGGGGGCGAGAGGGCGGGCGGGTGAGCGCGGGCGAGGCGAGCGCGGGCGGGGCGGAGGCGGGGCGGGGCGGTGGCGGGGCGTGGGCGGACGGCGGGGCGGAGACGCGGGGCGGAGGCGGGGCGGAGCAGCGGGGCGGAGGCGGGGCGCGAGGCGGGCGGAGGCGGGGCGGGAGGCGGGCGGAGGCGGGGCGGAGCCGGGGCGAGGCGGGGCGAGCGGGGGCGGAGGCGGGGCGGAGGGCGGGCGAGGCGGGCGGGGCGGGGCGAGCGGGGCGGAGGCGGGACGGGAGGCGGGACGGGGCGGGGCGGACGCGGCGACGGACGCGTGCGGGCGGACAGCACGCAGGGAGTATCAATGGCCGGGGAGAAGTCGGGAACGAAGGCAGATGCGGGATGCACTGCTGGGCCGGGAGCGGCGAAGAAGGGAGATCTGGGCCGGAGACAAACGTGTCAGGGGGTGGGAGAGACGGCGAGCAAGGGCGCTGTGATTGCAAGGCTCCCAGCTCGCACGCGCAAATTCGCCACGCGGGAAATCTGAGTTAGGGCTGCGGCTCAGACCTCAGGGCCCCTCGGAGATCGCCCAGCCGCGGAACTCATAGATGGCCGGACAGTGACAAATGATATTCCGGTTGCGGCGAGTGCTAAAGAAATGGAACGATTTTTTGTAGTGGCTGCTGCTATGTCATTTTGTTAGTCATAACTTTATCAGATTTCTGCAGAAGTTACTGGTTATCAGGTAATACTTCGTTGTTTATGTTGATGTTAATAGGGAAGTAAAACAAACCGTTTTAAAACGCTAATAAGCACAATTAATTAATTTGAACCTTTTGATAAGACGAATAGAGAATGTGTTATTTTGAGCTCCCTAAATTAATTAATATCAACACTATGCTTAATTCGAATTTCTTATTTGTAATCAAATAATTTTGAAGTTAATTTTTTTTATAATTTTAAAGAAAGTAACGCCATGTATTATATCTGCAAATGACTGAAACATGTTATAAAATATTACATTTCAAAGGTCCAAGAATGCATTCAATGCATGCAAATGCTTTATAATCTTGTCAATCTCAGATCACACAAATCTGATATTTCTCTGTTCACAATACTGATCCTTTAGATAAGTTCATTAAAACTCTTTTGAGCCGATCCTGGTTATCCATACACTGGCCAAAGGATTTGCATGAACTACACTTTAGACACAGTCACTGATGAATTGGATTATATTAGCTTGAGTAATAATGTAAGATTAAGACGGGCTTTGAGCACTCGCGCACTGGTCTTCGTGGTCCCAAGAAGAAGCAATAAAACTTAAATGAAACAGTCTAAAAATAAACGTTTTGTGGTTGAAAGTAAGTGAAGTACGAGAAGTGCGTAGAACATAATTTCATCTGTAAAATCAATGTGGCTATTTTAGTTTGAATTGAGTCAATGCACACTTGCAAGTTTCTAACAACACGTCTGAAAAAAATTGAAAACATGAAAAAAACGAACGGATATCGTACATTTTCCTTTAGTTGCTTGTTACCGCTCCCACGCAGAAATAAATGCGCTTCGAAGGACATAAAAGAACATTTAAAAAAGCCCTGAAACAAGTAGTGACGTCTCGCACTCGCGTTTCGCCATTGTTTCGCATCGCGTCTTTCGAAAAAAGACCAGAGGGCTCAGCAGCGGCTGAACGAAATAAACTCGGTATTAGGATGACGAGATCCGCTTGGAAGAAAACTGACTTCGGCGAAGGCGCGGAGAAATGTAGATGTCTCGGAACGTCAAGAAAGCTCATGCCTCGTGAGAGGAAACGGGGAATACGAAGGCTGTGGCAAAACTTTGAGGCAACGGTAGTGACGGATATGATGAGAGGAGATGGGGTTGATGTTCATGTACAAGTGGCTGATATATTCTGAAGTGCGATGGTAATTTTGATTTTCTGGTAGCTACCTTTCACTTCAGAACTATCTAATTTGTATGGAAGGTTATGAACGGGAGTGAAATGACTGATTACAATTAATGTATCATTCAACGTGGAATCCGTTGTTCGTTCCTTTTGAGCCACAACCGTTGACGAAATTCCCCGTTGGCTTCATTTTGGTCGTCACTTTCACCACAATATCACACCTTTAAAGTACGCAAGTTTGTTGATTTCGACTAGTTTGCAATTATCGCTGATTACGACAACTAATATCTAGAATTATGTTTTGCAAAGAATGGCGAGAGCACACGGGCTCTGATTCATTCGACATCTGCTTCGTTCGACATCCACCGGTAGACTGACTTTCCGTTTTTCTTTTGTCCGGCAGCGCGGGAACATTTTGCAACGTCGATCAGCTTGTGCGCATGAGCGTTAGACTTTCTATACTAAAAAAGCGTTATACTTTCTATATTAAAATGAGAGTTTTTTGTAACAGTGGCTATTGTGGAAGAACATGACTTCATACAGAGGTTTTGTTGATCTTGAGTGGGCAGAACCGGAGGCGTGAATGAAAGCAGAGACAAGGTAATGAATGGATGGAAAGGTGGGTGGTCGAGAGAGAAACCAATGCACACGTCGAACGGAGAGAAAATGAGGATTAGTGAGTAAGAGAATGTGGTATATAGTATTTTCGGATGGGACACCTACTAAAGACATTGATCTCGAAAGTATAGTGCATATATAAACCGGAATGTGGCGATGTTACTTTCTGAAAGACAAAGTCGACGAAATCAAGACGAGGACGAGAAATGTTCCAAAAGCGTCATCAACAACTAAGGTGAGGAATCACTCGAGCCGAGGTAGAGAGGGGCGATGGGAAAACGCCGGATGGGAGTGCAGTCGTTGATGGTCACGGGCATAAAATGTTGATTGATTGATTGATTGACTGATCGGTGATTCCGAGCGCGTCAATTATTAAAGTCATTAGTTTGTTAGTGTAGAGCATGTTTATTTTCACTCGGTACTGATCTTCCTCGCTGGATGATGAAATCCATCATCCGACCTGGCCGACGGCTAGTGGGTGTCTTCCCCAACCAGGTACCTCCCACCTGCGGGGCACCGTCCCAGCCAGGACACGCTCTAAGCTCACGACCGGTCTTCCGGCATGTGTGGTGGTGTAGTGCGTGTACGTGGAAGTGTAGGTAAGGTGTGAGGCTAGAACAAGTCAAGAGACGAAAAGATCGCGCGCGGTCAGTGGCCCGTTTTTTAGGAAACTGCTCTGACATTCGCCTGGGATTGATCCTCCTACAAAAATCACGGAAAACTGCATAGAGTGCTGAGAAGTGGAGAGCGGAGCCAACACGCAGGAGCAGAGCGGACGCGAGAAAGGGCCTGGGAAACTTGGGTGGTGTGGCAGGAGCCGCCGGCGCAGCGAGGGCGGCGACTGGGGCTGCGGCTGGGAAACGCGGCGAGGGCTCCGCAGCAAAATGCGGTCGTGCGTCGTTGCGTCTAAATCCGCGTGGGGCCGAGCGCCGGCCGGCGGCCATGTCCGCAAATTGCAAACCGCGGAACGGCGTTCCGTCGCGTCGCGTCGCGTCGCGTCGGCCCCTTCGCTTTCCTCAGCACGCTACCGCGTCCGGGGCAGCTGCGCTAAGCGTAGTGCTCCAACGCGCTCGCGCAGATGGAGATACAGAAGGAGGCAAAGAGGGGGAAAAGAGAAGGAAAAAGATCCTTGACTACTGTGCACTGTTTGCTTCAGCAGCAAGATGTGTAAGCATGAATTTACTATGAAATATAAAATATTAAAAATATAACATTAAAATTAAATTGTTCTAGATAGTAAACAATGGAAAAATAATTAATGGAATATATGAAGATCTCAGTCCCGAATGAATTGTAGGAAAACATTTTTTCATGTTATTGCATAAATTAACCTGGACCCAGTACTAAGAAGTGTGAACTAATTTTATTTTAAACTGGTGGTGCTACAGCACATACTTTTTTCATTACTGCAATTTTCTTAAAAACAGGATTTGACATTCTTTTAAGGTTTACGCTATCAAAAGGCTTATTTTAGTCAAACAATTTTGAGACAAGTTTGAGAGGAGTTTTCAAAAATATTATTAAGACGGTGTAAAGCAATACCCTCAACATCAAAATACCCTTTCAAACTCGGAATGGACAAACAATGGACTCAAGAGGACGGGAAATTCTCGAGAGAAATCTTCAATACCCTTCAAATCGATCGAGGAATATCAATTTTGTAGCACATTGGTTGAACGCTTTAGGCACTAATGTTGACTACAGCAACACGGCTGACAGAACGAGACGAGGCGAACGGACAGACAGAACTATCACGTCATCAGTCAGATCGATCGGAGACTATGAATTTTGGTGAAAATTTGTTAACGGTTTTGCCGTGATCGACGTCACAGACAGATGGACAGGAATCTTACTTTCGGTCATTGACTCACCTTCAGTCATGAAATCACAAAACATGGATTTTCTCTTTCAAAGTGTTAGACGAAGTACTTTACTATTTAAAGGAACACCATTTATCCACTTTTTCGTTATCAGGGAAATCATTTTTCATATCATTTTTCGTCTTATTAAGTCATAGAAAGTAAAAATGAACGAAATACATTAAAAATAATGAGTATAATTACATTATACTCATTGTAATTAGCGAATGATAGAAACAATTCAAAGTAAATAAATTCTATAGTTATATTGAATGGAATATTTTTTAAACGCAGGTGGTAGATTTTAACAATGGCGAATGAGACTCTACACATAGCGTGTAAATGGAGAAAAGTGATATGAAAAAAATTCAGAAAATCAGAAGTCTAGCCTTTTTTAAAATATAAGCCGAATATTTAAAGCAAAAGAGACAACAGAGTGGAAGATACTCATATTAATTAATTAAATAAATTGTAAATCAACACTAGACCGTCAGTTCCCT
>BOPP01000037.1:8405033-8431279 GCA_017312745.1 Gryllus bimaculatus
GACATGTGCATTTGAATGAAAGAAATGAATGGTTCTTTTTGTTGGACTACGAACATTAATTAAGTTCGTAGGATAACGTTGTTCTAAGTGGGTAAAATTAGAACTATGAAAATAATTCTCATATTTTTTCATCCTACTTGTTCAACTACGTTGGGGCAAATACAATACATTACAACTTCTCTTGAATGTTTCAAAGTCTAGTTTCTAGTGTTGATGTGTACAATATGGTTTATTTTTAATTAATCATTGCCATATTATCGTGCGTGGAGTAATCTTTCCACTCGTGTTTGTTCTCTTTATGCCTATTAAATATTCGGACGAAGAACACACCAACATTTAATTATTTATTAAAACCCAAATGGCAAATGGTTATTAGCACTTTTCCTTATTTGGATTTTTGTCGTGCGAATTTTTTTTTTCGAAATTCCACTTTTTGTCTCTCAGTGATTACCACCTATGGTGTAAGAGCTAACGTACATACGAATTCAGCCATTGGTGTTGTCATAATATAATGATTAACCACAAACTTGACGGGACATGTAGACGCTTATTCGTTTTATATCCAAAGGACAAAATTTATTATTCCATTCTAAATTAATAACTAAATAGAGTGAAAAGTTTTATTTACTATGTTTGTAATTCCTCTAGTTTGGTTTTAGCTCCTATCCAGTTCTGCTAATGTACATACTTTCATGAGATATAAATATTGGTAATAGGAGTAGTACTCAAGTTATTTTTAAATATAATATTGCTTATATTGCGTTTATAATTGCAGAAAATCTTTCACTTTTCACCTCCATAGTGAAACTTTATTAAGAACGAAAAAAAATGATATTGTGAAAACAAAAAAGGAGTTTAGTAATTTTCCCTCTTCGATGTATATACTGGAAATATAAAAAGAATGTGCGGAGCAAATATAATGGCCACTGTACGGCCTGTACCTCCATATTTAGACATACTAACCCCAACTACTACAGTCTAAAACACTTTGAAAAGAGATTGTGAATTTAAAAATCCAAATTATACGCGTGACGAACAACACAAATATGTTACATAAATGGGTTTATACTTCATTTTTTGTGCTTGAATCTGTGACAGAAGCTACAAGAAAGGTGTCTAATTTTGAAAATAGGGACATGTAGACGTTATTTATTCAAGGACTTTATATATATAAGTAGTATATGTTATTCTCTGTTGTAGCGTAGCATCTTTCATTAGTGAGGATAGTAAATATTCAGTATAATTGAGACATTCTAGAAATTTGATTTAACAAAAAGGGATATCCTATCATGTTGTAGATGCACAATATGGCCACACCCACCATATTCAATTAACCTTTAATCTTAATATCACCCTGAACGAAGAGATCGAAATAAGATAAAGGTTCAAATTACGAGATGGGAATGGGCGCCATAAAATGAACGAAGAAACAAATTACACAAAATTAGCACAGAAAAATTGAATTTCAGGAAATTTAATTAGCCTGTTTCTGGAACGGTTACTCTGAAAGAATCCCAAGTAATATGTACACATTTAAAAAAAAGCGCAGATATAGGAATTCTTGGAAAGAAACGATGTTGTGGAGAAGATGAACTTGACATTGTAAATAAAAATATTACAATAGTAGATTAGGAAGACCTAATCAGTAATCGTAAGAAGACATCCCCGATACAGAGCAATACGAATGCAAAATGTGGAAAAATAAATTTTGATTAATAAGTACATTATGATCAATTTATTGTGCTTTATGGCCTTTTATTTCAATAAGAACAGCCATTACAAAATGTATGAGTCATATTCAGTAAGAATAAAAAAAAATATTAAAGAAGCGGCAGTGAAAAAGTTTAAGAAGCTTTGGCGCAGGGAACAAGCAAAGAAGGAAAAGGAAGCCGACCTCATCTTTCCCGAGAAGAACGTTTCTTTCTCGGCATTCTATTTACGTCCACGCTGTGATGAATTCATTTCGTTTTACGGCGCTGCATCTTCACCGTCATTTTGCAGAAAATGGGCAAGACGACGTGGAACTTGTGAGAGACACGAAGTTGAAATCGATGAATAGAATCTAAGAATTTGCGAAATTGGCTAAGATTTTATGAATGGACATAAAAAGCAAAACTTGATATGTATAAATATATGAAGGCGGAAAGAAAATATTAGAAGCATCGTTAGAATTTTAGAAATTCATGAAACATTCCTTCGAATATTAAGACTAGCGGAGAGTGTAGTAATATTTAAAACGTCCAACACATTTTATCAATTACACACTCTCTAATACCGAAAAAGTACGAAAAAATCAAACTGAAAATATGAAACGTTCACAGACATATATTTTAGACCACCGTAAAACTACCAGATATCCTTTATTTGTTCTGTGAGAATCTTATGTGAAAGTAAATATCTGGAGTAATCTAGATAAACAATCTACAATCTACGTTCTCCATTTTCTAAAATTTTCTTTAGTTAGACGTCACCGTTCTTGCATCAATGCTCTACATACGACATTTGAAGAAACACATTAAACGCTGAAGCCAAAACTGTGACAAATTTGACATTTAGGATAAGATCTAAATATTAACTCGCAAAAATCTAAATATTAAAACGTATGTTTAAGCTTAGTACCACGATGGTCATGAGGGAAAATATGTGCTTGAAACCTAAGAATAAAGAGGAATGAAAGCAAAGAACGAATAGCAGAATCAAGGATCAGGAAAACAAATGTCAAACTGGTTTAAGACAGAGGAAAGGTGTTGTGCTAGTGATGTAGAAAGGTCAGGACACTGGTGACCTGTGAAACGTGGGCAAAGGAATGTGTGAGAATGAAAGGTTTTGATGAATTTGAGCGATGAAATGTGGTAGGAAACTTGCAGGGAGGTTCTAATTTGTAAACAAGCATAATTAAATAACAAAGCGTAATATATTTAAAAAATCGTGAAAATTTAACTTTATTATGACGAAAATACCCTACAATAAATTAAATATAGGAATCATTATAGAGAATTACAGGGCTCTCCATTTATAAAATCCTATAAAAAATAAAATGCACGTTATTCTGCAAATCTTAAAAAAATGATAATTATCTGAATTACCTTTAGTCAGATTAAGAGAAAAGATTGTCACCCGGAAAGAAAAAAAGGGCAACAAAGAGAGGCCCCAATGTTTTCCCACGTGTACACTTATGTACGAAGAGATGAGGCTCGTGCAAAGATAAGATTTTCGAGATGAAACGTGAAGGGAAGCTTGGGATAAGCTAGATGAATCGGAAGAGAACGGTGGAGGATTGAGAATCAGAGCTTTGTTGGTGGTTCGTGTAAATAAAGCGGAAAGTAAGGAGGAGGGTAGGGCAGAAGAGATGGTGGCATGAGCAGCGCGTCAAATCACCAGCGGACTTGCCGGGCCCAGAGCTCCGATCAGCGTACTCCCTGGCGGCAGGAAAGGGAAGTGCAGTTGCGTGGCTTTTCCGCCCAGCTCGTTGCCCCTCCCCTCGATATATTATACTTCCTTCTCTGCACTGCTGTTCACCACGCCTACTCGCTCGCTCCCAGCCGCCTCCCGCCTGCCTCCCCGCTCGCCCTCCCCGCTCGCCTCCCCGCTCGCCCTCCTCGCTCCCCGCTTCCCTCCCCGCTCCCCTCCCGCTCGTGCCTATTCACGCTCGCACTCCCGCTCGACCTTCGCCGCCTCCGTGTCCTCCCCGCTTCGCCTCCCCGCTCGCCTCCCCACGCTCGCCCTCCCGTCGCCCTCTCTCCGCTCGCCCCCTCCCCCCCGTTGCCCTCAACCCGTTGCCCTCCAGCTCGTCGCCCGCGGCTCGCGTCCGCCGCTCGCCGTCCGTCATCTCTTTCTTCTCTCTCCGACCTCACTGTGGACCCCAATCGCTGACGTTACATCACATACATCAATCACAGGAAATTCTCATTATACAAATTTTTATTACATTGTACTTTGTGTTATACGAGTGCTCCTGTAAAAATAATAAGCACATGGACAATACCTGTGAACCCAACTGTCGAAATTAACATTTCTAAACACTAACTGATTATAGTGATTATTAAAGAGAATAAAAGTTGAAATTGAAATTTTGTTTCATTGTGGGGCTGCCAATTGTAATATTTCGCCCAAGAGAGTTTTAGATTTTTGTATACAAATGACCCGTCTCACAAGTTCCCATTTTATAGCCTTGAGTTTGGAACAACTGCTCATTGCCCTCGAGGGAAGCTGTGATTCAAGAGGAAACGAAGTCTGTATTTTCTCCGCGAAGTAGCGCAAAACGAGAAAAACGAGTGAGCATCAGAGTGGAAAGGAATGAGCGAGAGAGAGAGGGGGGAAAAGAGATACATTTAGAATTCAATTCCAGTCCTCTTGAGTGTACTGAATATGTCTCGAATTCTAACGATTCTCTCGAAAATTTCGGAGAAGTGTGTTTGGAAAACCTACAATACTAAAAGCCATGAAACGAACACAACGTTGAATTTATCAGACGTGTTTAATTGTTTTAATTCTGTGCATGGACTAACTTAAAAGAAACTGTTTTTAAAAAGAATGGTGAAAAACATTTACAAATTAAGGACGTCGTAATAATGTTTTAATAATTAAGTACGTTTTGTTAATGAAGTCGTAATGAGGAAGTTTTCGACGAAAGCTGCCTATTTTTTTAACATCTAGATTTATAATAATAACAACCAAGTATTAACGTAAGTAAGACCAGTATCATCAGAGAAGAATTAACTTAAACCAAACTTAGTTTAAAATCATGTAATGAGGTCTGCTTGTCTGAAACTCGTCTCTCAATAAAGATACTACAATTCTATTACAATTAATTGAAAGTGAACAACAGTTGAAAAGGTCTCGCTCCACAGGTCTAGTGTCTCCTCTTTCTTTCTTCAGAAAACATTTACTTCTCGAGACTGTCAAACTAGCTGAGGTGGCTCAGACCACCAACTGATGTCATTGCTGTACCTCTGACCTAGATGTCCTAATGTTCCAATCACGATGATGACAGGATTTTCGATACTAGCTACGTAGCTAGGTCGAATGCAGCCGCTGTCTGGAGGATAATTCCTGTGGCCAGCTGCTCTGATCGGTAGTTTTCCGTGGTTCTGCTGTCAAAACCGGGCCGGATGCCGGAGCAGCACCCCAACATTTCTTCTTCCCCCACTCAGAACCCTGTAGTTTCATTGACCCTTATTACACCTCCTTTTTGCATCAAACCACTCCCCGTCCATCAATTTCACCTCTTCACTTCCCCACTCCAAAACCGAAGGGTTACAGAATATACCTTCTCATATTATTTGTTATTTAAAATATCTCTATTTTCAAAATTGTAATTGGAGAAAGATGCCGAAAAAACCTACAGCTTTGAAATCTTCAAAAACTTAGAGTTTGCCAAAAATTTGATACACGAGAAAAAAATAGAAGAAAACATTTTAAGTCATTTTTGTGAAAATGTTGAAAATTTCGTAGAGGCTTCGGGAAAACTACAATTGAAAATCAAAATATCAGTTCCAATTTCGCAGAGCCTCGAGGATGGCCAGATCAAGACGGGAATATGAATTTGGGATAATATTGTATGAATAATTTAGACAGCACTATCGTCCATGGAGAGAGGGACGAACGGGAGGTCAGAGATAGCTTCAAACTCAATTTTCAGGTGTGAAGGACCCACAAAACGTAGATTATGAGCCGGAGTGAATATCCAAGGTCGCTAATGCTGGAGTGTCGTGGCTACTTCGGCTCGAAGGGTTGGAGGTTGATATCCCATTCCGGGCAAGGATGTTTGTGGGTGTTTATATCGTACTTATACGTCCCATTGCAGTTATTCCAATGTTAAAAATCGCAGTGGTCGCTCTATGACAAAGCAGTTTTACATCAAACATAAATGCAAAAACAAATTGAGAAAGTAATTTATTACACAGAGAACATAAAAAACATCCACTTTTTGATTTAAGTGAACACGAGTTTTTGAGACGGTACTTTTCACTGCGGCCTTACACTTTGTTTTTACTATGCAAGTACGCAGTAGGCAAGAAAGGGGAAAAACTTCGATTAAACAGAAAAAATTTAAAAAAATCAGTTTTAAAGGCAAGGGGTCATGACGTCAGCCAGATCGGTTGGGGAATATCAATTTTAGAGAAAATCGTATAAACAGTTTAGCAGATAGCGTTGTTAATCGACAGACAGACGAACAAACGGACACACGTTTTGCAGTCATGAGATGTTTTGGTACCATGTTTCCACAAAACATGGATTCTACTCGCATGAAGTGTTGGAGGATATTTTTCTAATTTTAGCAACTTAATTTACCCACTTTTTCGTTACCAGGGTCTTGTAATACGAGCTTTTCTTCTTCAAAATATGCCGTTGTTCCGCACAGCATTACATAAAATCATCTCTACTCCGTAGCGACAAAGTAAAAGAGTTCATTTATTAACTTTTAATATCATTGCGACAATCAAAATAATAATAAGCATATTGCTACTTCTCTCAAAAGTTCGGAGGAGAATTAAGGGCGTATTTCTAATTCGCTTTGCTGCAGGTCTGCCACCAGGTTTAACGCCAATTGTAAAGATATTAAGATGTGAAACATGTTTCGTAAAATGGGGTAGGTTTTATTGATAAGTGATTCCGGGCGCATTAACTGCTAAGGTCATTATTATCGTAAGTGTAGTGCGTGCTTTTATCGCGAAAGTTGTCGGTGATCTCCCGCTGGATGGCGAGATTCGGCGCCAATCTACGTAGGTGGTTCCATAAGTTAGCTTCCTGACCGATGAGAAAACCTTATGAGAAGTTTACATTTAGATTTAGATTTATTTAGTCAAAAAAATCTGTAAAAACTGTATGTGACGTATGGGGGATCATCTGCGCACGTTTTCTTGAGTTCCAGAATTCCTTTCCATCATTTTATATAATAATTATATAGTTGAAAGGTAAGTAAACATTTAAAATAAATAAATGAAAATTAATTTTAAAAAAACGCAAGATTAGCAATATTTGAAAAAAATAGACATTTTTTTTCTGAGTTATAGAAAACTTATTTGCATCGGTAAACGAAAGTACGATTTTTCTACATTGCTGACAAAGTAGTAACTCGCCCTTACCTCTACTCCTCCCATTGCAAGGAAAAGGAGAGTTCAACAAAACGTCCGCATAGTGAAGCTACGTTACGTCGAGCAAGGAGCCATCTCAGCATTTGTTCAATGGATCAGAGAAACTGGACATAAACCTGATCGAGATGGGGGTCATTGACCCGGAAGCTGAAGTACATTATTTGTTACAAACATATTAAGTCTTGTTTTTTAAAAAAAATGTATACAATAAAATTGAAACTAATTCAATATATATATCACTATTTTGGTAAAATAAAGATTATTTTTTCTTTGATAATCTGTATAGTCTCTAATTGCAGAGAAACAGCGGATGGCATTTGTTCATTATTCGAATAATTTTCTTTTGCAATATAATGGTCTGAGCACTACATGATGAGTTTCCCCAGAATATTATGCCACATATCAGGGGGGGCGGGTGGACATTTGCAGAATACACGCAACGAGCTGCATAAAGTTTATAATCTTATCTTTAAGTATAAGTTAATTATCTTTAAGTATAATTTAATGATTTAAAATACGACCACGAACATTTAATTTCTGAAGACATTTTCAGAATTACAATTTTTTGAATTGATTTCATAAGTATAGATTAACATTTGAGCACGGTTTGTTTGAATGTATTCACTGGAGGCAAGTAAGGGTTGGACTGAATTGTTGGAAACTTAAAAACAATGGAATATGATCCGATCATTTTTTTAAAGGGTAAATAAATAAAATTGAGTACTGGAATTGCTTATATTGTCAAATAGAAAACAGGTGGGTTTGCAAGAGGATAATACATACATATTTATGGCACTTCAAATATGAGAAATATATTCATTAACTTGATTCCTATAATAACCCAAACTTCCATGTTTGGTATTTAGGTCACCTACAACAAATATGTACTTATTATGATTAATTAAATTTGAAAGGTTGAATAAACGGAGTTTTAATTGAGAGTTACATACGGTTACAATATTCCAATTGTGGTTATTAATTAAGATGGTTATTGAAGTTCATTCGAGATCAGAAAGAGAGTTTGCATCGTAAAAGCTCACAATAGACTCTCTTCATCTCTTGCGATCGCTTTCTCTTGACTTACAGGTGGTGATTCTTCTTCACAAAGTATAAAACTGTCAATATGGGGCCTACCAGATGGTTATTAATTGTGTGACCTGTCTATGGGTAAACGTCAAATTACATCAGCCTTTTCAAGTATACCTTCAAGCACTTTTTAAACTGAATATTAGGTTACTAGGCATTTAAAAAACCCAGAAAATTTTATTTGACGAATGAATACAACATAGAAGGTCAGCCAGAGACGGGTCTAACGTGTTTTTAAGTGGTGCTGACAAGAAAGTGAACTTCATGCTTACGGTCGAAACGAAAATGATTGTGAATTGATATTCTAAATGTTCGCTGATTTAGGAATTCCATTTCCTCACAGATGTGTAAACTCTGCTTTGCATTATCTTTACAGTTCAAAACTGAAACAAAGATACGTTGCTAGACCCACTGTAAATAAATAATTGAGATTCCCTTAATTGCAGATATTATAAATTTATTTGTAAGAATTGTTGAAAATGTTGAGAAATGAATCACCACCAATTGAATTTGAATTGAATTAATGCCTTCTTTTACGTGGCGAGACTCGGGCCATCAGGCCCGATCTTCCATCTGATCACACAAATTTCGCTACGCTCCTTTCACCAACTAGCGGAGAAAGGAGGTATTTCTGGGGCGAGAAACAGGCGAATCATTGATTATAATTAAAATGGTAATAACTACAAAAGATTTTAGAAAATATAGAAAATATATTTACAATTTTTACGCATTAAAAAACTCTTCAAAACTCAAGAAGCAAGTTTGCATGTCAAAAAAAGGTGCTTTACGTTAAGTTAAATTGTGAAGAATTTCTTCGACTTATTTAATTTTTTTAATAATAAATGTTGAGGTTAACACGCCAAATTCATTTTTATTACCTTTTACAAAGCTGTTCATCCTTTTAGAAAACGAACATCAAATTCAGAACTGAAATATATATATCTTAGTAATGAGTTTATTTGTTGTTTATGATTTGGTATTTTATTAACTGGTTTAGTAAAATGTATTAAATCCCTTGATCGATCACATGAGGAAAAAAAGTTTGAAACGTTTAATTATTTAAAAAGATTTTGAAACAACTGTTACAAAATGCATTTTTAGCAATGCCGATTAATATTTGAATAACCTTGTTTTGTTAATAATCCTAAACGAAATTACAATTTCTACAAGAAACACAAATGTGCACGCAACTAGCATCGCCCCTAATACTTTAAAGAGCCCACTTAATTCTGGAATCGAAAGTGGCGTTCGCTGTCGTACATGATATGAATGAGACGGTAGCTGCACTTCCTCCTTCCGTTTCTCGTATTCTAGTTCATCTTGTTCGTACTTCTTCCACATTCCGGATTGCTGCACTAGCAGAATCATGGTTTCCAGTTTCTCAATCAGCGGATGACCCCGCCGGATGAGGCAAGTATATAACGCAGGGCTGAGGAAAGGTTCGTCGACGATGTGCAAAAGCGGAAGATCGTTTTTTCTGAACGACGGCCGCAGAACGAGAAGTCGTGAAACTCTGTGCGCTGTCAGAATAGCACTTCTGTTTCCACTGATCACGTAGTCCATTGCTTCGTAAAATTCTTCGGTTGTATCTAGGATTCTAAGCTTTCCTGTAAGCTGATAACGCACATCTGATTTATCAGGTGTTGAAAATATGTTTTGAATAGAACGGCCGACGACATACACGGAATCTACTTGCACGTTCACTTCTTCAAGGGTGTCGATATCTTCGAGAAAATTAGCGACAGTCAGATGACTCGTTACAGAGCCTGATATTGCGCTGAGGATAACAACACAAATGAAGGAAAAAAGAAGCCACAGAAGTCGAAAACGGTGCTCAGGAAAAGTGTTCGTCAAAGCAGTTCGAAGGGTGTTGAATACTGCTGTATGTATACTGGTTATGGATATGGAGCCAGAATCAACAGCAAACAAAAGCACTTTTACTAACATAATACACACGTTATACACTAAAATCAGACACCAACTAGTATGATCGAAAGCACTTGTAAGGCCTTCAAGGAAAGATGCTAGTTTGGACTTCTGGATGTTAGCCACGAATATGTCGATCACGTGGGGTGTGAGGAAATGAATGTCTTTTAACCAATTCGGTCTCGGAAATGTTGCAATACCATACAAATCCAAATTCCCATTTACTACGTCACCAATGGATTTCGTGTAGGTTCCGTTCGGTAGCAACTCACCCATAGGATCGTTCTTGGAACCAACACACGATGCTTTCTTCAATTCCGGAACGTACTTCATGATAAACTGTATGAAGTACGACGTGGGAGAACCGAGAGGCAAGTCAGAACTTGGTGTAGGGCAGACGTAGGATTTAATTGTCAAATTGGCAGGCATATTTAAAGCTATCCGTGTTGTTATCTTCTTAGTGGTAGAGTTCAACGCAACAAACGTTGTCTTCCATATGTCGTTTTTTGCTAGACAATATTGATATTGAGATATGTTTAGTTGACATATTGCAGACGTATATATTACAAAGAGAGCATCCGAGTTCCAGAATGAACTTCTTCGAACAGAGCGTAGCACAGATGACAATGTGCCAACAGTGTGAGAAGGCTCTAAAAATAAAATGATGACACTAGCACGTTTCTGTGAAACAGCATCTTTAAGGCAACTGTATTCACTTACTACAATTGATGGAGATGTCATGTGCATCTGGGAAAAGACGGATGCATTCAAATGACCAAGAATTAATACCAAGGGATTACTGTCTGTGACAATGTGTTCCATGAAAAAGTTGAAGTGATGACCAAGAAAAATGTGTCCTTCCCAAGCTACTTTCTGCTGCAATGGTGTCCTGCCTGCTTCCGCAAAAGCACTCGCGGCTAATTGGAGTTTGATGAAGAATATTGCTTTTAAGAGCATATTGAATCATTGAGGATACTTGGTGTATAAGATACCATTACATAAGACAGAATGAATTAAATATTATCCGATTTGAAATCAATACTTCCAATAACAATCGAAAGCGTACGATGTATCAAGTAGTTAATAGCAAATAATTCCATCCTCTTAATAATCGCTCATAATGTTAATTACAATTACTCCACGAACATCAAGCGAGATAATTTATTGACTGAATTATTTTGTCTTCAATGTGTCGTTCTCCCACATTCCATTTCATAAATTAAGCACGCACTAATGTAATTAAATTTGTGGGAATCATTTACGAATTTCTTTCCTTTAATGGCAATGCCCGGTCTTGGTGTTTCCAATTATTTAATATTGATACTCATTTCTTCATTCATTTCTCATTGTCTCATTAAGTTTTTATGAAAAATATTGATTCCCTAACACTTTTAAGAGAAAATTATAGACTGAATGTTGTCTCACTGACAGACAATTTTCGACTGTATATCGACTGTGCACGCACAGTTAACGCATGTTCGGTTTCCATTACCAAGCCCTAGTATTAGAAATGTAATACAGACATTTCAGAGAGATCGATGACACTTAGGTGATATTTCTTTCAAGAGTATCACTAACCGGACTTGCTGGATGGAATTGTGATTAATTGCAGTGGTTTAATTACGCATCTATTATGTAAATTGTTTATATACTACAGTAGGTGTAATAAGTTATACACTACATTACGCAAACTGAAGAAGTGTTTTCTCTGCACAATCTTCAAATTCTGGGGCACAAAACTCTTAACTGTCTCAAGAAAAAATCCTTTAAAAATACGATATTAACATTTTAAAAATATGGGATTTAATATTTAACACTTCCCAATTAAGGGTAACTTCTAAAATTACTAATAAGTATAATATCATTATGCTTATAAATTCATCATTCTCAGAAAAAAAAATCGAAAGTAATTCCATTTTATGCACTCATCCAGTAAACACTTGCGATAATAAAAAAAATATTAAATATCATTTTAGGATGGATATAGGTATTAATTGCACGATTCCATCTAAGACATAGCAATATGGAGAGGCGGGAACAATACATTGTAATAAAGTTAATTTACTGAAATATGAATTTAAAAAGTATTTTCAAAGGACTAATTCACGACCACGTTGCTAGAAAATCAACTCCAATGAAGGAGTTTAAAGAGTGAACCAGAGTTTTCATGTAAGATTTTGGAATCGACGCTTAGTACCAAGCCAAAATACAAGGGCATATTTCAGAGGACAATAATGCCCATTGTCAGATTGTCACATCTAGTCAGACTACATTTTGAGGAGCATATTCTTTAAGACATTTTCGTAAGCAAGAATGTCACACTATTCCCTGCGACCAAGTCACTTCTAGCTCTCTTTGAGTGCTACGGGCAAAAGATTTATGAGTGGGAGCTCTCTTTAATTTACATAGCATTAACATTTTATTTTGAAGGAGAAACTTCCAAATCTTTGAAACAACAAGCTTTGCCGATGTAAAATACGTTCTGTCATAGATATGATTTTTCTTTTGGTCAGTTGAAACCATCATTTTGACATTGTATTGTCTTCTGACGAGCATAAGAGATAGTGTTTTGCTTGCATAAATAATTTTCACAAACTAATAAGTGTAATTTGCAATTTAACTGTTCTTCAGTATATTGCAATTTCTAATCTGATACCTGACGTACATAGGTGACAAGAAAAATTGTATAATGTTCTCTTAACATTATCGTTAATTTGATTAGATTTTTTCGTCAAAAACATAGAACATACAATGTATGTAACATACGGGGGACACGTAAAAATGTTTAAATTCAGCAAATGGGTAAAATATTTGAACAATTATATAAATGAAATAAGGACTATTCCGAGACTTTCTATGTTAAGTTATATTCGGGATGCATTATTTTAATACATAGAATTTGATGAAAAATTGTTGAACAGCTAATTTTTACTGCTAACAAAAATAAAACATTTGTAACAAAAAAGCTCTATTAAATTCAAATATTTTGGCCGAAAAAAGGTTCAATCACAAAGAAAAAATATTTATAAGATCCAAACAAACCAAGAGCTGAGAAAATTCATAAGATATGAGCAAACAATAAACCAGAACTACCACATGAACGGTGAGGTAGAGAAGACATATTTTACTAGAAGAATCCGTGGAGCAATGTACGGAATGGGTACTTCAGAATTTGGCCGCAACGGTCTTCCTGGCGCTGCGCGGGGGCCGCGAGTTAAGCACCGAATGATATATGATCGTGGAGCACAAAGGTGCGCGTTTCCACGTAGCTTGTGGAGAGAAACGTGTTAAATGGAACGATGTGTTTTCGTTAGAGTTTTTTCGTAGCCCTCAGAACTGCGGGGAATTACGGGAACATTGTTTCCTGGGATACTTTAAATCCTCATTTATTGGTCACATTAAAATGTTTTGAATTCCGATTTCCAGAGAGCGAGAAAACATCACTTACTTCTGTCAGGTGTAGAATCCTTTTAATTTTAGGCGAGTTCGAGATTTTCAATTTACAGTTTAGAAAGTAAATAATGATCTGTAGTGAAGTTATGACATAAAATCAAAAAAGTTTGAATAGACATTGCGCTCGAAGCTTATTTACGGAAAATACGATTCTCACAATTGTTTTCTCAAAAAAGATCTGACACATTCGCAATTACAAGATAAATTAAACCTCCAACTCGTGTAAACGCCTTTTTTTACGTTTCAAAATATCAGTCTGTGGAATTATGGCGTGTAAGGGCAGAATAAAAGGAATAAGTAAGGAATAACTAATAAAAGGAATAAGTAAGAACTAGTATCGGGCTGCGAGAATGTGTGGACCATGTTGAGAAATTTACCTCTTTAATGATTTTGTTTGGACATTTCTAGCTTATGGTCAACTTCTCACCAGTAATGTACAAATGTCATTGTGCACTTAGAGCATTAATGGCAGATATTAGTGATTGCATTGTAGCCCATCCATATAATTATCATTTAGGGGTTGCTGAATGCATAACCTAAAAGCTTGGGCTGACGAAGTAAAACTACCTGGATACATTTCATCACGAATAAAGTTAAGAATTTTTCAGTAAAATGATGTATATTTATTTCAAGGTTCTCATTTAAAGATTACTTCATTTACGGTGAAATTTTGTGAACATAGATATAACATTCTATACTCAATTAAGTAGGGGATACCAGAACACCATAGGTCATGGGGACGAGTTAGAAAATATTTGCTGATATTCACGGTGTTTAGGTTGGCTAAACTTATCATGATTAAATGTTACAGTGTGTTCATACTTGCAATACAGTTGGCAATGTTCAAACTTCATTATATAAGGAAGCGTGAAGTGTTAACTGCTCTCTCCCTATCGAAGTAAATTACTGGCAACGTGTATTTCTTTTCTTTTCATTTTTTTCATTTTAAAACTGCTATTGAAGTTGAAGATTACAGTTCCCTGGGGGTTTTATCATCTTCCTGTATTGTAGGTATGTTACGGTGACTAATCTAATAGGTTATATCTGACTACTTTGAAAATAATGAACTGCTAAGGCAAAATCGGTCAGGAGATGAAAGGGCCCCATAGGACTTGTGCTGCAATGCTTTTTCATATATTTTCCAGATATGGTTTGAATATACAAGAGGAAAACCATCAAAGAGAGTTATAACAGGAAACATATATGACGAGAGTAAATAATTAGGTTGAAGCATAAGAAGTGCTGCTGATGAATGAATGTGGTGTCAATGGAGTAACAAGATGATAAAATCACTTTCTGATGCAGAAGTTGAACTCAAATCGAACTAAATATATTATCTTATTTATATAACGAACCATGTATTGTCTGAGCATTGAAAGTAGTAAGTGCAAAAAGTAAATATTTATGGAAATAAATATTCACAAATTCAAAACAAGAATAAAACACGCAGTACTTCTGGCATATGTGTCTAGACATTGATCGTTTATAAGAATATTTCACTAGAGCTACAATGATTGTGTTTTTACCCTAAATATTATTTACAGTTATGAAAATTAACTATTAAATATTTGAGTAATTCTTACACAAATGCTTTTAATTTAAAACGAAATTACACATTACTTTACATCCTTCCACTTAGTGATGATACAGGAGAACCATGAGATTCAATATTCGTCAATATGAGAGATAATATGATTTAATACGAAAGAGAACGGTATGATTTAATTCGAGGGAAAAAGAAGCAAATTATTAACTACAAACAAACATACAAAGAAACAAATATATAAACATAGAAATATACAAAATAATTTCCACCAACATGCAAACACACAACAACACAAACGTACCTTAAAAACTGCTCCGTTGAATGGAAACATTGCAGAGCATAGACCTGTGACGTTGGGACCGCACAAAGCTTGCTGCATGCTGTGCAACCCGTACGCCATTGTGTAGATGGCCTTGATGATAAAGGACAGCTTAGGATCAGGCTTGTAGCGTTCGCTCAGTTTCTCCTTCCCTGCAGATGGAAAAAGTTACGAAAGTAGGACAAAAGTTCTCACCTGATTAAAAATATTATCAATTAATAGTACAATAAAAGAAAAATAATATTCAAAATTAAGATTTTGTAACAATTCATGATCTTAAAATGCCTCGCCATCTGTTGAAATAGTAATAAAATATGACGAAGGAAAAATCGGAACGCGCAATTTGTGTGTGTAAAATTGATCTTCATTTACATTTTATTAACTCGTTGAAATGGAGATTAAAAAAAGCAGTTAACTATTTTTTCGAACGTATTGGCTGGTACTTAGATTTACATATTTGTTTTTGGGGATTTGTGGAAATAATACTTAAAAATAATTAATTTTTATATCCGTGCATTTTGTCATAAGTCCACTAATTATTCATTTTTGACACTTATAGAATTTAAGTTCCATCTGTAAATGTGTCACTTCCTGATAAACTGTACTAAACTTAATTTTAATATGTCCGCAATTTCTTCCTTTGGGAACCCTGAAGACAAATTTGCTTAATCCTTCATTAAATTCCAGTAGGAATTCCGTAAAATTACGTTAATTTATAAAGGTGATTAAAAACCCTAATTTGCGCCCTGTTCTGCCGGCGCGCTCTCTCTCCCTCTTAGGTTCCAGGAACGCCCACTGCAAGCGTCGCGGTCGCCGCCGCCACAGGTAACAAATGGCAGCGTCCGGTGGCGGCGGCCGGGATTCCCCGCAGCTCCCGCGCCACCGCATCGATCAGGCTTGCCAACCGGCGCTCCAGCTCCAGATGCCGGCCGCCGCTCGCTCTCCGACCGCAGCCTATCGCCGGACGACCGGTAGCGTCCTTCTACCCCGCGTGACTACCCATAGACCGCCCCACAACGTGGTGTTGTGCGACATCAACCACTTGCCTTGGGTCTTTCCCATATTCTCCAACATCTCCGTCCTCCTTTACGCCTCTCTTCCTCCCGCACTGCACAAATCACGAAGATATGATGGTTGGCAATACACCACTGCAAGTCATCACCATTGAACGATGTCGTGCGAGTCTGTTAGTCGCCTTGTAACTCATCTTTCCTCTCGTTTTTCATCCAACATCTTGTTTACATGTTGTTTTCTTCCTTCACACGGTTTCTCACAATAACTATATACCAATGGTCTAATGGCCATTAATGAACCTCAGAACTGCACACCATTACGCCATGATTGTACTGTGCCGCACCTTCACCATTTGCATTCCCTCTAGTCCTTACTCCTTTCTCCGGCTTCAGGCTGCCATTCCAGCGGTTTATTTTCAACCTCCATTAGCTGCTTGCTCCCAACCATCACGCTAAGCTCAATGTTGCTGAACCAATTCATAATGTATATTCCATCCACTCTCACCAATCAGTCCCCATTTTCCGCTGGCTAGCTACCGCCGTAACGATCAGCAACTATCATCGTTGGTCCAAGAACGATGAGGCAACCATTATTTATATTCAATTTCTTTAGTTCAATTTCCCTACAATTACAAATGCCAGTTGCTCTGTGGCAATTTTCAGAGAATGATCCTCTCTTCTTCTCGACGTTTCCGTTCCTGAGACGCCTCTTACTTCTGTTTCTATTTACACTATTTCGTTATCCGACAGCTTTTTCACACCTGAACGTTACTTGAACATTTCTACCCCTTTACCCTTCCTACCCTTCTACCTCTACCATTACAAAACGTACAATATTCATTCTATGCAGCTCTACCCATTTTACATATGTTAAGGGTTTTCAAGAACGCTATCAATCTCTATAAACCTTTATATCGACTTTCTATTGCCATTATTCTTTCTTCTCAAATTTGCGAGGTAGTGCCATCCATGACTCTCGCCGGTTCTTCGAAAATATCTTCTGTTTCTCTTTTGACTCTCGGACCATCACTGCCCTCTCGGAGCCTCTGAGTGCTTCCAGTGGTGTAGAACGCGTTTCATTTTTGAAAGGAATTAATTCTCTCTCTTGAGAGGAGGGCATAATTACTTCAGCGCGGAGTACAATTATTTACGTACGCCTCCGAATGATATATTGGCTATTCCGATGGTTGAGCGTGTTCTCGCGCCATTAGTCTCATTTTGTCAGCAATTAATGTTCGTTATGAGCTGGATTATGAAGAGGAACTGCTGAAGGACCGTGATCTCTTCCTTTCTTTGCCGAATGAATCTCCTGCCTCGGAAAAAAACGTTTCACATAGTTATGAACTGAGGAAATATATGTATTATTGAGTTTAAAGTTCTGTAATAAATGAAATTGCCTCGTGGAACTGACTCGTGACCCAATGATTTGACGACAAATTGATCTCTTTAATCTTGCATAAATCAACGTCACTCCTATGCGAAATGCATGAAATCCCGGTTCTTTATGTTACCTGGAGAGGGGTAACATATGTATTGGTATTATAATACTTTTGCTAGCCTACAATTTAGTTGATTTAGTTATTAGAATATTAGTTATTTACAATATTTTATAAAAATCATATGAGCATTTTTCAGACAGACATCCTTCCTTTTCAATACTCACACTGCAAAGAGTAACTCGTTTTGAAGTTCTGAAGAATCTTATCTCTGTTACATTTATATGCAGAGTTAACGGTAGGTTTTAAGGGTCCTGGGCACCTCAGACACACCACAATATTATGACATCATAATCACAAACGTACGTTTTTATACCACAATAATTTAAATGTAGGGTACACAAATGCCGCCAAAATATTTTTGCAGTTAATGATGATGGGAATCAGAATTTCAGTTTAATGGTTTACCGAGAAAATATTTTATAATATACAATTTGAAAGCTCTACACTATTTACAGAACAAAATTGGGTCTGAGAACCAATTAATTTAGAAACCGATTCATCATTGATGTAAAGTGAGCAGAAGTGAACAGAAGTATCTTTTGCACTTATACCAGAAATATCTGGCACTCGGCAACTACTAATCGCGAATTGTATTTTTTGCCACAATGGAGCCTTTACATTCTTGAACCCACCGCTAGTAAATTTTTTAAATTTATTTTTATTTCTCGACTAAAGAGATTTGTGAGTATTTGTTTATACCAAAGTGAACGTATTAGGTGCCGCATTACATGACCTGACATTATCTTCATGCTTATTGACTGTATGTACTGCTGTATATAATGTGACGTAATATTTTGGGAGCTCTTCTCTTATCTATACGTAAAGCTAGATATTCACTATTATAGAAGTATTAGTGCTTGTTCTTACACTACTCTCGCCTTGCTATCTTTAATTTTGAATCTCTATCTGAGAGTCTGCGAGAAGGTAGCCAGTGTTCCTAAGGATACATCGGCTTTAGTGGGGCAACGCAGATGGAAAAAAAGATCCACTAATTCTGAAATCATATTATACCTGTGCTGAAACAGAAATGCTACTTTTAAAAGGAAATATGTACAACATCTGAATAGGTGAAGTTGTTTTGCTAACTTTTATTGTGGATATTTCGAAAACGTTCTTTTGCTGATCACTGTGTAGAAATTCCACTCCGAAGAATATTAATAGAAATTCATCTAATTTCTATTCAGCTACTCTTCAAGAAAATATTACCTCACATTATACACAGTATTGAGTATTTCCGTGACAGTTTTGAAACAATGCTAGGTAGCTCAAAATCGATAGAGATCATTTAATAATTAATAATTCCTAAATACCACTATGTAGTGTTAATATTATGCAAGGTGGAATTTCTCAACCTAAAGGAATGCAATCTTTCAGCAGTTAATATATTCTGTCTTTTGTCCAAACTAGCAATCCAAATTGCCAGTTTCATCTCAGTCAGTTTCTTTCGAAGTAACCAGATTCTTGCTTTGTTTACCATGCTCAACTAATATTGTGTGCATATACCTTTGCACATTGACACATTGCAAATTTCATGTCATGCAACTGAAACTACGCGAGCCCGGAAGTGATGTCATTTAAAAACAAATGTGCTACAATCGAACACATTTTGTCGTGTTTCAAAATAGTTACATAATATTAAAATACTGTAATTTATGCGATACTAAAATCTCAGTTACAACCTGAAAAAGTCTAATTTAAACTAATCGCCTCTCGTGCTTATCTGCAATTAATTCCATTGTCAGGAAGAGAAGTCATTCCTTACTTTAAAATGAAACGAACATGAATAAATTTAAATGTACTAAGAGAACATAATACAAAAAAAGCAAGAATAATTTCACACAAGCCAAATTTGATTACATTTGAACTGAGCTTTCCAATTTTTTAATACAATATTCGTTGAAAACTTCTTAAAGCAGAGTGTGTTTGTTAATTATAAGCTAAACTTTTTTACCTTCCCTCAATCTATCTACTTTCATAAAAATATAATCTACATCATACAATCATTATCACCAACAACAATGAGGTGAACTCGACGAGTTTTGAAACCTTTGTGTTTACTTGCTATTTATAGAACTGGCAACTCCTGAAACGAAGCGCCTAAAATTCGAATTTACAATTCCGAAATTTTTTTCAATGTTCGAAAATATATGGTTCGCCGAAAATAGGACCATCTTGACTCTCGTGCCGACTTTTCGGCCGTCATTCTGCGACCTTCCTCAGAACAAAATACCCTGTTTATAGTTCAGCAGGTCTTGCAATTCGACATTCTCCGGAGAAGGCTTGTGGTTGTTTCGATTACGGCTTCTAGCAAAGCATCATCATGAACAACGGCCATGTTTCTGAAGACCATAACGCACAAATAACATCACACGTTATTCCAGGACATTCCCAATAGATTCTGCTCGTAATTTATGCCTAGAGTTTATCTAGTTGGGGCAATGAAACTTTAAATCGTCAGAGAACAGTGCGAATCTTGTGGAGAGAGCACTACACACAAGGTTAGATTGAGGAAACATTACTGCCGTAAACTGCATTAAAGAACAGAATTCTACTCAGTGTTTGTATATCGTCAAGGGTGAGCAGTAGACTTTAGGATAATGCCACATGCAATTCTAGATTATTGGCAACAGAAGGTTGCTTTCTGCGGTTGAGCCTTGAATTGACAGGTAGTGTTCGGCTCGTAGAATCTCAAAACACCACCTTACACACAGAACAGAACCATATCCACGAATTTTGTTTATTAAAAATTTGACAGAGAAAGTATTAATCTGTCGTCGTAATTCAGCATCCCAAACAGTGGCGTAATCGATCAATCCTTAGAATCAATCATCCGATGTTTTTATAATGAATGGCGGAACTGCTGATTTTATGCCACAATCCGTGAGCAGTCCACACATTACTGGCGTAATCGACCAATACTGGACTTCAAAGTTTCCTCTTGCCCAAAAGCCGCGTCGTCTGCAGATTCTACACTCGGACCCGTGCGCAGCCCGTTTCTGTACACCACCGAGAACCCGTGCCCACACTATCCATAATCCCGCACCATTATACATTTCCGACATGGAGACTACAGACGTAATCGACAAATACTGGACTTAGAATTTCCGTCTTGATTAATGGCCGCATTGTCTGCTGATTCTGCACCCAGAAACGTGCGCACCGCGTTTCTGTACGTCGTCGAGAACCCGTGATCAACAGACACCGACACCATCTATGATCGCACACTATTATACATGTCAGACATGGAGACTACTGACGAAATCCACTCATATTTGACTTCTAAATTCCCTTTTGATCAATAGCCACGTTGTCTGCTGATTCTATCCCCAGAACCGTGCGCACCGCGTTTCTGTACATCGTCGAGAACCCGTGCTCGACAGTCAACCGACACTCTTATACATTTCCGACATGGAGACTACTGACATAATCAACCAATACTGGACTTCGAAGTTCCCTCTGGCTCAATGGCCGCGATGTCGGCTGATTCTCCGCCCAGAACCGCGTTTCTGTACGTCGTCGAGACAGCCCGCCGGCACCATCCGTAATGCCGCGCCGTTCCCAGCGGAGACAGGCTGCAGGTAGCTTCCGCGGAGTCCGCCGGAGAGCGCGCGCGTTGAGCGCGTCGGCTTTAGTGAGACAAGGCTCCAATCGCAATCGGAAGCGCACCTAAACGCATTCCGAAGGTACGAGGGGGCGCCACCCCGCACCGAACGGGCTCGCAGGGGCAGGGGGGGGGGCGGAGAAGGGGAGGGGGCCTTGCACCGACGCGACGCGGCGTCGTGTTCGCGACGCGCAGCCCTCGCTCACCCCCACCCCTGCGGACGTTGCACAGTGGCCGCAAGTGAGATTCTAGTCGACGTTTGAAAGTGTCTTCGGTAAGGTGTTCGAAGGACTTCACGGCGCTCATATTATAGTTTTTTTAAAATACGACCATAGTGAATGCCAAAGGATTTAATATAATTCGATGGATCTTTTGTGTTTTTCATCATAATTAATCAATAGTTTCAGTGTTATTGCTTTGCATTGTTTTCAAAACAGGTATTTAAATATTTATTCAATCAATTTTTTTAACGTATGTCAAACAATTTTAAACGCTCTGTAACGTAAAATTATAATTCAAGTTCTGAAATATTTCGAAACTGCAGTTTGCCGCCATCAAAAATAGTCGATGTGATTTTTTTATACTGACAGTACATTCTGCACGAAGGAATGTTTAACAATAAAATGTAATGAAATGCATTTATATGGACGTCGTTCCTACACTTCGAAAAATACCAGGTTATAATCTAGATTGCATTAAAAATTACAGGCTTGCAAATACATACAATAGTACATGCATGTAGGCAAAGGTGTTAAACCTTGAAAAACGTGTACCTTGGACGTATACCGATTTAGGCTTTAATTTTCGGGGTACTGTAGACATCTTACAGTAGTTTGTTCACTTTCAAGTTGAGACAAAATATTTTGCAGCTTGAAAGAGTTGGGAGTTCTTCTAAAATGGGATTATATAACAGTTATTCTACAGAACATAATAGTTCTTTTTATCTATTTTTCTTCTTTAGCTCCCTCATATTGCTTTCATTACTAATCAATAGTAGTGTTATTTAAGGAATTATTTGATCTACAAGTTTAAAATAAGTTAGTCCAACCCAAAATGGCCAAACGTTTTGTGAAATATGACCAAAATATAAGAGCTATATCTTAAACCTCGTCATAGTTATGTACTGTGGATCAGCTCAGAGAACAACGTCTCTAATAAAATTAATGAAACAAATACGTTTTCATTATATTCAATTTATTGAATGTTTTTATTTATATGAACAAAATGTTCGTATGTGAGTTCCGTAAAGACTCAAAATCTCGAGGCTCTCTCGTGGATTGATTGGTGATTAGGGGCGCGTCGACGGCTAAGGTCATTTTCTCCGTAAGTGTAGTGAATATTTTTGCTCGGGAGGTGGCGGTGATCTTCCCCGATCGATGGTGAGATCCGGCGCCAATCCATCGTCGTCTAGCGGGGTTTTCCCAAACCAGGTATCGCACACCAGCGGGGCACTGCCCCAGCCGGGACATGCTCTAAGCTTTCGACAAGTCTCCCGGCAAGTGTGGTACTGTAGTTCATGTAAGTGAGTGTGAAAGTAAGGGGTATGATAAGGCAAGGAATGGGAAGGAAAGTCCCTGGTTCGTTTGAGACACTTTTGTGTGTGTTTGTCTTGAAGATCTAAAAAAAATCGTGAGGAAACCCATAGACTGTAAATTTTCAGTTTGTTGTTAGTACTGGGTCAGGTGCGCTTCGAAATTAATTTCAATAAGTTCCAACAGAACGGGCATTTTCTACAATCCTGATAATTGAGGATTGGATACCTGCATTTTCCAACTTCGGTGTATAGTTGGAGTGGTTCAGTGGCCCAATTCTGTGGTCGCTGACGGATAGGTTCTTGAGTTCATTTCTCGAGGGGGAAAAACCCAGCAAGTCGACGTGTAGATTGTCACTGGATCTGATTTCCTGCGCGGGAAAAACACGGCCACATCCCACTTTCAAAATAACCCTCACTACATTTATTACACTAATGATGGCAGGATTGACGCACCCAGAAAAAATGAAAGTAAATGAATTAATCGACTTCTGCTGTAATTGTATTTTGCTATTAAATATTGATTTTTTATTTGAATTATATGTTATATATTTTGTGAATTAGAATACAACAATTCGATGAAATCCAATTTTTATTTGAATTTTATCTCCTTACACATTTTTTGGTTCAAAGTACAAGGCATATAGGCCTTGTACATATAGGCCTAAAGTACATTTCGTTTAATTTAAATACATATATATATATATATATATATATATATATAGATATATATAGATATAGATATAGATATAGATATATTGAGTATGAAATCTTATCATGATTACACACTTCACAGCACGCCTTTAAAGATAATCTATCTCAAATGATTTGGCCGTTGTAAAAATAAATCAAGTCATATGTAATTAGAGAAGACTCTTACGAACAACGACAATAAGTACTTCATCGCTCTTCCCCAACTGTTGCTTCCATGCCCTTTCTAAACGGCCACCGGTTCCACTGTACAACCTCGCCGTCCCGACGCTTTCACCCGCCGAAGACGCCGGCGCCGTGGGGGTTCCCGGGCCCGTGCAATGCAATCAGCTCCGAGGACGTGGCCGTCCTCAGCTCCTAACCCTCGGCGTCCTCACCCGTCCGTTTCCCCGGCGCCGTCTCGCCGTTGCGCCGTAGCGTCGCCACGACGCGACGCGACGCGACGCGACGCGACGCGACGCGACGCGACCGACGCGTCGCTCCTTTGAGCCCCTGCCGTCGCGCGAGAGTCGGCAACCCGCCGCGCACGAGCAAACGCAGCCCGCAGGGAACACCCTTTCAGGCGGTTGCGGCGCCGCAGCAACACGTGTTGACTTTTTAAAAGGAAACTTTGTCCGCAAACTCCGCTTACTTTCATTGTCAAGTTTCGGCATTGTGCGCGCGTGCGGCGGTTCTTCGGCGAGACGTGTTTATCTTGGCAGCGCGGGCGGAGGCGGCGGCGGCGGCAGCAGCACCGCAAGAGCACGAGGCGGAGAAGGATGAGCGGGAGAAGGTAGGGATGAGAGAGACAGACAGGCGTGGAGGAGCACGGAAAAGGAAAAAGGAGAAGGTGGATGAATAAGAAAATAAGAAGGAAAAAGGAGAGGGGAATTCAGGGTGGGTCGAAACGGGTGACGTTGAAAAAGGAACACTTGTTACGAAATGGGAGTGAACATGATGAAGGGTAAATGGAAGTGCCATTCGTTTCTCAACATGAAAATTTAGAACTATGTTCATGCGATGAACTGAAACTGCGGATGCGTCAATCTCGTTCAATCCATTGTATTCGAACCTTCGAAAAACTGAATTAAACTTAAATCGCAAATACATTATTTCAAGAAGAATAAGGTGACAAAACGTTCCGTATTAACCGAGAGAGTTCCTTATTTTTAGTCCCAGTTCAGTTTTTTTTGACAGGAAAACGGGACGCTAAAATGTACCTTTTTGTGACAATGTCTTATCACCATGAATCGACGTCAAGATTCAATTAATCGCATGTTGGATTTCCATTTGTTTTGAATTTGTTCATAAAAATGTGTGACAAAATACAAGTGTCCGCGTGAGCCACGTAACAAGTATTAAGAGCTGCATTTATAAAGCGACTGACTTTCTAATTATAATACACAATTGGTTCATTTTCTGCTCTCAAGGACTTAATTGGCCAAGGATATATAATTATTCAATACAGAATGGTAATAATCATGAAGCCAAAGAAGGACTCTGACTGAGAGAGAATGATTACTGACACGGGCTAAAACGAGCGCCAAGATGCGTTTTGTGAACATATTTTTAGAAACTGACTTCCCTTTCACGTATGCTTATGTAAGCATACGACAGAAATAAAATGATTTTGCGATATAATGAATGAACAGATATAATGCATAACTATGATAACAAATTCCTGTGAAAATTTGCGATAGTAAATGTACAATGTTTGAAATGTTACTAATATTACAAAATTATACGTCAACGTCGTTTCTATTTAGAAATATAACACATCAAATAAGTTTAGTCCTGAATATCATAGAATCATAATGGAATATAATACATTTATTAAGTAATATGTTTACAGAAAGAGCCAATAATAATGAAAGTTCTAAAAACTGTCCTTTAGATATAGATCTTGTGAAATATCAGCCATTTTAGCACATAAATCACATAACAAAGCGTCTGACATGCACGCTGACAGGCGTCAGCAACAGGAACCGACACGGGCGCCGTGCGCGGCAGAAAGTGGCCTAAGCATGGCTTACGGCTGCGGCGGCCGCTTTCGTTAAGCCACGGAGTAAACATTTGCGCTGCCGCTGAACGGCTGGCGAGTAATCGCTGGGAGGGAAGAGAGGGCGCAGTCGCCGAGAAAAGAACCATTACGAAGAGCGCGAACGTAAAAATTAAGCGATGGAATGGAACAAGAACGTCCAACATGGCGGTGCGACTCTCCGTCTCACGTAATCCGCAATTTTCCCCGCCGCCGCACGCCGCGCGCCCACCGCCCCGCCGCCCCACGCCGCCACCGGCCACCGCCGCACGCCGTTCACAGCCGCCGCCCCGCGCACCGCGCCGCCGCCGCCCTCCGCCCCGACCACCGTCTCCGCCGGCCGCCACTCCCGCCCTACCGCTGCGGCGCACCGCCTCGACCCCCCACCCCGGCAAAGACCAGAGTGAAGGGCGCGGCTCTGTAAAAATATGCGGCAAAGTGGCTGGG
>BOPP01000037.1:8431304-8453140 GCA_017312745.1 Gryllus bimaculatus
GGTGGCGGTGGCGGTGGCGGCGGTGGCGGCGGCGGCGGTGGGGGCGAAAGGCGCGTTGACGATTGGCCGGGATTATGGCCTCGCTGGCGGATAATTCGGAGCGGCCGGATAATGGCCCCATCACAACTCGATGCTGCCCGCCCGTCTTAGTTCGGTGCGGAGGACATAACCAAGGACGAATGCTCGCTCAAGTGAGCCTTCGTAAAATGCAACCGGATGGGATTCTATCCTTATTTTGTTCATTGATTCTATGAGATTAGAGAATGGAGTATAATGAGTGGCTTTTCTGAGCAATTGTTAAAGCAATGGTAAATGAGAGAAGGGAATTAAATTGAAAACGGAGTTGAAGGTACGTCTGCGCTATTTATTTAAGCATAAGCGTACAATGATATAATTAAAAACGTTTCATGTTAAAACAATAAAAATTGTTTAAATAACAATAGTAATTCTTATATAGCAGTTGGAAGGATTGAAAGGAAATTAATATGAATAGAAAGTTGTTTGGGCTGATTAATATTTAACAATACAGACCATATTTTCATGTAATTACATATTTTTTGTCTTTCTTCTTACCGTTATCAAAATAATAATCCTGGCGAATCGTTTCCATCCTAACACAATATCAATTCGTTACATGTTTTCTTCAGCGATCCTGCTTCAGTCATCTCAGTGGTCGAAAATACGGACTCACCTCTAGGTGTAAACGTATCACTGACGATGCGTTTCGTGACTTTTAACATTAATTTCCTAGAAAATGTTGGTACCCATCTGCACCCAAAAGATTTGTTTACATTTTCTTAATTTTTCGGTTCCCTATCAAAGAATTGAAATATTACTTTCAGAATATAAAAGAAAAGTAAAATATTGTCCTATATATAAATTTTCAACGAAAACATTCGAGCCCTTCTTGAGAAAATATAGTTTGAGGTTTTCTAAAAATGCGCAATTATGAGGTAATTTTCACAGAAAACTTCTGAGTGAATGCTAATCTTCATAAAAAATAATTTAAGCATTTAAAGTATCAAAAAAATTAGTGAAAATTATCAAAAAAAGTTTTTCGTATGAAATTTATATAGCATGAGCCAACGCTCAAAAAGCTTAAATTAAAGCTGACATTTTCTTACTACCTACTTATTTATTCTAAACTACACACGACCTTGGTCACCATATATATTCATTAAATATGCAGCGATTCTTAGATTACTCGATCAGTTATTCAAATCAATGGCAAAGTAAAAATTTATGTAAAGCTTTCCACGTGAAAACCAGATAATTGCGAGTTCATTGTGAAGGGCTACATTCCACATAGCCGTTTGTGTGGCCAATTCAGGTCCTAATTGTGCACATCCGATCTATTTACGAACGATTTTACATGCAAAAACATGGCAGAGAGGATCGGGTCTACACGGAAAATTTATTGAAACAAGTACGTGCTTGCAATAAATAAGTTGCAGTACAAACGATTCAGCGAAATAACCACATCGCCATTATCATGTCATGATTCTGTAATTGGTGTAACCATTTTACTTTCGAACCATCCTCATCAATCGCCCTTTTGGTCTCCTGCTCTCTGTTGTAAGCAAAACAATTTAATTCAAAGTACCTTTGCTGTGTGGATATGACAAGTGATACCTATGGCTTTGATCTAATGATGGCAATACTATTTTGCTATGAGTGATCTATAAAAAGAGGTTTGAATCTCTAGAGAAATACCAACTAATTAGACATTTGGAGTAATTACTCGAACTCTCACAGTAACGTCATGATGAATCTTTTAACATAAACGTTTCGCGATTATAATTCAAAATATTAATTTTTAATTCTTCCTCACTTACCAAATAATAAACACCTCTATATTGTTTTTTAAACGTACAGTTTAATAACAAAATATTTTCAATATGAAGGAATAGCCGGTAAAAGAAAATCGTATTGGTACCAATACTTTTCAATTATACATATTGAAATCACATATTGTTGATATTACTTATAATTTTCCAAAAATATAGTACTGCAAAGATTTATTACCTACTAACACAAATTAGGGGGCACAGATTCTATTATTGTCTACCTTTTCCTAGCATTGAAAGTGAATGCTTCCGAGTGCCCAGATGATGCATTATTTCCCTTTTACTCAGGTTGTTCACGATTAGGTAAGGTTACACCGTATATTTATTTTCTGAGCTGAGAGTGTAATAAAACTACTCGTATGCGCAGCAAGTGTATTGTGTTATGGACCCTGGCGACACGGTTAGTAGTACAAGAATTAAGCAATATTTTGATAAGAAAGTTTTCGATTTTGTCTTAAATGTTCTGTTCGTAGAATGCTCGATATTAATAGGTAAAGAAGTTTCAAATATCATCATCATCATCATCATCATCATTAGCGTTGTAGAGTCATTTACGTCAATTGGGGATTCGACTAGCGTGCTTTGGGACGTTTTTAATATTACCTAATAAAAGGTCATTGGAACATACTTTTGAAATGTGTATTTGTAGTCCTAGAAGTCAGGGCATAAACACTGGCAGATAAAGAAACAGAGACAGTTGAAAGAAATGGCGATAGCTAGTAGTTGAGGAGGGGTCACAACGTCAGTCAAAAATTTGGCGCAAGGGCAGTGGAAGTGGTTGAGTATATCCAACAATGAGGACACGAAGAAATGTTAAAGAAGATACGACTGGATCATTCTTCAGAGAGTTCAGTGATTTTAAGAATATAAAACGCTTCTTTGTTAGGTTTTTCTTTGAATAAGGGAATAATTGTATATATTATATAATCCATTAACTAATTTTTAAAGAATGCAAGCATGACGCAAGGATGACCACAGATGACGAACGTACTCGGGCTTGGAAGTTACCTCAAACTCGCTGATGCTCAATACAAAAGTAATTTCCGGCAACCGTGTTCGAACCTTCTTGTGGTTGTATGATACAGTCGATTATCACGTCCCCCTATCAGCTACTTGTGTTTGTAGTTATATTATTTTTTGGGAGATAATCAAGCTTTTACGTGGCTCATAATTCAATTTAAAACGCCTAGATCTATTTCCATATTTCTGATGCCTAATGGTTACAGGGCGCTGTATCACTATCTTATAATTAAAATATCACAGAACATTGAAGAATGTTCCATGGAGATCAGTATGTGTCGCACAATTGCCATTTCCTATTAGTCAGCGTTTTAAAGACCTTTTACGAACTTCAGAAACGCATTAAGAGCCTCCGGATATAAAAACGTGACACATGTAAATAGGAAACATAACTACATTGTATCAGTCAACTTTCGAATGTAAACCCAAAACCTCTGGCTGATTCTTTGTTATTGAGTCCAATAGTGTCAATTAAAGCCTCCAAATATTCCCCGTGTGCATTATTAAATTATTTCAGATGAATAATAAACGAATGTTTCTTTTCTTTGGGAACAACAGTAAATAGGCATAACCTCTAAATGCCCGCTACACGGGTCTGTTATCGACATTTTATTCCATATTATCTAATTTAACTAATTTCTCAACTTTCCAGGCATTTCTATTTTACTGAAGACAACCCAATTCAGATCATTACCATTCCAACTCACATGAGTACTCCTAACCTGAACCGATTCAGTCCATTTTGATGCAAATTCCCAACTGTTGTGACATGCGGTCTAATGTCCCAATCTGATCTGATGTGTTCTGATCTGACTTGATCGGATCTGACGTGATCTAATGAAATCTGATCTAACTAATTGGGGCATTGTGTCCACTCAATCGAACGGCACTTTCCACTGCGCTTGAGGCGCAATTACACTATGCATGAGAGAACAATTGGGTAGTGTAGTTTTATTTCTTCTTGGTCCTTTCCACTGTATGTTTTATCAGTTCATTAACACCTTGTCTGCCCTCGACCTGCTACGATCCTGTCTTCGGCGGCGGAACGCAACGGGTTCATTCAAAACCAATGTATGTTCGCTCATGCAATCTGCTGGCGCAACTCAAGTGTTCTCTGTGCATAACATTCGCTGAAATGGATGGTGGATTTTTCGAAAAACTAGTTAAAATATTCTGAGCTTTAATTCATGATAAATTAACAAAATTAAGACCATTGCTAATAAGTTATATTCAAAAAATGCATAAATATAAAAATATTTTAAAAAATGCATTCCTGTATTTTAGGGATACTGTGATGTGATCTAACGCGACGTCGGCTAACGCGACGTCGGCTAACGCGACGTCGGCTAACGCGACGTCGGCTAACGCGACGTCGTCTAACGCGACGTCGTCTAACGCGACGTTGTCTAACGCGACGTTGTCGAACGCCACGTCTAACGCGGCGTTGCCTAACGCGATGTTGTCTAACGCGATGTTGTCTAACGCGATGTTGTCTAACGCGATGTTGTCTAACGTGATGTTGTCTTACGCGATGTTATCCTACGTGATATTATTCAATGTGATGTTATTCAACATGATGTTTTTAAATATGATGTAATGTAGTCCGGTCTGATCTAACGCGATCTAATCATATGTGATTATGTTCGCGCCGCCACTTACCCGTGCAGAGTCGCACCGGCGCGTCGCCAGCACCATCGCCCGCGCGCGCGCCCGCGCCCGCGCTGGCTGCAGCCCCCGCCGCTGCGCCGGCCCCTGCCCCTGCTCCGGCCCCGGGCCCGGCGCCCGGGTGGCCGTCGCTGGCGTTGGCCGTCTCGGTGGGCATGACGCAGTTGAAGCGCCACTGCCAGAACTCGCGGAACCAAGGGTTGCGCGTGTTGTTGAAGGGCGAGAGGCGCGTGTAGTACTCGTCGAAGGAGGTCTCGTCTGGCGAGTGGATGCGGATGGACACGCTGCCTTGCGCCTCGGCCTCCAGCCCGTCCGTCACGTCGGCGCGGTCCGCCCAGCCGTCGCTGCAACACACCACAACACGCGCGATGCCCTTAGCTTTGTGTTCGACAAGCGATTTACTCTAGCTTGTGAGTGAATTCAACGTTGTGTTCGAAAGAAAATATTCAGATTTTAGTAATTATTCTGCGAAGGAATGCCTGCTCCAGAAACGCATGAAATTCGAGAAACATTAAAAGACACGGAGCCGAGGACTGCGAGTTTGGATTACATGTAAGGAATGTATGTTGATTCTGGTAGAGTGGTTTTGACAACTAACCACGTGTTACTTTGAACAATCATATAACAATAGAAGAATAAATTGTTTCTGACTCATCTCGAACGTGAGGGAAAAAATCTTAATTGAACTTGTATCAATTTTCGACAAAATGTAATGTGCCCAAATATTTGCTCATGTTTCTAATATCGCCTACAAATCTCAAGATCTGGAAAGAGGCGCTACCAGGAATAAAGGTGACGCGTATTCCTATTTGTCACAGTAGTTGTCTGTAAAGCATCAAGTTACATTATTTTGTTGTTGCTTTGTGAAGTTTCTTAATTTTTAAGTGGGACAAATAATCAAAGTAATCAAATTCTTAATTTGCAGTAAAATAAATATGTGATGGATCCGGATCGTAGTGATGTAGTTACTAGTTTCAAGCTATCTTTTGGCAACAATGCATTCGAGTTTGTCTTGAGGGTTCAGTACGTAGCATTCGCCATACTGTTTGATTAAAAATTTGAAAAATTGCCATATAATAAGTTCCTAACCTACCCTATTAGGACACATTTGTAACATTAGATTGAAAGGATAAGTAAATATTGAGTGAATAAACGACAGCTACTAAATCTGGACTACCAAGCAAATAAAATCAAATAAAAACTTAGGTGAAATTCAGAAGTAAAGGAACGAGAGAAATCTCAAAGGGTCGAAATGCTCTCTTACAAAGATCAGTGTGTTAAAATTGAAATACATAGTTTTTAACCTGTTTTTTTCTTTTTCCCTCTGAGTAGTGATAAGAAATAAAAAATCTACAGAGTTTGTATACTTTCTTAGCCTACTTTTTAGAGAAAGCGATGTGAGTAGTAAATTTTTCTTGATAGAATTTCTAAACCTTTGAATGTGTTTGAGACCAAATGCGTTATTTTCCCCCATGCATCTGTTATCAGTAAACACCATCCTTAAAACTACTCCGACGACAGGTTTGGTCTCATTTTTTCTCCAGAGGCAATGTTCCCGTTTTCCCTCCGCGAATTTCCGTTCAAACTTGCCGCTGACGGCAGAAAACTATCCGTAGCAAGAAAGTTGCTGACAACTGAGCGCAAAACAAACTTATCAGACGCGTCAGATTCCCATAGCACACAGGCAACCCCAGAGACTCAGCGACACCGTTTTCGCATTACTTCACTTAGACTATTTTCCTCACTTGTCTCCCAGTGCTGTCAAATAACGGGGAGAGGGGCATTGCATTATACAAAACTAACTTGAAATAATATTTACTAGTTCTGTTTACTGGCATACTAAAATTTGTAGGATAGTTATTTATTTGGTTTAGTAAATTATTAGGTTAAAATTGTTGTTCAAAATGTATTTTGTATAAAATTCTAAAACAAAAGGTATCAGTGAAATTGTAGAAATTAAATAAACGAGTGTAAAAAGAGGCATATAATTGCATGAATGGGATGTTCAAGAAAACTAGCAACGATAGGGATGAGTTTTCTTATTAACCATGAGTGCGAATATATCTCTTCATACACATGTTACGTTCAATATTTTTTTCGTTTCCATTAAATAATAATTTTAATTTTGATAAATTCAATCTTATCCTTACCATTAGTGGTATCTATTTGATCACGTCATATTGGGTTTGAACAACACCTGTTTTAGTAGGTCTTGCAGTGTATATTTATGATCACCTTGATGTCTTAGAGAATAATTCTTCGGTAATTACATTTGAAAATGAAAAATATTCAATTATCCTAGTTGAAATATTAGAAGAAGCGGACAAAGCCATGAAAGCATTACTTCGTACGTCAAGGAAGGGCATGTACGAGAGAACAGCACGACTTAATGTTGGAAAGGAGAAAGACGATTTAGTTCTGACTCAAGACGTTTTTCTGGAGTACTTTCAAGAGCGGTTAAATACAACTGTCGACTACATATTTTATATTTGTAATATGCTAAGACCAAATGTTTTACATGTAACACATTTATTAATGTTAGATGTTTTATGTTGTTAGTCAGCTAGTGACAAACCAACACGCTTATGGTCATACTTGTTTATGTTGAAGACATGGCATGTAAAGGAGAATGCAGACATTTTAAATTATAAATAACATACTTGATTTTACAATCTAATTAAGGAGTGTTGCAAACACAACTGGTCTCACTGGTAACTCTGTGGGCGTCACGTTCAAGTAGGTGAAGTAAACATAACTGTGCAATATAAAGCGACTTCTGGTGTAGGATAATTGATGTCAATCAGGATATGAGTAGGGTAACAGTTTATAATTTAACTTCTTATACTACCAATATTAACATGATTGTCTAAGCAGTAGTAATAAGTATTCGTTTATAATTTTGTTTCATACTTATTATATGTGTTTGATGTAAGTAATATGTGATGTACATTTGTGTTCATGTTTCATGGTCGTCTGAAAACGTTTGTATTATTGACATATAATTAAATGATTTGAATTAGTTCCATGGGTTCTGATTGGCTGTTGTAGGCTTTTAATTGCACGATTAAGTTTTAATTGCACGGAAGCTATAAACACAGTGATAATCAACGATTGTTCATGGAATTTATAAGCATATTTAGTTAACTAAACGAAAAAACATTTTAATCTTGTAATCAAGATCACATTGAGACAAAATGTCTTTTTAAACATTTGACGAATCAAAAATGTATTAAACAATAACATATTTTAAAGAGAAATGCACATTAAAATACGAGTAGTATGGAAAAAAATATAGTTAAGAATTATAATTACGAATTTTAGCATTGGTATTTATTTGTTTAAAATTGTTAATATTGATACATGCAAGGATAGTATTTTAACATAATGATGTCATTCCATTTAATATCACAATGATCAAAAATAAATGTTTCATACTTTTTCTTAGACAAAATTCTAAACAATCCCAAACGCAAATATCTCTGCTTTTATGAAATACATAAGGAAATAGGACATATTTTCGACACTTTCAAAATCAAATTGACCGTAATAAAATGGTAAGTCTTCATCCTCTTTATCTTTTCATTTTGGAACTGAAATCCACACTGTTTCAATGATGTGGAGTAAATTTATATACACCTACTTTTACAATAGTATATCATGAAACGATAATGTAATGATATGTATTATTAAACGAGTGTGAAGTAATAACACAATGGAGTATCATAAACTTTACACATAACTTCTAATTGTGTTAATACCAATTATGTCGGTTAGTTTCAATCACTACATGCATTACATTCAGTCATTACATAAGGAAACATAGTCATCCTACTGTACAACATAAATAGCAGATTTCATGTGAATGTGTGAATGCTTCGTTCATATTAAAATTTAAGGGCATATTTCTGAGTTCATGTCTACCTTTACTACTTTATTGTGAATGAGCCGTAAATTGAGAGCCTATTTTGGTCCGTGCAGGTGATCTCCAACGCAGCCCTCCGAAGTGATTTGGCTCGCACTGAGCCCGGCAGCTGAGGCGGATCCGCGGCGTGAATTGAATGAGCCCGGGCGCCAGATCACAAATTCGGCGCAGAACGCGCCATAAAAGCTTGGGCGTCGCCAAACGTGACCCCTCACACTTCGGGTTCCCCAGAGGAAGTTAAAGCAGCCAATAAAAATTGGACTGTGACTAACAGCGCAATAAACACCCGTCCCTGTGCGGTCATCTGCAAAGTAATGCTCGAGAACGGCGGCGACTGACTGATTTTATTGAGGTTTCGGTAGCAACGATTTCCTCGCAAGATAACTTCAAACCAATATCCAAGTTTCTCCGCGCTATTGATCTGAGAAAGGTTCTTATAGTTTTATGCAGATCAGTGATTCATTATTTTAACGTAAACAGTATTTTATTTAACTTCCGCAAGCAACAATAAATAACTTCGATAAAATAATACAGTAAACATAATGACAGTTATAGCATGTGTCAAAAATATTCATGATGTACCTACTGCTATAGGTTTTTAAATGTCTGTTGAATGAATTTTTCACACATGCATGTTTGAAAAATTTCATTTGAAAATTTAAATGCAATTAATTCGTGCATGAAGAAATAAAGTAATAATATCGTGTCTCTTAACCTGGTTTGTATTTTTTGTTACATGGACGCCAAAACAGTAAATTTTTATACATTCAGAGAAAAATACTTTTTACCAAATAGAGAACTTTTTCACTTCATTTACAACCAGCTGCCGTGTTAGTTTCAGCAGAGTCTGAATAGACATATGGTCCTAACCTTTTGTTACTGTTTGCGTCAAAACGTTTAGTGTTTGACGAATTTTAAGAAGTGCATATTAACTAGACGACCATCAATTGCAAAAATGTGTAATTTACTTTTATTCAATTATGACGTCATCAGATTATTAACTGACTTCCGACTTAACAGTGGGATCACATTGAAGTTCGATTACCAACGTAACTGGTACACAATTATAACTAGAAAGTACTTGAAGACGGCCGTCGTTCCAGTTTTGGACGGACGTAGCACATGTCAACTGTCAGTTTATCAACGTCGGACAAAGTAGACCGACATCATACAATTGAAGAATAGTGAAAGGAAAGGACAAAGACTTGGGCTCTGCTGAAACTAAACGAAAGCTGGTTGTAAATGAAATGAAAATGTTCCATATTTGGTAAAAAGTATTTTTCTCTGCATATATATAATACATTGTTATTACAGTTTTGGACGCTATTTTATAGTTGTATAATGAAGTTGTGGAACTGTTGTTAAGAGTTGGATTATTGTTGCGCTAACTTTATTCAAGTATAATGAAAAGCATATTTTTAAAAGCAGTATCGCACGTGGAAACTCTTAATAATAATGTTACAATCAATCCGGTAAATACGGCGGTATTGCATTGAGACTATCTACTTTCATATCGCAGTACCAACCTCGAGACTATCGGGAGAAATTGAATCCCTTCATTCCACTCCCAATTCATTGTTGCACGAATATAGAGTATGAAGTAATCTCTATAGCGAATTAATTAAGATACCACCATTTAACTAGTCACCATTTTCGCTTTGATCTATTTAACTTCGATAACTATCAAAAGATGCACTTTGCAATGACATTTGATCACGAACGTAGTAAATATGCGACAAAAAGGTAATGAGGAAACAATACAACACAAAAAAGCTTGTAAGGCGCAAGCAATTTCAAATATAAAATGATAAACGAGAAGAAAATTCCCCCAGAACGCGTGCATAACGATTCTATAATATTCGACTTTTGACGCTTAAAGTATAAGCCATCGCAGGATGATGAAGTACGTCTCCAGAGTTCGTTTAAAGCTAGAAGACCTTTCTTTTTAAAAAAAGAGAGAAAGTATTGGAACGTCACACAATTCCTTCCGCTGCACAAGGTTGCGCACAAGAGCAAACAGCGCGCCTTCGTAAATATGAATCAGTACTGAAGACAACTCCCTCACCCTCCGGTGCGAAAGAGAAGCAAAAACACACACAAACCGGGAGAATGTCGTCTCCTTTACCGAAGAAAACGGCGACTGTCACCGTCAGAATCACATGCCTGGCACCAGTTCATGGGTTCGCGTGCCCAGACTTTAAGAAGGTATAGGAGCGAAGTGGCGAAAAATGACGACTGTGGAACAAATAAAGTTCTGAAGACTAGGAGGACATAAGTTCGAATTTCGATAGTGAGCCTGTTATTGAAACTGTTAAATATTGCTTTTGAATAAATACGCTAATTAAAGGAGTATTCCACGTAGTCAGCTTATCTGCTACTTTAGCTGTTTCCTTTGATTAAATTTTGTCTATCATCTGTTCCGTGGTAACTTAACAAGGAGTTGTGAGGGATCAACTAAGAAGATACTTCCCACTTCTCGCATTTCTATTTACTTGCATATCCCAAGGTTATTAATGACATTTCGATACATAAATTTTCTAGTTTACCATTTTTATCAATATCACCTGCATTTTTAAACCCATATCGATGCTACTTTGGTTTAGGAATTTCTATTTACTTTTTAATTTCGTTGTAAATTTGGTTTTCACTACTTAACCAAATCTAGGAAACTACATTTGGGATTTTTTCGAAAGTGTTCTTATTTGCTTTTGTTTCTTCTAGCACATGCGATATGGGTCATACTACTATGTTCCTTCTATAGAAAAAAAATATTTTTTTTTCAAATATTGCACGTTCTTGAGCCTCCTCACTTCTGCTTCTTTCTCTCGTTCTGTCATTGTAATAAGTTCATTTCGATATGTTAGATCAGGTGCAGCTAAAATATTAAACGTTTTTACTCGAGTAGTTTCCATTTTTTGTAATATACAATGGACTTTTCCACAAATGTGCGCATTATATTCTGTGTGGTTTAGATTGATTGTTGGTGATTACAGGCACGTCATCTACTAGGGCCATCACACTGGCATTACACAAGACGCTACCGTCCCTAACGTGAGTCAAATTTAAAAAGGCGGATGTCATCGTGAAAACCGCGAAAGACTTTTTTTTTGCGCCAGTTCACCAAACGCAGGCCCGAAGTCGTAAAATGTTTACGCGCCGAGTGGCTGCGAGGTTCTAAAAATTCCGAAAAAGTTCCAGTCACCCTGCGGCTTCAAGCGGGTTACCGCGGTTTGCTCTTCATCCCCCAATTCTCCCCTTTCCCTCCCCCCACTTTCCCCTCACTATTTCACGCCTACGTGACGGCCGCACACGCCTCAACGTGCTTTCCCTGAAGCGTTGGTTCCCTGAAGTGTGGAAGGCGGGGGGAAAGGGCAGGGTGGCTTCCTTTGCCGCAGAAGGGTTGTACTTGGAGGAAGAAAGGTCATCAACTACTCCTCAGGAAAGTACGCATTTTGATGTTTTGGGGGAAGGTTTATACATGAAAGTTGTGATGAAAGCGATGTCGTTTTTTCAATTTTTTTGAGTTCCTAAAGAAAACGGTACATTTTCATACAATCATAGGCGTAATGTTTAAAGCATCACATTTTGTATATTTTGAGCTGGAGATGCGAGAACACCCATGTTGATCATCACACAATTGTTATTGTATTCATTCTCTTCATTCGGTAATATTGTTCACATTTTGTACGAATTTAAAAAAGTATATCTTTTTTTATTATATCTTCTATCTATTATATCTATATCTATTTTATTTAAGGTGGCTATATACCTGAAAAAATTAAGAAAATTGTTTGTATTTTTCCCTTGCAAAATTAATTTCTAAATGATTTTTGAGATAAAATATTTTTAAAAATCTCTATTTGTTTGTAATTAATTGGCCAAAATACAGGTTTTTACTTCAAGCATTCTATTTACTACACAAGCTAATGTACTTTGATAATTCTTTTTGTAATTTAAAAATGTAGAGAATGTTAGAGAATGAACTAGAATGATAATGGTACTGTGAAATCTAGTCAGGATTTAATATTTGAGAAAAATAATTATTTATAATATATTCTGGACAGTTCAGTTCATTTATCTTACAATTTTAGTGACCACCTAGTTCATTCGCTTAAGCAAATAATGAGTTGCACGCTACAGGAGTAAATATTTCAGTATCTTTTATGTTTTATGATTTATGATGATTGTTTGACATGTGTTAAAAATTCCCAATACAAGAAAAATACTTCAGTAGTTCATTCACTAAGGGTTTCACAGTTAACACTCGCTTGTAAAAAAGAAATATTTCCTCAAAAACTAAGAAATGTAAAATGATATGTTTTGAATCATTTAAAAGATAACAAAACAGAGCACACCACTCAATAAAAATTGAAAAAGATGAAATTTCACTATTTCTCATAATTTAGAGGTTGACAGTGTTGGGAGATACGGAAGGTGTGGGAGTAAAGAGCAAATGACCTTCCTTTACTACAGAAGGGTTGTACTTTAACGAACAAAGGTCTTCAATGATACTTCTCGGGAAAGTACGCATTTTGATGTGTTGTGGTCGATTTATACATGAAACTTGAGATAAAAGCGATGTCTTTTTGCAATTTTTGATTATAAAAGAATTTTAAATGTATTGATTACTTCAACTGCATGTAGAAAGCCAAAGACGCTTCTTAATGACTAATGGCTCGTTATCGCCAGAAGGTAATATACTTTTCTTCACTCTAAGAGATGACGAAGTCTTCTCGTAGGCGCTCCATGCGCCTGAAACCATTTAATCTAACGTGGCAATTTAAGATGATTTTTATACTCGTATTTTCAAGAACTAAATTGAATAAACAAATATGTTACACTCGACGATATAGGTACTCCAGGAATATTTTCCAAAATACATCACTCGCTCCATTCTCTCGAATATGCTCATGGCGGCGTAATACTTTTCTTTCATAAAGAGAGCCCAGGAGTTCCCGTTACAAAAATTACCCTAGATTCTATGTTGAATTTCATGCAGAATGGCAAATCCTGTTCCTCTACCCACAAAATAAATTGTCTTCGAAAAAATTGAATTTAAATGTTTGATCCGGGCGACAATTTCAAATCGGTTGCCGCGTCACAGCAGACATCGGAGCGGCGTCTTCCAACGCAGCTGGCCGTAACGTCGTTTCTCCGCGATTTCGGTGAATCTGTCCAGAGGAAACCATGGCTTGTCGGTCACTAGAGTACATTCATATTATCAAGTGATTGATGTGTATTAATAATTTGATCTCTTAAATGGGCTTAAATGCATTTTTGTTTAAAATTATAAGCACAGCAAATTATAAGTCCAGCGTTGTGACAATGAACGCTAACATTGAACACGAAACAAGCCATATGAAAACTTAAATTCCATGACTGCTTGAATTAATTTTTGCATATCGTCAGTGTGAACTAATGTCTTGTGCTTTAAAGAGCCAAGAAACAATAAATGACAGTTTACTGTAGTTTCTATTTTTAATGTTATGACACATACTTATAGCGATTTTCATTCAAAGTGTTTGTTCACTTAAGTATTGAGTTTACTGATTATTTCTGAGGCTTCTTTGTAACAGGAGCTTCCGGATGTCTGTATTTCTCCAGAGTATTAATTGATCGATTTTTATAATAAATTAGGATTTCTCGGTTGTGACCTCACTTCTATAACCATAATAATGGAGTAGGTATATTACTTTAAAAGGAAATAATTTGTAGTACATAAAAGCTAATAAAATTATAATACTTAAGTAGTTCTAATATAGTAAATATATACTTCTATAGTAAATAAAATACTTCAACCCTCTACGGAGAGACTGGGATTGCTTCAAGAATTATGTCAATATTGTAATTGGGCATACTATTCAATTTTAAATACAGTTTTAACTCTTAGTAGATCATTACACACATGCTGGAAATGTAATATTAAAGCTGCCTTAAAAATAAATGATATAATACACTATCATGAACATCAGAGCTATAAGTAAAACTATAATTTCTGTTCTTTACATAGTATTTTATCTCTTCATTTACATTTTTATTCCTCAGAATGGTGATTAATAATATTTTTGATTATTCACGAATGTTTTGTTAATTATTGAGAAAAAAGTAGGATTTGCATTAAGAGTAAGACTTTCAATATGTTAAAAATTTGTAACAGAAAACACAATGAAAAATAAAGAAACTCATAAGAAAAACATTGCTGATACGAAGACATTACCATACATGTTGTAGGAAAGATGAATATGCTTCAATACATACTTTATGGAGGCATTCTTGAGCTCGTTCAATATAATTATTAAAATATAATTCATTACCCATTGTGTGCCAAAACGCTACTACTCCGGACTAAATAAGAAATGGTAGAGGTTCATCCATAGAATAATCAAGCAGGCCAGTAATATTGTTTGATGCTTTAGAACCAATCACGAGTCTACCAGACACGGTGAAGGTCCAACCACCGATAAGCCAAAGAGGCCATTGGAATTCCACGGCAATTCCATTGTTCACTATTCCGGAAGCGTGTGCAAATAAACTAAACGCGTTCGTTCCAAGGATGCTGCTGCTGCTGGTGCTGCATTCCTTTGAAGAGCAACGAACGCGTCTTTCGCGCGGGAGATCAATTTTCCGCGCAGCACGAAAGCACTGGCATCCGAGCCGCGCGCGTCGCCTTAACTAGAAGCTATTACGCGGCGCCGCGCAGCCACGATTCACGGGCGCTCGTTACTCTCAGACGCGCTCCAAGCTGCCCCTCGCGCCGCCCGCACGCCCGGACCCGAAATAACGGCCGGTCGCAACGGAACTGACACAGTGTTGAGTTTGCAGCTTCGTAAAAGTGTTTGTCTTCCGGGGGGACTTAGAATGGTGGAAGATACAGAATAGTTCAACATGCATGTTGCAAACTTTTAGAAGAACTAGCTGAAGCCTGCGTGATTACATCGCAGAGAAGGAAGAGCAGTACAAAAGGTACGATAGGAAATACTGCATGCATGTATCTTTTATATTTACAAATGGATATTGTTTTAGACCTGTAATAGTAAATACTGCTATGAACCTTATCTTAATGTAATGAATGCATTTTTTTATGTCATCACTGAAAGTTCTAGGCAAAATGACATGTGTCAGACACCTAAGTGATGTAATTGAGAGTAATATATAATTTATTGATTGTAAGTACACTCAAGACTAAGTAGATGTAGGTTTGTCGTATACGAAATGTTGTGGGAAAAAATAAATAAGATTGTGTATAATTATTTTAATGTATAATTAAAGAATGTGCAATTCCAATGTGTCAAAAAATAGATAGAAAAATGAAATAAAGTATACAAATTTACAATTGCATACTTAATGTAATCAACATACAATTGATGGACACAAACAACCGTTTAAAGGATCACATAACACGATGTTCTCTAATCTAGACCAACTGCCATTTCTGACAACTTTCCAAGTTGCAAATGACGCCTTCTTTCTGTTTCCATTCTAACTACGCATTTTAAAGAACGCACTTTGTATAGATTTTTATGAATCTATCTTATAATTTTTTATAACTTATTAATAAAGGAAATCTGCGATCTATTCAATATAGTGAAGAATTTTTCCATGTAAGGAAAAATCTATCATAAAATTGGCTTGGAACATGTTCGTTGTTGGTAGGAATCTGTCTGGCACAGTCTGTCAAACACAGAATTCATCCAGGATCTGCGTTTGGCCAGTTTACTAACTCTCAGAAACTACCCGTCCCCGGCAATGGCAATATCGACCAATTTTGCTTTTATTACTCAGCTTCGAATTTCGTCAATTCGTACATCGCCTTTACTAAGTACACATCAAACTTCATGGCTGTCCAACCGAAAACAAATGTAGTAAAGTCATTGCCAATGTAGTTTTTACATTCCTTATTTCCTGCATAATTTAATACATGGTCCAGAAGGAAAGGATGTTGAGTATTGTAATCCATTAATTGGCATGCAAATATACTTATGACCCCAATAGCCTGTGGTTAACATGCACGCACCGGTATCTGCCTTAAAATGCTTTGTGTGGATACAACCATAAAGATAATGTACATAATTACTTTATCCAGATTGGTTAGGTAATATCAAATATTAATGCCACTGGGTAATCAGTTTTCGTATGAAGCTTTACCGTCCTAGGTGAGGTAATGAACGCATGCGTACATTGCAAATTCTTCCGTTTGAAAAATATTTTACACTTCGTCTTGTATCCTTCACTTTTCTTCTTTAAAAACGCTACTAACTGAGTAAACGCACTAACGCCAATGTTGCCATTAAATGATATTGTACTCTTTAACACAAGTGTAGTGGATCCAAATACTGCTTACGTTTCTGGAAAGTCAGAGAAGGAGAAACCATGTAATGAAAACTTTTTCCGATATGGAATTAGCGTTTTTTCACACCAATCTTTAAAAATTAAATCCTCACGCTCATATTTCTTTCTTGATATGTTGGATAACAATGTTTCTACTACATCATTTTCTGTTATTTTGATTCCCGAATCAGAATTATATTCACTCATGTCGAAAAGTATACACCAAGTGAGTTTTAGTTGTTTTTGTTGAGAGCAGTATCGCCACTTGTAGATGAAAAACTTGTGAATACAAAATGAAGTCATAAGACGAAATTTCACATTAAATCTTACAAATTTGATAAAATGTACTATAAATATTGGGATCGTAAAATTACAATACTTAGCCTAACGGCCTAGTTTGGCAATTTTCCGATATCTAATTGTAATCAGATGCTTTACGACACTTACATCGAAAACAATTATTAACGACTCTTTATAGGAGCACCTCTCAACGTATTGCCATGCGTGAACTAATTTAATATTTTTTCTTTAAAAGAAGCATGAAAGCAGGAGTTCACGCGCCCTTGACACCCTAAAGCCCCGGACAAACGCTGCATAAACACCACAAAGCGGCTGAAATCGAAGCTGTGCGTGACGGTGTCCCGTGACACGGCGGGGGGAACGAGGCGATTGTCCACAGAGAAAGAAGTTCGTTGCGCCGGCCGGCGGCCGCACGAGAGCGCGTGCGTCGCCGCCGCCGGCAGCGCCGCCTAACGAAGAGCCTTTTTAGCAGCTATCACCCCGCGCGACCGCTATTTTGGAAGGCCCCCGGCGTTTGACTTTGTCGCCCAACTTTTGCGGCGAAGGGGAACAGACCGGTGGCGTGGTGGTGGAGACGGGCGAATCGACGGGGCCGGCAGAGGTGGAGATGGGAGGATGACGAAGGCAAAGGAGGAGTAGGATGATGAGACGGGTCGGCTGAGGTGACTCAAGGCGTCAACTGCTGTCACTGTAGTGCCATCGTTCGAAAGATGTAGGATTCAAGATCAGACTGTGAAAGGATTTTCGACACACAACTAGGTCGAATACAGTAGTGAATACCGGAGCAGTACTATACAATACGAGCGAAGGACCTTGCGCGGTCTTCTCTTCCTCTTCCTTGACCCGCTCGTGGAAGATACCTGGAAGGGAAAATTCCCGCAAGCCGACGTGTAAGTCAATGTCGGAATTCACCATCCAGCGGGGCGGGGAACACCAACACCTCCCATGAACCATGACATCAATGAAACGTACGGGACTAATTATCATAGCAATTGACGCTCCCGGAAATAAGAACCAATCAATCAATCATTATGATTAGGGGGACTGTTCTGTAGAACAGAGGGGGTGTGGCGAAACAAGAGGAGAAATTAATTAAAAGTGGGGAAGAAGGAGGAGGTGATAAAGGGGAGGTAGCGAGAGAAGAGTCGATAGAGATGAAGGTGGTAAGGGAGGAGTTGGCGGGAGAGGAGTTGGCGTGGGAGGAGTTGGCGTGGGAGGAGTTGGCGTGGGAGGAGTTGGCGTGGGAGGAGTTTGGCGTGGGAGGAGTTGGCGTGGGAGGAGTTGGCGTGGGAGGAGTTTGGCGTGTGGAGGATTTGGCGTGGGAGGAGTTGGCGTGGAGGAGTTGGCGTGGGAGGAAGTTGGCGTGGGAAGGTAGTTGGCGTTTGGAAGGAGTTGGCGTGGGAAGGATGCGTGGAGGAGTTGGCGTGGGAGGAGTTGGCGTGGGGAGAGTTGGCGTGGGAGGAGTTGGCGTGGGAAGGAGTTTGGCGTGGTTAGGAGTTTGGCGTGGAGGAGTTGGCGTGGAGGAGTTGGGGCGTGGGAGGAGTTGGCGTGGGAGGGTTTGGCGTGGGAGGAGTTGGCGTGGGAGGAGTTGAGCGTGGGAGGAGTTGGCGTGGAGAGGAGTTTGGCGTGGGAGGCAGTTGGCGTGGGAGGTGTGGCGTGGGAGGAGTTGGGCGTGGGAGGATTGGCGTGGGAGGAGTTGGCGTGCGGAGGAGTTGGCGTGGGAAGGAGTTGGCGTGGGAGGAGTTTGGCGTGGGAGGAGTTGGCGTGGAGAGTTGCGTGGGAGGAGTTGGCGTGGGAGAAGTTTTGGCGTGGGAGGGAGTTTGGCGTGGGTAGGCGTTGGCGGTGGGAGGCGTTGCGTGGGAGGCGTTGGCGTGTGGAGGGCGTTGCGTGTTGAGGCGTTGCGTGGGAGCGTGGCGTGGGAGGCGTTGCGTGGGAGGCGTTGGGCGTGGGAGGCGTTGGCGTGGGAGGCGTTGGGCGTGGGGAAGGCGTTTTGGCGTGGAGGCGTTGGCGTGGAGGCGTTGGCGTGGGAGGCGTTGGCGGGGAGGCGTGGCGTGGGAGGCGTTGGCTGTGGGAGGGTTGGCGTGGGAGGGCGTGGCGTGGGAGGTCGTTGGCGTGGGGAGGCGTTGGCGTGGGAGGCGTTGGCGTGGGAAGGCGTTGGCGTGGGAGGCGTTGGCGTGGGAGGGTGGCGTGGAGGCGTTTGGCGTGGGAGGGCGTTGGCGTGGGAAGGCGTTGGCGTGGGAGGCGTTTGGCGTGGGAGGCGTTGCGTGGGAGGCGTTGGCGTGGGAGGCGTTGGGTGGAGGCGTTTGGCGTGGGAGCGTTGGCGTGGGAGGCGTTTGGCGTGGGAGGCGTTGGCGTGGGAGCGTTGGCGTGGAGGCGTTGGCGTGGGAGGCGTTTGGCGTGGGAGGCGTTGGCGTGGGAAGGCGTTTGGCGTGGGAAGGCGTTGGCGTGGGAGTCCGTTGGGCGTGCGGAGCGTTGGCGGTGGGAGGCGTTGGCGTGGGAGGCCGTTGGCTGGGTGAGGCGTTGGCGTGGGAGGCGTTGGCGTGGGAGGCGTTGGCGTGGGAGGCGTTGGCGGTGGGAGGCGTTGGCGTGGGGAGGCGTTGGCGTGGGAGGCGTTGGCGTGGGAGGCGTTGGCGTGGGAAGGCGTTGGCGTGGAGGCGTTGGCCGTGGAGGCCGTTGGCGTGGGGAGGCGGTTGGCGTTGGGAGGCGTGGCGTGGGAGGCGTTGGCGTGGAAGGCGTTGGCGTGGGAGGCGTGGCGTGGGAGCGTTGGCGGTGGGAGGCGTTGGCCGTGGGAGGCGTTGGCGTGGGAGGCGTTTGGCGTGGGAGGCCGTTGGCGTGGGCGGCGTTGGCGTGGGAGGCGTTGGCAGTGGGAGGCGTTGGTGGGAAGGCGTTGGCGTGGGAGGCCGTTGGCGTGGGAGGCGTTGGAGTGGGAGGCGTTGGCGTGGAGGCGTTGGCGTGGGAGCGTTGGCGTGGGAGGCGTTGGCGTGGGAGGCGGTTTGGCGTGTGGGGGCTGGCGTGGGAGGCCGGTGCGGTGGGAGGCGTTGGCGTGGGGAGGCGTTTGGCGTGGGAGGCGTGGGCGTGGGGAGGCGTTGCGTGGGAGGCCGTTGCGTGGAGGCGTTGGCGTGGGAGCGTTGGCGTGGGAAGGCGTTGGCGTGGGAGGCGTTGGCGTGGGGAAGTTGGCGTGGAGGATTGGCGTGGGAGGAGTTTTGGCGTGGGGAGGAGTTTGGCGTGGGAGGAGTTTGGCGTGGGAGGAGTTGGCGTGGGGGAGTTGGCGTGGGAGGAGTTGGCGTGGGAGGAGTTGGCGTGGGAGGAGTTGGCGTGGGAGGAGTTTGGCGGTGGGAGGAGTTGGCGTGGGAGGAGTTGGCGTGGGAGGAGTTGGCGTGGGAGGAGTTGGCAGTGGAGGAGTTGGCGTGGGAGGAGTTGGCGTGGGAGGAGTTGGCGTGGGAGGAGTTGGCGTGGAGGAAGTTTGGCGTGGTAGGAGTTGGCGTGGGAGGAGTTGGCGGGGAGGAGTTGGCGTGGGAGAGTTGGCGTGGGAGCGAAGGGCGTGGGAGGAGGATGGCGTGGGAGGAGATGGCGTGGGAGGAGATGGCGTGGGAGGAGATGGCGTGGGAGGGAGATGTGCGTGGGAGGAGATGGCGTGGGAGGAGATGGCGTGGGAAGGGAGATGGCGTGGGAGGAGGATGGCGTGGGAGGGAGAATGGCGTGGGAGGAGATGGCGGTGGGAGACGATGGCGTGGGAAGGATGATGGCGTGGGAGGAGAGGCGTGGGAAGGAGATGGCGTGGGAGGAGTTGGCGTGGGAGAGATGGCGTGGGAGGAGTTGGCGGGGGAGGAGTTGGCGGGAGGAGGAGTGGCGGGGAGAGGAAGATGGCGTGGGGGAGGTGGCGTGGGAGGAGATGGCGTTGGGAGGCAGATGGCGTGGGAGGACATGGCGGGGAAGGAGTTGGCGGGGGAGGAGTTGGCGGGGGAGAGTTGCGGGAGTTTGGCCGGGAGGAGTTCGCGTGGGAGGGAGTTGGCGTGGGAAGGAGTTGGCGTGGGAGGAGTTGGCGTGGGAAGGAGTTGGCGTGGGAGGAGTTGGGCGTGGGAGGAGTTGGCGTGGGAGGAGTTGGCGTGGGAGAGTTGGCGTTGGGAGAGTTGGCGTGCGGAAGGAGTTGGCGTGGGAGGAGTTGGCGGGGGGAGTTGGCGGGGGAGGAGGTTGGCGGGGGAGGAGTTGAGCGGGGGAGGAGTTGGCGGGGGAGGAGTTGGTCGGGGAGGAGTTGGCGGGGGAGGAGTTGGCGGGGGAGGAGTTGGCGGGGAGGAGTTGGCGGGGGAGGAGTTGGCGAGGAGAGAGGAGTGGCGGGGAGGAGTTTTGGCGGGGGAGGAAGGTTGCGTGGGAGGAGTTTGGCGGGGGAGGGGTTGGCGTGGGAGGGGTTGGCTGTGGGAGGGTTGGCGTGGGAGGGGTTGGCGTTGGGAGGGGTTTGGCGGTGGGAGGGGTTTGGGCGTGGGAGGGGTTGGCGGGGGAGGGGTTGGCGGGGGAGGGGTTGGCGGGGGGAGGGGTTGGCGGGGAGGAGTTTGGCGGGGGAGGGGTTGGCCGGGGGAGGGTTGGCTGGGGGAGGGGTTTGGGCGGGGGAGGGGTTGGCGGGGGAGGGGTTTGGCGGGGGAGGGGTTGGCGGGGGAGGGGTTGGCGGGGAGGAGTTGGCGGGGGAGGGGGTTGGCGGGGGAGGAGTTGGCGGGGGAGGAGTTGGCGGGGGGAGGAGTTTGGCGGGGGAGGAGTTGGCG
>BOPP01000037.1:8453165-8469251 GCA_017312745.1 Gryllus bimaculatus
GTGGTAATGCGCAAACCCGATGGCAGGTCGCAGAGGAACGGCTCATACACGGATCGTTCAAGTCATCGGCCGCCTAGCGATTTTTTTGCGCCGCCAAGCTATGCCCGCACACGCCACACGAAGCAATTATTCTAGATTCGCCTACCAACAAATATTCATGTTAAAATGGATAACGTGTGCGATGGGATTCATAAGATTTTCTACTCAACGCCTTCAGCAACGGGCTTTTGCGAAATGAACAATCGTATATTACACGTTATTCATTTTACTTCTCTTATATGTACAGATATACAGAGTAATATTCGTATTATGGGGAAAGTTATGAAGAGCTGGTGAAATTTGATTTAGACATTTTAATGAAAATACATGTTTTGGGGTCTCCCGATGAAGGAAAAGTATTTATTTTCAAAACGTACTTCCGAAGGTACTTTCGGCTGGCTGTCCGTCCGTCCGCCACTTCGGTCAACCGTCTGTGAAGAACACTAGCGCCCAGACTATTAGGATAGTTTTTTCAAAGCGAAAATTTCCCCGTTGTTCTCGCCGCACTGAAAGTCGTGTTTTGAAACATCCTTTGAACTTAAGGAGGTACTTTCCGTACAGTCCCTTGGAGATTTTCTATATTTTCTAAAAAACGTTGGTTTCGATTATTTCTTTACATTTTTTTGTAAAAATTAAGTAAAATGCATTTAAGGAAATGGCACAAGTCCGCTTTTCACTTTCTACTCTAAAATTTCGAAAATTGCAAAAGTTTAACATAGTTTGGGCGACCACCTACAATTAAAATATTGAAAAGATTGTTTTTTAAATAAAATTTGTTTTTCACAGTTCGTTATTTCATTAACACCATTTACGCTTTTTGAAAATTTTAGAATCGTGGATTGTGTTATATGGTACCACTAACAACTGTGATATTCGAACTCTCATTAGGAGTCGGTAGTATTAATCATACAATAAAATAATTTATCATTATAAAGTTTTGTAACTGACTCTTATAACTACCACAGTTAACATCCTAGAATGCTCACAATTATTGAATCAAGTTGTCATGAGATTGAAGAAACCAAGATCATTTTAATCTTGATTTCTATAATAGTTTGGAATAAAAGTGCTATGTTATAACGTGTTCAATAAAATATCCTCCAAAAAAAGCTTAATATAGGAAAATAGTATAGGAGAGAGTATAAAACATTATAGAATAACTTGCCGTAACTCTAGTTTCACACATACCAATTCTGTAGGAAACAATGTTTATGATACATGGCTGCTTCGGTTAGGTCAACAAAGCATAAATGTAGTTTACAAGCAACAGCTTTAAAGGACGCGCTCCATTATATCTTTACTAATATGTTTACGTACCAACCAATGTACTCACTGTACACTCAGTTACAAAATATACACAAAACCGTAAACGGTGTCCTAAATATTACCACCTGATTAAGGGAGAAGGTGTTCAAGCTGGCTAAATCGTAAGTTTCAGTCTAGTTTAATAAGCGAACTTTTCGCTATCCAAAAAACAGTTAACTTATATTTGGAGCCATTTTTGAAAAATTTTGAAAGCATAATAGCCTTTGTGTAAGTACCCCAAAAAGCAAAATATCCTTTTGAAAGATCCCCAAGGTCGTTAACATTGATTCGGGGAATATCAATTTGCGAGAAAATCTTCTGAAGGATTTAAGCGCTATTGTGACCTCACATACTTACGGACAGACCGACGGACAGACCGATGTTTTGAGGAAAATTGATTTTTCGGTATTAAGAATGCTCAAACCATCGACTCTGACTACACAAGCTTGTAGACGAAGTAATTAACTACGTAGGAACAAGTATTATCCAATTTTCGGTACCAGGATCCGACAAGAAGAGACGTTCTGTCAAAAAAGAATTCCTAGCGCAGAATTACAATAATTTATCATCTTACAAAGTAACGGTGAGAATGTAAAAAAAAATTGAAAGGATTTTCTGCGCTCTTTCTATATAAAGTCATCTCGTTGGGGGAAACGACTCAAAGATTTGCATGTAGAGATCTTATTGGCAATCTTTCATCTCCATGCACGCCGCCAGGCAAGAACGACACCCTGCGGCAGTGGCCTCAACCTGCGACGCCTTGCCGTCCGTGCGGAGCAGCATGGCGTGTGCGGTTGGCTCAGTATTAAGTGCAACATTGTAAAAATGAAGTCCTGTTTCGTGTAACTCATTTTTATATTTTTTATCAACCCCGTGGCGAGTTTACTTTAATTTGCTATAATACATATAGTATTACATTCGCGTATACATACTTGTATAATGAGTGATACAATTATACATAGTATGAAGAAAGTAACGTTGCTGCGCAAAAATTGATTTCGAAATTTTTAACGGATGTATATATTTGGATACCCCTGTTATCAAAAAGTGTTTTCTTTCCAAACGCCCGTCCGTCTGTGACCAACACTAGTGCCAAACGTATTCGTAGGATTTGTTTTCTAAAAAAAAATAATTCAAGAATAGACCTGGCCCGACTGTAACCCCGATGATAAAAAATATTTTAAATTAATTTGTGGGGGACTTTAGATGAAGGCTTTGGAACAACGTTCTATATTGAAGTGCAATTATTTATTTTATTTAATTGATATCGAGCTTTTTGTGTTTTTGTCTATTTGTCATAAATCATAGAGCTCACTTAAAAAAGGAACTTTTATTTTCGTTCATAAACTTTACATCACCAACACCATCATTTGCAATTAGCACGGAGTGATTTCAGCACGGGAACAATGATATCACGTTAATAAATAAAAGAAAATTACGTTTCCTCTTGGCTGAAGGAATTTTTGTTTGCAGAACAATCGTATGGAAAGCGCGTGGCACGTTGGAACCCGAGGGGAGCAAATGAGAGATGCTGGTATCACAACAATCTACTAATTAAGAAGACCTTCTCGGGTAGTTTGTTAAACTACGGTGGTAACAGAAGAAGAGTCGGGGGACACCGGAAGTGGAAGATAAAAAGACTAAGGCACAAACTGGTGGGGAGGGGAGGATGGCACAGATACTAGGATGGGTCGTAGGCGCACAATGAGATAACTGAGAAGGTTGGGTCGGAGGAAGGAATGAAGTAATAAAGAAAGGGTAAATCGATTGACTTAAATAATGTTCCCATGTGTCTAGTAGCTATCGGAATGGCGAAACCTCTGTGAGATAATTATAACGCAAGAAAACATAAATAATAGAATTTTTACTGGTTAAAAGTGTAGAAATTAGTTTTATCAGGTAATTGTAGCCCGCTAAGAAGAAATAAAACTATGAATCTGATGTGCAGACCCAAAAGCGCCGTCAGCCTATAAAGGCAAACGTAAACATAATTAAGGAATGAGATGACCTGCTGCAAATTGAAGGATGACCCCGGCCTCTGATTAGGGCGACCGCCGGCCCGCGCGCTCATTCACGCGCACGCCCACGCCCTCCGGGCCGCCCAATTCCCACGTGCCTGCTAGAATCACCCTGAACGTTTAATGAATCGCTTTTCGGTTCCGGAGGATGGATAATTAATTTCTAACTTTGTTAATTACACTGGCATAACGGTACCATAATATTCACAAAACAGAGGGCGCAGGCGTGCATCGACCGGGGACCGCCGCGAAGGGAGTGCTGGGGGCGGGGGGCGTGGCGGGCGGAGGGCGGGCGATGCTTCGCCCCTTCGTGGCCGGTGGATCGTGGGCGGCGCGGAAATCGCTAGGGAAAGTAAAAGGGATATTGGAAAGGGGTAATTTGCAGAACTGCGCCAGAATCTGGCGAGAACCAACGTGTAGTTCAGGCTACACGAAACTAACAGTGCTACATCAGCTTTAATTGTATCTGGGTCGAACCGTGTTTTAAATCCTTCATGTAGGAAATTTGTTTTTAGAGAAAGCAGTAAAATTTGTCTGAAACGTAAAGATAACTGGCGTGTTTGTTTTCAATGGGCAATAAGATCCGGAATAAAATTCGCCGGTTTCCGGCACTTGATTATAATACTTTCTCTTCTTACGTTAGTAAGTGAGGAAAGTAAAAACATTCTATCAAATAATGTTTAACCTTATAATGAGCCTGATTTTTTGAAATAATTGTAAAATTGAATATTGCTAAAGTGGTATTCAGATAACATTCATTGATATGCAGTGTAAGTTACATAAACAGTATTATATGGAACCATTACTGAAAGCCAAGAGATTACGACTAAGGAGATAAGATTAAATTAAGGGTAAGAATAAATAAGGCAAACATACTAAAAATAAGTACAAATCCCGATGTATCAAAGAAAGGAAAGGAAGCCGTAATTTAAAAAAAATTAAATAGAATCAAAAGAACTTATCAGATGAATGTCACAACTAGTAATGGAAATGTATCAATGCCAAACATTCCAAAAAAAATAGCTTTTTACAAGACACTACTGTTTCATTTCCTGAGATCAGATGAAAAAGACAAGAAGAAAAGTAGAGATAATCCATTGTTAAGAACTTGATAGAAATATAAGGAAGAGCTTTTCTTAAATAGTGTTTTCCGTGAATAGAAGCTTAATTCCGCAGAAAAAAGGAAAATTTGAGACTACTGCATGCGTGATGTTCAGGTAAAGTTGATTCATATGCAACGTAAGTCGTATAGCCAACATTCTGCTGGAACATTACTGAAGGATATAAGGTTGTGGCGAAATAGAAAAGCATAAAATTAGAGGAAGAACAAATAAGTCAAAGAGAAGCACAACTCTTTATGTAAGAAATTACAAAGCAATGGTAACAAGAATTCACAAAACACAAATAATAGCAAAAGAAGTTCTGATCACAGCTAGTAATGAAAACGTTTCATTGCTAAGTGGCTTAAAAGAACAGTAGGAAAGAGAAATATGCATAGAAACAAATGGCATTGAAGACAATGAGAATAACATGGCTTCTCTATCACTAGGGAAAGGAAGGATGACAGAACGCGTGGTTGTGTAACACCACCTGAGCGCGAATTGGAAATTTGCGCTCAAAAATAAATAACAAATAAGTGATTAGTGAGACAGATCATAATGCCTCCAGTATATTCATTTTTACTAACAGTGGATGTGTTGACCGTGTAGTCTCAGACTAATTTTAAAAATACGACCGATGCCTAGGGCAAATTGGACAAAAGATTTCAATATTTACAAAATCCATTATTTTACTATCCGAATGCCTTTATTCAAATATTTTCAAGCGTGAAAATCCTAAATGAGGCATCTAGAAAATGAATTACGGTAATTATGTCCCTGTCGAAAAGAAATTAATACTTTCAGATGGGACATTTAACTTTCTAGGAAGGGAGATTCCCAGCATTAGAATCCTGAACATGGCAATAGAGACTATTACCATCTCCAAGGGATCCTACATTATTTTAAAAAATGATGTAAAGCCATTCTAACCCATTATTTGAGAAAATATAAATATTTTAATTGCACGTACCGAAAACAGAAATTGTTTCCAATTTCGGAAGATTAACTTAATTAACAAAAAATTTGATGTCTCATTTTTAGTTGAGATAAACATATTAAAATTAAAACTAAATGGTTCAGCTACATAGCAAAGTATGAAAGTTACATTATAATGTTGTACATTACACTAATGTAGAACACATACATTATACTAATGTTACATTATACTGCGGATATTAAAAGGCAAGAGATCTGGGCAGCAACGGCTGAAAAACGTTCGCTGGTAGCCTCAAATTATATATGGCAAGTCCGTTATGGGTTGCGAAGGTTACGTTCATACTCTCGAAAGACGCCAAGAGGAGGATACGCTTGGTTCAGGGTTGGGATGGATGCAGCGTAGACTAAAGAACGCAAGTGTAAAGGCACTGTGTGCTTTTGCGGTGATAAGGAAGACTGGATCCACATCCTCTTAATTTGCTGTGCAAACCGAACCATGGAGAAAAAAAATGATGGGATGGGAAATTACTACTTCTAAACAGGAACGTAACGCTCACCGAAAACATTTTAGGTGATAAAAGGTCTAAATTCATGAAAGAATTAGGAACATTTTAGGACAGGTTCGACGGCATTAGGGAAACTGAAATAGGAGTGGGAAAACAGCACCGTTAGCTTGAGCGGAGCCTAGACTGGAGAGAAATAAATAAGTCAATAAGCTAACAATATGTAGATAATCAGTAATTTTATATTAAGTTAGTAAACAGTTAAGAAATATGTCATAATCATAGTTAATTGGTAGTAAAAGGTTAATATAATAATAAAATAAAACTGGCATAGAATAAGCACTTTAGGGGGGAAGGTAAGGGGGGATCGAAATATAAGGGCAGAGCGTTGGTGCGGACGATCTTCTGTGGCGTTGTTTGATTAGGTGCTGAGGAGGCCCAAGACTGGAAGGAGACGGCCGACGCCCGCGCCAGAAAATAAAATAGCAAAATAAACGTCGGATAGATTGGATTATGTACTCGGCTTGTGACGGCAGGTTTTCCCCTTCAGGGGTTTTTTTCCTAGACGTACCTTATGTCTCTTTTCGGCTTTGTGCGGATAGAGAGACCATTTGGGGTGAATACCAGAATTCAAAGATTAGAACGCGAAAGGATGTAGGTTTGTAATGGCTTAAAGGCCTTCGGCCTAGCCACATAGGATCAAGGTAAGCTAATTGTCCTGTAATAATTACCTATTAAATAAATAAATAAAGAAATGAATGTTACAACTATAAAGTATGGAAAACGTATGTCATGAGCTAATCTAATAAAATGTGATGTTAACATGTTTACAGAAATAGATCCATTGTTTTTATATATTAATGTTTTTAAAATTACAATTTTTTACATAAAATGCTACCTAAACAGATTTTTTTCAATTTTAACAGTATTTTAATAAACCTGGATTCAAGATAAGATTTTTGAAAATACCTTAGTGGGGGGACAAATGGTAAAGAAATTAAATGATTGAAAAATTGGTATTAAGTGTCTGGTTTAAGAAAAAAATTAGATAATGTTTAAATTTTTATTAAATTGAGTAAGTATTTAGCGCCTCTTAAGAAGCGTCAACAATTTTACAATTAGTTCTACAGCGTATTGCATAATATAGGGCAAGTGGTAGAAATCTCTTTCGCTGGAAGTGTCTCCGCAGTACACCAGTAGCAGTACACGACGTCTTAACACGTTGGTGTAACATGGTGTGCAATGCAATAGTGTGAGTGTGTGATGTGTGTGTGTGAGTGTGTGTGTGGTGCGCGGTGTGCTGTATGTGTGTATGTGTGAGTGTGTGTGTGTGTGTATTGTGTGTGTGTGTGTGTGTGTGCGCGGACGCGCGTGTGCGTGTATATGTGTGTGTGGTGCGCGCGTGTGCGTGTATGTGTGGCTGTGTGCGTGTGCGTGTGTGTGTGTGTGTGTCATGTGTGCGCGCGGGTGGCGTTGTGGTGGTGAGAAAGAGTATAAAAGACAAAAATTAATGATGAGATCAGCTGAGAAGATAGGAATTCGTCTCGACCTCGAAGAAACTGATTAAATTCGACCTAGCTATAGAAGTAGTGTCAGAATTCTCTGCTGCAGGAAACAAGCATTTTTAAATTGAAGTTAATATTATAATGCTATTTCATCTTTCGAAACTAGAAATATTGTTATGTGCTGGATGAATTGCCTCATCGTTGTTTAAAAAAGTTCATGGGAATTTCTTTAAGTATTAAATTTTCCATACTTTATCAAGGTATAGACGATTAAATACTATCTTAACTTTTCAATTTATCATAGTAAATCATTATTAATACTTTGGGTGTGTTATCAAATATTTTACGAAAGATAGACTCTGGTGTTTACCATTGTTTACGTGTAACCCATTTTATTGCGATTATCAACGAATATCGCACACTCTTGAAGCACACGGGTGAATTACAATTCCAGGAATTACCACGGACGAAAATACATTCGCTGCGCATACCATTGCAAGTTATTGCTCGTTCATGCAGTATTACTACTGTGCGCACAACGTAACGAATTTAAATACATTTCCATGGTTGGCAATTCCATTCATCAGACAATAATTTTTGATCGACACCTTCACTTCTCTCATGCAATGCGGACATTGGCTTGAAAACGAGTGTTAACATGGGACATTGATATCGACGAGCGCAGAAATTAATTAAAATGCAAATGTGCCAGCTCCTAATTGAGGCAATTACGAGGTTTACGCTTCGGACAATCTTATGATATTATGGGCGCACCACTTATTTTACCACTCGAGATTCAAGGGTAATCGGTAAACGTGTATAGGTACTTATCGGCATCTAATTGAGGGCTCATTAGCCTCTATCGATGAACTGTTCCGTCCGTCATCTACCCACATCAGAAGACAAGCGGCGAGTGGTGTGGTCCTGTGAACGCCCGGGCGGACGAGAGGGAAAAAACTCGCGATTTAGATGGACCGGGGCCAACGTGTACGTGCGGGGGTGTTAGCGTGGCGTAAGATGAGACGTGAGAGAGGGGTAGTGGGCGGAAAAGGTAGTGGAAGGGGTCGAAGCGGGGCGAGGCGCAGGGGGCGCGGGCGAGGCGGGGCGAGGCGGGAGCGGGCCGGGGCGAGGCGGGCGAGGCGGCGAGGCGGGGCGAGGCGGGCGAGGCGGGGCGACGGGGCGAGGCGGGCAGTGCGGGCGAGGCGGGGCGAGGCGGCGGCGAGGCGGGGACGGGGAGCGGGCGGCGGGGGGCCGAGGCGGGGCGGGCGGGCGAGGCGGGGCGAGGCGGGGCCGGGCGGGCGAGGCGGGGCGGGGCGGAGGCCGGAGCGGGCGGGCAGGCGAGGGCGCGGGGCGAGCGACGGCGGGGCGAGCGGCGAGGGCGCAGCGGCGAGGCGGAGGCGGGGCGCAGGCGGGGCGAGGCGGGGCGAGGCGGGGGAAAACGAAGAAAGAACCGGTGCAGGATTGACGGACTGGACGGAATGAGACGAAGTGGGACGAGATACAACTGGGTGAGCGGGGGTGGGAACGAGTGGGATAAGTCGGCAAGCGGGTTTGGTCGACGAGCAATGCGGGCGGGACAATGGGCGTTGGGTTGTGGGATGAGGAGGGGAGCGGGGGTGGTGAGAGGATGAGGGAGGGATCAGGAGGGATGGATGCAGTTCATTAGCGGCACACGACCGCGGTTTGAACCGAGTCGGGCAGCGCTGTCCCAACGCGCGAACGGAAGCACGCTTAGCGGGGCGTCGGCGGGGAGTAAGACGGGTATAAGCGGGGAGTAAGCGGGGCGAGCAGAACTGGGAGTGAGGGGCTATGTGGCAGAGGGGCGCGGTGGAGGTTGGGTGCAGACAGGCGACAGGACACGACTTCACAACAGGGCATGTTTGGTGGAGAGCCCGCAAAACATCCAGAGAAGATCGGCCCGTGACAGATACACATCGCTCTCAAACAGGCTGGAGCCGCGAGCGGCTGCTGACACGAAGGGCCCAGAGGAGTTGCGGAGGGGTCTGTTTGGAGCGGGGAGATCCAAAATGCGCATATGCAGGTTTTGGACTAGCTAATGATCTTATTTCAGCAGCAGGTCGACCCGCGGTGGAGCAAGAACACGGCTACCATGGATAATTGGATATCACTGTGCAGAGCGAGTAGATATCAGATAGTACTATTAATGAACTAAAAATATTCAAAATGCAATTACAGTTACTGCTAAGTAAGATGCCAAGAATTAAAAAGATATATTTCAGACTATTCTACTTCTCTTTATTAGAGAGCCACATCTATTTTATGGTCTTCCAGTTGTAATTTTAAAAAACATCATATCTTATTGTAGGATTAATGGAGTCAATTTCAGCATATGTAATGAAGAATATCCAGAAAACCATATTAAAAATGCATTAAAGAAGTACAGAAATAATGTTTTATGAACGACGAGAAGCAATTATTTATTTTTACTCTTAGTTTATATTATTCTTCATATAAATTAGATACAATAATATCAATCTCCATTTTTGAAAGACATCATTTAACTAAAATTTACCGCATATATTAACTATGGAAATTGAATCAAAGCATGAAAAATAGAAAACAAAAATATATTTAATAATCAGTCTATTCAACCAACATATTTACAACTGTGAATATATATTCGTAATAAGTTAGACTTACAGAAAACGATTTAAGAAGCATTTAAGGTTTTAGTAGTATCAAATTACAGCAAAAAACACCTACATAAATGATATATTATCACTCTCGTTGGAGAATGTTCTAGGGAAAAGGCAGCATACGATAGTAATTTTTGTTTACATTTCAAAGAAGTGACCAGAAATAAATATTATAAATATAATATATTAACACAGCAACAACATATATACTAAATGAATTACTCATGCATTATTTCGTATATATGTGCCATCAAGAAACCACGTAAGACTGACGGAAAACTTAACTCATTTAGCGTGACGCCTGTTCTTTTACTCACAAATTGCTCAAGAGTTACGTAAAAAAGCGTATTTACGTTTAAAAAAATCATTCAACTTTCAGAATATAAAAAGACGCCTCAGAAAAGGACCTCTTCTGGATATGGAGGAAGCGTTTTTCAATAAACGTCCTACTTTTTGTCCGACACCGCCAGTTTGCGCGCACCCCTTTGGCAGGATTCTATGCGCCACGCATCAATGCAAACGAAAGCCTCACGTGACAAATTAGTGTTTACTCCACCGGCAGAGAAAGGCACTGCCCAGAAGCCATCCTCTGCCGGAGCCGGGGCACGCCAGCCCTTCTGCGCGGAAACGGACGGCGAGGTGCAGCGTAAACGGCAGGTCGCCGGCTGAACGAACAAGAGGATGCGGTGGGCGGGGGGCACGGGGCGGGCAAGCGAATCGATGGCAATGGGCTTGCGCGAGTCAAACGGTACGGCAGCCAGCCGACCGGATCCCCGTTCCTCTCGCCCGCACCCAGCGCCCGGCGCCCGGCGCCCAGCGCCAAGCGCCCCGCACCCAGCGCCCGCGGCCCCGGCGTCCCGCGCCCCGCGCCGCTAAGCGGAGGTCCGACAGTGGACGCGCGCGACGTAGTTCTCGGCAAGACATAAACGGGTAGTTGTCCACGATTGAGGATTCCGAGTCGGAATCTATTACTGACTCCGGGCGCCTCAACAGCTAAGGTTATTAGTACCGTAAGTGTAGTGCTTTTATTTCCTCTGGAGATGGAGTTGATCTTCCCCCACTGAATGAAATCCGGCGCCAACCTACCTGTCGGCAAGTGGGAATTTCCCTAACCAGGTATCTCCCACCAGCGGGGAACTGCTCCAGCCGGGATGAGCTCTAAATTCCAGATGAGCTTTAGTTTCCCGCCGTGTGTGATAGTGTGTTACCACCGGTCTCCCGTATGTGTAGTAGATGTTTGTAAGTAAGGGGTGAGGATAAAACAAAGAAGAGGAAGGAAACAACGCGCGCGGACATTAGCCCTTTTGTTAGGTTACTGCTCCGGTATTTGCATGGACTTAATCGGAGAAACTACAAAAAACTGCCGATCAGGACCCCCTACCATTAGAATTCTCCTCCATATAGCGGCTAAATAGCTATCTAGGTAGTGTAAGTACGAGTCCTGCTACCGTCGGACTCGAACCTACGACCTCTCGGTGAGAGGCAGTGCAGTAACTCAGTTAATGCCCTGAGCCACCTCTTCCGGTGGGATCGGAACCGAATGGACCGCTTCACATCGAATGGTTCGTTGCATGAACACGCGCAACACACTTCGGTAGACGAGTGATTTGAATATTAGCCTCTGAACCTCCAGTACAGAATAGACAATAATATAGAATGGAAACTTGCCACTGGGTCATCCAGTGGAATGCCACTGGGTCATCAGTACCCTAGGTAGCGTTGGCAGATCGCCAAAGTTGATGCGTCTTTGTTGCTGTGTTCTGATTGTATGGCTATTTGGCAGTTTTTAGTTTGCGAATTACATGTGCAGCAATCAATTGCTGCCCTTTGTCGAGTTTCTGTCATTATAGATATTAAATTTACATATATGTATAACTAACGACAGTTAATAATGAGTGTTGGTAAGAAGTATGGTGGCGTTTTATTTATTGTTACCTGTTCATTGGTACCTTTTCCTTCATTAAGATATTCATATTTTTTAGTTTTTTCTTTCACCAAAAGCGTACAGTACAAAATACTTTTTCTTAAAATTTCAATAGTGAAACACGCTTCATGGAGATGTAGTATTATGAATGTATCCTTTATACAAATATCGTGAGTACTCTGTTTCAGTCTGGCAACGTCACAACCTCGTCGCCTCTCGAAGATCTAAGGAACTGTTTCATTTCTGTATACTTACTATTCTGTGCCCCTAGGGCGCGGGTTTCATTCCAGCTGAGATGCGTGGATTTTCAAAGCGCGGAAAATCAACAGTTCGCGACCTATCGATATTTCAAGTTCTCCCAACCAGATAGTTCGGATAGAGTTAATTGATACCAACATCTGGCGGAGAAAAAGTCAAAATCCAGGTTCTTCAGGGAGCTAACCACGGGACGCACCTGCACGAAAAATGGTTCCGTAGATCTGCGCCGGGGTTGACTTCAAAGGAAGAATGGGCAAGAGATAGCGATGAAGCCACTTAAAAATGAGCTAACACTAAACGAACGCACTGACAAAACGAGTGCATGCACGCAACTTGCGGTTATATTGCCAGCAATGGCCAAGACGTAGCTGTCAAAGCGGTCCGTTCTTACAGTAATATCTCTAAAGTCATTGGCCGTGTCCCTGCAAAATAACCCTAAAGATAAACACATTATATTTCTTGGCCATACACACTGATGTGACTGTTTGAATCTATGCTTCTAGATATTTAAACGATTTTATAAGACAAGAAGGCAAACGGATTAGATCTGCAGTTAGGGAGTGACTAAGCTCTTGATCAACTCCTCGCATGAAATGGTTAACTTTAAAAAAAGATTTTGTCACCTATGTAACTCATTCAAAAATGTGTTTGTAAATTTTATAACATTCCAATAAATTGAAATATGACACTGCTGACCAAATATTAGAGGTAGAGCTACTCTTGTTAGTGATGTATTCAAAATACGGCACACACACTCACACACGTAACAATAACAAAGTGCACTTCGTTAGAATGTTTCCATATACACACTTGTACCAAATCCTCGCTAGATGTCAGATCACAGAGAGAGATAGAAAGATAGATAAATAGATAGATAGAAAGAGAGAGAGAGAAAGAGAAAAACAAGACCAATTTACTAAAATCCGTTAACCAGAAAATGTTCATAAACGTAGCGCTGCCACTAGATACCAACGGGGCTCAATCCTGTAGCCACTTCGCTTCGCTTCGCATGTCGCTCACTCACTGACGATCAGAACCGCCTCTCTCTGCTCTTAGACTTTCCTATAGTGGCGCTTGCTGGCCCGGCCCGTTAAATAGTGTGCGCCGCTGCCCGCGGAGACTCGCTTCTCTGGCTCGGCACCGCTGGCGCGAGTCCCAGGCAGCGATCTCAACATTACAGATGGATGCACAACTGCAATGCTTTGAAAATCGTGACGGACGTTTTTTGTTAGGTTGGCTGCAGTGAACATCTACTTCCAGACTTTCTTACGAGTTAAATGTGTTTAGTGATGCTTACAATCATATCTGTCAACGAAAATGTCAAAGTAGTGCGTACAATTCCGTTGTAAAGGACGACAACAAACAGCAACAAGATGGGAGTGTTATTACACGAGATATTATTTGGTAGCCATTACTTTAATAAGATTTTTATAAGGTTTTCGATGACTATTATTTGCTAGTCCAACTAATGAAATTATTAAAGAAACGCAAAATAAGAAGTCTCTCTTGCGTGAATATCAGAAAAGTCTTCAAGAAATGAAAGGCTAGATTTTGTTAAAGTATTGTAGGTAAATTACAATTTCTAAGTAATTAGCATTGATTTCTTTCAATTTTTTATTAAGTTTTAGTGAACATAAAAGAGAATAAATGTTTAAAATTGAAATGAGACGCTGTTTCCTGCTATTTTGTTCTGAGATAACAAAGACATAATAGAAGATAAATTTTCCGGGCTGGTAGGCCGTGCCCCAGTTGGCATTGAAGGGCCAAAAGTTTCGTCCCCGTCTGCGGTGGACATCCTCAGTGGCGGCAGGGTCGCGGGCGCAGTGTTCAAGCGGCGGCTGGCTGGCGACTGGTCCAATTTCACACCTTCACTGACACTCGTATTCCTATTTTTCAATGGCTACAACGTTCTTTTAGTAAATGTTGTCTAAACGACATTCATACATTAAAACTTTCCCCAAAAAACTATCCAGTTATGCGTATTTGTCTACTAAAAGAATTATAAATCTCCTTATCTTCAACACGGAGGGACTTAAGTACACTATAGAAGAAACACGTTCGTAAGCTACTTGTATATCCTAATTTATCACTCGATTCTCTAGTTGATGGGCCGTGTTTGCAGTTCAGTACAGTGAAATTTATTCTCGTCACAAAATATTTTCCTTTAATATTTCATGAAGAGATGTTATCATACATTTTTCCAGACAAATACAACAAGAAATTTAAAATTTAAAAGTCGGGTAACATTTCTTCACCAATCGACAGCCAAGGGAATCATAATATTAGGTGTGTTCAAGTTCTAACACCTCACAATCATTCTTCTAACTGGAGACGGAAATATATCGCAGTATTTAAAATATGTAAGCACTCATAGTGAATGAGGGTCATACTTAGCAGAATTATGCAGCGAACAAAGTATAAGTGGAGGAGTTGGAGGAAAAAAACATTTTTGATACTTAAACTGGCGACCTTCGCATTTAATTCGTCATTTTCCCAATTTCCCTGGTGTGATGCCCATTGACATTCATTGTTGGTTGAGTGAGACGTGCGGTGATGATGTAACGCATGAGAAAAATATGCGTCCATGAATGCTACAGTTCAAAGAAAACTGAATGACATGAGACAATGAACCGAAAGAGCTCCCGGTTTTGCATCAGTCGGAGCGGCAAAATTATCACAAAACTGGAACATGTTTTTTGCAGGTCCACGAATTGAGTATGGAAGCTAGTACCTCCAAAGTTGATATTTCCTTGGAAATTGTGCACATAATACTCCATGAAGGGGAAAGTTTTCTCTAAATGTGTGCCGCGAATGTGGAGCAAAAGAAAACATTTGACTGCACCCAAAGCATTCTAACACGTGCCATGAACAATGATTTCTTTAATCTATTTTTGACTGTTTTATTAAATCATTCATGACTGCCAGTTTACTCGTCGAATCGTTACAGATATTTGAAGATAAAACAGATCCTTAGGAAAGCATTCTCAGCTGAAATGGAATCATATTGCAGTATAACAATGTATATGTTTCCACGTAGATAATGTTGACTCATTACAGAAGAGTGAACTATTTTCTGTTTCTAAAAAAAAGAGACCTTAAAACCTGGACGCCCAAAAGTCACTTTGCCACTTAGAACATAACCTTATATCTTGACTTTTAGCTTGATACAGAAGTATCGAATTCAATCCACTAATTTAGGGTCTGTAGAAAAGGCAATATGCATCCAATAATTCCTTATTTTGAGAAGAAATTAAAAGAGAAATAGAGTAATGTTTATTTTGAAAATGATAATATAACTTGAACAGCCATCACTCACCAGAACAACTAGCCATCAACTTGTCAGTATTAGAAAATAATTTAATTTTTACATTTCACAAAACTATAAAATGTAATTAATCATTAAAACTTAGAAAAGAAAATGTGATGAAATGTGGATTTTAGGTGGAGAGACATCCGCATCTTCCATTATCGTAGAATTTTGAAAGAATTGTTTCGTTTTGTTTTTAAATAATGTTTATAAAATCCTTTGAATTTTCAGAAAATGCATTCCGACCCTTTAGCTTTTCTTTCTTTGACGAAATGAGTGAAATTCTCTGTCAAAAGCCAAAATATCAACAAGCACAGCAAGACAGAAAACGTTATGAGGTACACACGGTGGATCAACTTGAAAAACGTTGAGAGAGGGGGATGGGTAACGAAAGCACAAAGTCTTTCAGAGGAGCCAAAATGCGTCGTGCGGGTCTGACAAATGCAAGAGATGGAAATTAAAGAGGTACTAGTACAAGGAAACGCCACACTAGCAATGCGATGAAATAAGTGTAGTCTGTACGTTCAAATTTAA
>BOPP01000037.1:8470285-8480649 GCA_017312745.1 Gryllus bimaculatus
TGTTGTTTTGTTTTTTGTTGAAAAACTGCAAATTTTTGGACGCTCGCTTAAAATACTTTCTCTTATTCGTAGACGTAGTAACACGAAAATAACCAGTGAGCTATAAGCGGTATTTTTTGCATTATTTGAAACGACTTCGCAATAAGTCCAATACTGGACCCTGCAAGTGATATTAACAGCATTTCCCCAAAAATTCAGGAGATTTTCATTTACATTACTTCAAATTCAGTTTTTAATGGAGATTGTAACATTCAATGTAAAGGAAGACCATCTCTAATACCAAGTTCTATTTTTGCATGTTTGAATTTTTACAATTTTCAAATTCGAAGAGTTGTCGAAAACATGACACGCGCCGTTTTTAAACGTACTTTACATACAGTTGGACAAAGGTTAATCGTTGTGCTAAACGAGCCTTTTGAAGAAAGAAAAAATGGAAAATAGGGGGGGTGGGGTGTGTTGGGGGGGGGTGGGGGTGTTAAGGTGCATGGGCAGTAACCTCCAAAAATCAAACTATGTCATTCTTAAAATTGCAAACTTGGAGTTCGTTTCAAAAGGATTTTTTTTTTGCTATATGGGCAAGCCCATTTTATACCGTTCTTGATGATAGAGAAAATTTAAGAAAAAAGTGGGACTGTTTTTGACAATTTATTGTTTTTAAAAACTTGCCCACTATTTCACGCAAAATTACGCGGAAATATTATATTGTCGACAAATTTTAAATGACCGCTTATTTCAAGATCTGAAGATAATATTTTCATTGTAAAAACATTTCGTCTTCAATATTGCACTTGTAGAAAGACGCTAGAAAAACTTGAACTTAGTTCAAAACAAATATTTAAAACAAAGTAAAACTGCGCATTCATTTTATTCGTTCTCTACGCTAGGACATTGTTTAAATTTTAAAAATCAGCTACATTTTTCAAAAATCTTTAAATGGGTGGGCTTTTGTCCAGTCTCTTAAAAATAAAACAATAGGTTTCCAAAGCAAAGGGCTTACGAGTTCCTTCACATCGATCGGGGAATATAATTTTGGAGAAATGTCTGAACGGTTCAGGCGCTAGCGTTGACCAAGACGACGACAACATATTTTATCGTAATCGTTTTTCGGCAACAAGGACAACAAATCTGGTTCTGATTCATACAAAGGGGGTAATTTAATGCAATACGGAATAAGATGTATTCACTTTCCGATCAGGGGAGCAAGTATTCGTTCGAAAATCGCCAATTTCTGTACACAATTACATATTTTTCATCTTCTTATGTAGTGGAGGAGAGAAAGTATAAACAAGACCAAGGGGACGCCGGAATTATCAGAGACGAGAGAAATTTGGTGGATTTTTCTGCACAGTGTGTCAATTCCATAAAGGACTGTTTTTATTTTATTTGCCTATGTTAACAAGAAGGTTTTAAGAATGCTCAATCTCGTGAACGGACCGTACTGATTACAACTGAAGGAAATCATTTGGATGAGAGAAATGTGGGTATTACAAAGCAATTGAGAAATTTCAGCATTTTCTGCGATCCGCTGCTACATAGAAATGTTCGGCTTGATATGCCGTTTTGGATAACAATAAAGTATGACTGTTTAAAAATACGGGGTTCCAGCCAAGCGATGGCAACCCGAGGGACGGAGGCCCGCCGTGGCAGGCATCAATACGATTAGGTCATTATGCTGCGAAAATTATAAAAATATATATAATTCGCACGCTTTTTATGGGAAGCCTTTTTACTTGGCGAATTCAACATTGAATTATTGAATGAACAAAATTTCGAATGCATTTTCTCAGAACAGTAATTTCGATCCTATGGCCTTTACATTCATCGCCTAAATTATGACAATTCTATTTTACATACAGTCGACTCCAGTTATAGTGAATACTGAGAAACTGACAATTTTTGACTTCACTATGTCAGTGGTTCGCTATATCCGAGGATGTCAAAACTAATACTTTGCACAATTATTGATTTTTTATTAATATACTGCTAATTACGAAAATACATGACAGCACGTGATGGATAATTCCAATATCTTTTTATTTGGTCCATTTAAAAAAATCAATAGTTTTGAATGCGGTTTGCTTGTCATTTTTTCGATTTTACATTTCTCTAGATCCTATCTCCCAGAGTTCGGCTTCGCCATACTTGATTACGGTAAAGGCGCAGCGGTTTAATGAAACTGATCTTTTTCTGCACGCAGGGGTTTGGGAGGCTTGTGTCAGTTGTGCGATCTCCTGTCGCTTACGTAGAATACAACTCGTTTGACCACGAGTTATCATGTAACATCAGCTTGAAATGAGTGGCATAAAGTCGTATTCCCGGTGCGCTTAAGTTCACTCAGAGGAGACTTTCTCGCATTATGATTTTTGCCGGTATTATTTCAAGAGTCATAGTGTTTGAATTTGTGGCCAATGAGGCGATATATTCTTTTCAGGAAGGGAATTAATTTTTTTTAAGGTAGTACTTCCTACAAACAAGGTTTTCCAGCTCACCAACAACCGAATCTTCTTTGCTCATTTATAAAGTTTAAACGGGACCAGTTAAAACGGGTCCAGTTACTACACCGGAGTCAACTGGAAAAAAAAAAAAAAAAAAAAAAAAAAAAAAAAAAAAAAAAATAGCATCAAAAATAACAGTTCCATTGGTAATAAAACATCTATGAATCTTCCATTAGATAATATTCCCTACAATCTGGTTTTCAGGTTCGTAGCACCTTTTAGATGCTGCCAGGCACTGCTATTTCTGTTTGGAAAGCTTGGTTGCAACTATCTGGTCGTGACTTTAGGGAAGACGAAGACAACTACGACGACGACGAGGTGGTGGCTTGGTGGTGGTGGTGTGGTGGTGGTGGTGGGTTGGGTGATGGTGGGGTGATGGTGGTGGTGAATGGTGGTGGTGATGGGGGTGGTGATGGTGGGTGATGGTGGTTGGTGATGGTGGTGGTGATGGTGGAATGGTGATGGTGATGGTGATGGTGATGGTGATGGTGTGGTGGTGGTGTGGTGGTGGTGGTGATGGTGATGGTGATGTGATGATAATAACAATCTTTCGATAGAATGGTTTTATTTAATTTTAGATTTAAATAAAGACAGCTCTTAATAACTTAGGTTTTTTTTTTTGTTTGTTTTTATTGTTGTTCTTTTTTCCCCCTGTTGAATGATGCAAAAGTATGTAATTGTGGGGAGCGGAATTTTCTATGATTTTGTAATACTTTTCTCCATTGCTTAAAGCTAAGTAAACTTCTTAACATTTGGTTAGAATATGATGCAATTAGATTAATATGCCTATGCACACTTGCCAATTTAAAATAGTGACTTAATTATAAAACTTTCATCTTTTAATAGAATTTATTAATTTTGTGGCGTCAACTGATTCGAAACAGCTTGTAACAGTGTGCGTTTTTTTTCTTCTTTTAGATAATAAATACTTGGGAGTGTAGGATATTTTTTGTAACATACTTTTTAAACCAGTCAGAAGAAATGCAATAAAAACGTTCAATGTATCACTAGGGTGAATATTTACCTCAATTATTTCTCTCACGATGTAAGTTAAATTATAGTATGTTGCACACAAAATAATATATTTCATTCCAAGATATGCTTCTTTGAATTTTGACAAAAAGGATTAAAAGAGGAAATGAATATTGTAATTTAATTGCATATTAAAGTAATATTAGAATTGATTAGGTCATAAAGCAAATTTTTTTAAGCATTATTTCAGTTTTTTTTAGGGGCATAAAAATCCTCCTTAGTAATTAGCAAAGAATCAAAGAGTTTATTTCCTTATAGTCTAATCAAGAACAGCTATTAGCGATAACAACGTATGTTAAAAAAGGCTTTTTAAAAAATTACTCAATTAAGTATCAAAACCAAGGATCCTCAAAATTTCAATCAGCTTTTCTTATCCCTTAATATAAAGAGACAATCAAAAATAAGTGCACGTGCATTTCAAGAAATGATGCAGATAATAATGTAAGTTGTTATTAATTGTTGTTTTTTATGTTATTTGAGTGTAAGGATAAATATAATTGTTTTGGGTAAGGCAGTTGATCATAAACATTATTTTAGAGGAAATGGAAATTAAAATTGTGTGATTAATTGGGTTGAGCAGAGGAAATTTCAAAAACATTAAATTCACTGGATTTATTGTAGGTTAGTTGGTTGGTCAGTAGACTGTACATTCTGTAATGTATAATTACTAGGCACATAATCCACTTAAAACAAAAAAATAACTTAAGCAACACCATTAACTTCATTTCATTTTGGTACAAGATAAAAATTATTAAGAATTTTTGGCGATATTCTTTCATAAGAAATTTAAATTCTTGTTTTAAAATAAATCAATTAATTAATGTAATATGCATGTCTCAAAAAATTTTACTATCAGTTTTACGAATGCTTACAAAAAAGGGAAATATTTAAAATCATTGCTTTGGTTTTTGGCACTAGCGAAATATTAAAAATACTCTAAAAAAACTGAAACTGCATTTTCATTTTCTTTTAAATAATATCACATTACAATAGACTCCTTACAAGTTCTTTGATAGTTTAATTTTCAAAAGTTGGAAATATGATCTTTCAGATATCTATTAAAAAATTAATCTGTTTACAGCCCCTTTCCATACATATAAACAGGAAAAATGATAAGCAAACTACAATTTAGCAACATCCTACTAGATTTTAGGCACTGTTAATTAATTTTGGTTTGAGTTTAAAGGCAGAAAAGAACATGAAATATTTTTATGGGGCCAATAATTGAGTGATGATAAATATACACTGAAGCTGAAAAATAAATACTACATAATTGGAATCTTCAAGATATATTCATGACATACTTATAAATCGCAAAAGACACATAAAAATCTCAAGGAATACTCAACGACACATCAATAACATTGGATATCAGGGATATACCTTACAGTTTTGTAAGTGATTACTATTTAGGAAAACACATTTAAATTAAAAGTTGCTAGTTTCTAATAAATTCCCCGGAAAAAATGCACTTATTTTTGTTGGGGGTACCCCAACATACTTTTATTTTTTATTATATACAATCATATCTACGTGTTAAATTTAAAAAATTTTCCTCTTGTTTCTTTCTCCTAATCTGATACAGAATTATGACCTGAGGACCATACAATTTGCCACATATTATTTGAGATGTCGCAATGATTAGGACACTCTAGACTACCATAAATTTATGTTTTACTTTCACGAATGTCAACACCAATGGCAGTTCTGAATTCAATTGTATTCATATTGTAACATTTCTCACTTTTTCAAGTGTTTAATTTATACTACTTCAAGCTTTCTTCATAAGAAAGTTCACTGGTCCAGTTGACAATTGGACTGACTACTCCAACACTTTTCTTTCTACCATACTAGTAACAACACCTTTTATGTAATACAGTATGATAAGATAGGTGCTAAAAAGGCGTGATTCATATTTACAGGTATAACTTAACGTTGTGCCATTAATGGCTCATTAGAAGTGACAATAATGCTAAACATAACAACAAAACAGAAACATAGAGTTCGAACTACTGGCATTTGTATGACATTTCCACGTCGCACTTTCATCAATGATCCCCGCACGGAAGGTTCTCGTGTGGGATGGGATGGTGTGGGATGGAATTGGGCGGTTTGGGCGAGGTTCAAATGGTATGGCGCGAAACGAAACAGTGCAGAACGAACGAGACGCCTAAAGGTGCGGGGTGGGCAGGAATGCGGGTCCAGCGGTGGGAGGACCTGGAGGGGGGCGGGCAGTGGGGTGACGCAGCTCGGGTGACGCCAGGCGACGGGGCGACGGGCCCACAGGACGACGATGCGACGGTTCTGCAGCGCCCATACGCCCACCTCTTCCTGCGCCAGCGCGTCCCGTCGGCGGAGGCGCGCACACGTTTATTCAACCGTAGGGACTCCGGACGAGGGTCGAGATTTGTCGCCTGAGAGTCATCTGCAAGTCGAATAAAGTGGATGCGGAGAGCTATTGTGTTCACGTACTTGCTTCAAGCATTCCGAATGAGATTGTCTAGTTTGTTCCTGACGTATTACATTAGTGATCCTGTACGTAGATTGAATGTATTCGATTGTCTTCGTTTCAATCTCTTCTACTGCTATCATGACTATAAAGAAGCAACATACTTCAAGAAACTAAGTAGGGTATTACATATTAAAAACAAACTTAAGCGAATTATTTCATAAATTAAAATAATACCAATTATCTGTATTACACTAAAACTGCAAAATAGTCACAATTACACCGAAATCGCTGTAAATGTTATATAAAATGTAATATGATAATACTGTTAATGATATTTTAAACCTTTTTCCTTATCATATAATACACGATTTTTAGTGTAAAGCTACATAAAACGAAACGAGTGTAAATACAAACTTTCCGGGAAGACTAATTGCATTAGTATTAAACAAATCATATTTGTTCACGTACAATTGAGGAATATTAAAAGCTTGAAATCTCAATTGTGCAATGAAAAATATGACAATATGAATTTATAAAGATTAGTATCACGAAGTATAGGCTGTAAATGCAGTGAGGTCATGAAGTATGTGATTGCAAAGTACGACACAATTAGATTAGAAATGTTAATCTGAAATCGGCAAAAAGAGGGAGGAGTGTAATAGAGTATGCTTGGAAAGACGTCAGCAATTGGTACGACATTGCTAAGGGAGAATTACGTGAAATGTTATGAACTGTAATGGAATTGTTCTTATTATCTTTGAAAATGAGTAGAAAATATCAGAAAATAAATTTCAAAAGTTTTATCGATAAGTAAAATCTGCCGAACTCTGAACTTCACTTTTATCGTTTTCCGCTCCTCTGACTCGAAGCGTTTTCGCTAATAAATGGACCGAGTCGTTAGTGGAGCACGAGGAACCACTTTCTCGTATGATTTTGCAGTGCTTATCTCCACACGAGCATGCACCACAAGGCGAAAGACTGTACCCCCAGCCATATTCATTGTTTTAAGATGTTCTTAAATATCGTTCTTCAGACTTGCGGAGTTCAACAATTTGATTCCCGGTCAACCATCCAGAAGGAAAGAGAGAAAAATGATGTGATGTGCGTATTTAATATTCGCCCAAAAACAATACTATATTCTTCTTAACATACCACCTACACCAACAACTTACATTCAAGTAGCAGGCATGAACGTTTGCAGGTTGTCAAGATTTTGTCGTGAAGCGAGCTTTAAAATCATAGGGAGCAGGATCTTCAGGGTGCGAGAAAAGTTTGAAACCTTCGACAAATAAAATCCCACAGAATGCAGCAAACGAGCGTATAATTTACCATAAACTTTTTAGTGGAAATGACAACCAAGAATATAGTATAACACTTTAACAAAGAATACTCCAAAACACAAATAGAAACCTTTACAACACACTCTATGTGAATGAACAATAATTATTCAAGATTGATACTCTGACATAATTACCTCTAATACACTGGGAATTCTTGGAAAATTAATTATATCTAAATTTGTGCTATCCGAATAACATTGACATGAATCAAAAATGCCAATTTACATCTCTCGTTTCAAAAGATATTACATGTAAAAGAACAAAATATGTACATGCTACTACTCTAAATATACAATTTAACCTGTGTCTGAAAATAGGAAATAATAAATGTCCTAAGTAGAATGATTTTTTTTGGCAAGCAATAGCGGCATCAAAAACGGTCTTCAATATAATACTGTATTTGTTTGCCACCTCGTGTCCTCAATCTTAACCTTTCTATAACTATGTTTTCCTGCGCTGAACTTGACCATTTTTGGGATCCTAACTGTTACTCGTGGGCTTTCTGGCTTGATGGTCGTCGCACTGGTCGCTGCGTTGACGCGTTCGGATGCGCTCTGCGTCGTAAGAGAGACGGGATTCGTCTGCCGCTGCGTTGCTTTCTTGCGTTCTCTTCCGTTCTTCCTCCCAAACGCGTTCCGTTCTCGTTTCCACGTGCGCCTGGATCTCGCCTTTCTTCTCTCGTCTGCTTCCGGCGCGCTCTGACTACGCCGCGGTCGAAAATGTCCTACTGCACTTTACTGAATACTCGTGCAAGTTTCCCGTCGTTACTACTTCTACTTTTCAGCCAGAATTTAATGTTTTCTTTCACAACGGTACATTTTTTCCCGTGTTGTTAATTGAAGAAACACTACTTAATCTGGACTATCTCGCGAACGACTAACTAGAACGTCTGTTTCGACGCCGAAATCCACCTAGTAGTCGTTGCAACGGCAAACATATCTAATGTTTAACGAAAATGTGACTCGTCGACGGTGAATCAAAAAGCAGCTGCTTACTCGACGCGTGGGTGGCAAAGAAAAGAGAGCTTCGCTTGCGGGGTTCGCGTATTTATGGTGCGGGCCTGGAGGAATTCTTCTCCGTGATGGGGGGGGGGTTGCTTCTCTCTCTCAACCCTTCACAAAGAAAATATAGCTCGCTAGTTCGCATTCGTTAGTACGGGCACGGATCCAGGCGCGCGTTAAGTACCTCTTGCTTACGGTCTGTCTATCCTCGCTGCTTCCGTAGTTGGTTACACATCGAGACGGTGGTGTTATGGGGTAGAACAATCGCAAAGCACAATATCTATATTATATATATATATCACTAAACATTTATAAAAACCTACATATATATTAATAATAATAATAATAATATTATTAATAATCATAATAATTAAGAGGCTAATTAATAAGTTATAATTGAAATATAAACCTTTGATTTAAATAGGGAAAAAATATAAAAAATGTTTCCATTTCATGTATTCCTTTTAAAAATTGAGCAATGTAATCCAGATATTTAGAGGAAATTGAGATATAAAGTGCTGAAAATCGGATTATACTTGAAGGAAATGGACAAATAATAGTTAAATTTGTTAAATAGAAATAATAAATAAAAATTAATAGAATTTAAAAATTGAACTTTCAGCAGGCTCTATTTGTCTTAAAAGTAGAGATTTTTCTAGTAGTATCTAAAAAAATGTGTTTGTATGTTTCCAGCCGCAGGAATTAAATGCAAATCCAGAGAATATAATTACAATCAATCGTCTTAAAACAGGAGAATTTGGTGAAATCGCATTTCATACAGCTCGTCAATTTACATAACTCAGATTGTATTGCGTGATGAAACATTGTTTTAAAATTAGCTATTGAGGCCCTGCTGTAACTGAGTCTCGTAAACTTGTGATACGAACAGGCAGAATATATTCGTCTTCTTTTATATAGGTTGTAAACCTGTTACTCTTCATTCCGAAATTTCACTACATGCTATCTGTACATCTTCTCTGCGGTATTCCAGGGTGTCTTAATAAATTCGTTGATTCATTATTGCATCTTTATAAACGTCACTCCACCTTATCCATCATGATGAAAACGGAAGAAAATCACAAACACACTCTGTGAGTATTCTCCTAGTAAGTGATTCTTATTAATTATAAATGTGACATAATTCGTTTTTGAAAACGGAGAAGTGCGCATCCGAAGTCGCTAGATCTTGGGCTCTCCGTTAGACACCACATCGTAGACCCAGTTTCAGTCATTATGCTACGAATTATTCAGGGATAAAAGCTCTGAAGACCATTTTTGTCTTTAATAAATTTCATTAATTATTAAATTTACAAAACTCGCCATCTTTGCCTAACTAGTTATAACCTTGCGTGCGCCAGACGCCAAAACTTCCATTCCTTTAGATAGATCGATTGACCCTCGAATTCCAAAATGACAATACAGATACCGACAGAATAAACGTTCATTTTATTAATTTAAGACATTAAAATTAAGTGTACGAGTATATACTATAAAACCGATTAATAAGAACAAGTGATAACACCTCTACAGGCAACTACCTTTCATTAGAAAATAAATTAAGTCGAAAACTCAAACTTTTGTCTAAGCACAAATCGTTAGTGTTATACACATAGTTTTTTATGATCATTGTGATTCTTCTTCTTTTATGTAGACAGTACACCTGTTTTTATTCACGCTTCATTCCGGAGTTTCATTACATGCTCACTGCAGAATTTCTCTCCATCTTTTCTGCGGCCTTCCAGGGGTTCTCCTTCCTGATGGTATCATCTCCCTGACTATCTTCACCAATCTGTCGCGGCTCATTCATGTGATATGGTTACTTCAATAATTTTTCCATATTTTCCTAAATTTGGTAATATTAGTAATTTTACACTGTTTTCTTACATCCTGATTTCTTACCCTTTCCCTCCGGGTCTTTTCTATTATTTATCGCAGAGTGTTCATTTCTGCTGGTCGATATAGTTCTGTTTTTTTTTCGTATCAGCTCGGGTTTCAGTTCAACATGTCAAAATTGATCTTACGGCATTGTGTCTATTATTATTAT
>BOPP01000037.1:8482446-8496786 GCA_017312745.1 Gryllus bimaculatus
GTTTCACTTACTAAGGTTTGATCCTTCGGCTTGAAAACAGATGAATAATGTCTGTTTAAACAAGCCGCTTTTTCACTGTCATCTGTAATTAACGAACCATCTGCTCCGCAGATCGCTGGAATAATTTCTTTGTTCCCTTTCTTATGTCTCACATACTCTAAGAAATTTTGCCAACATGTCAATCGGTCGCTTAGAATTGATTTTAGGTATTTTTCTTGGGTATGTAACTTTAATGCTAATAGGTCTTTGGATAATTGTAGAAAATTATTTTTCTGATCCTTATTTATATTACGTTTACTATACGCTTTCCTAACCTGCCTTTTCAGTCGCCTCACTTCTTTGTTATAATACACAGGATCCGAATGGCACCGTAGTTTCCTGGTAGGCACGAATTTTGCTAAGCATTCAGAAATAATGTTCTTAAAATTTGACCAGATCTGTTCAACTGTACATCCTCTAGAAGCCCAAGCCGGAAAATTGCTTTTCAAGTATAATTGCATATTTGTGACGTTTGTTCGAGAAAACTGAAAAATTTCTCTTTCTTTTACCACCATGACTCTTATGACTCATGATCTTATGACACCATGTGCATATCAAAATATTGAGGAAAACACATTTAGTTTTTTTAAACATATACAATGGTGTATTGAACATTTTCATGAAATAATTCAGGAAAAGAAGTGTTAAATAAATTTAACTCTGTTATTATTTCCTCAAGCAAAATAAATTTAATCTAACCTGAACGCAACTCTCGAGGTTAAAGACTGGCTTGCTTCTTAATTTATCAGTTTTCTCCTCTCAACAGCGAAGGCTCGAGGACGGGGGTGAATGAGAAACTTGTACATGCAAAAGCAAGCGACAACCCTGCAGACGGAAATTACCACCAGTTTAGTAAATTAAAACAGCATGGTTCTGATTTATGGAGCAGAAAATTTAATTTCAGTTGCCGGTCGCTGTCTCGCGGGAGATTTATTTTTGTTTTTATACGAATTGTAAATAATTTCTTTGACGCCAGAAAAAAACCCGTGCTGTATGACGTGTTGCATATTAAACTCAATTTCGAAACATTTGTACGCTCTATCATACATAAAAAGGTTTCTATGAAATAGAAAACCATGTAATAATCATATTTCGCAGTCAATACGCACTTGCGCCTCTTGCGAGTTCTGTCAATTGTGTGTACGTATGTATTTGGCGTTTTGGCTGGACTGTCTGACATTGCCGCCTAGCTAACAGTGTTCCCCGTGTGTGGGTCTAGTTTATTTTTTACGCTTAGGGTGATAAGAGAGATATGTGTCGAACATGACAAATTCCTTTCACAGAAACGAGCAAATTCTACCGTCTAGAAAACTGTAGCACCTCGTGACCAATATGTAAGTAATGAATGGGTAAATGTAATAAAAATATTTAAAATATAATTTACTATATTACTATACACTATAATGGAATATATTACTTATAATATTCCTAAAGATTTATTTTCATCACAAACAAATGCTTGAAAAAATAATGGAAAGTTCTTATAAATGGACTTCAATATTTTTACGTCGCTGTGGGTTTAAACGACGAATGTGGTGGAAAGTGGAGTGACAAAGAGCGGATCGCTAATATAAATAACTTAAAAATGTAGTTGTAATAGGAACTGGATTAAATTTGCAATATTGTGTCGTTAATCTAAACTAAATATTTATGAATGTAATGGTGATTTTTTCTCTTCAGAAGAAATAAATTATTAACAAAAATATATTTAAAAACAATATATTTAATGATCTCTATCTGATAAAGCATGATTACAGTAAACAATTAAACAGTTAAGTAAAAAGTGTAAACAATTAAAATACAAACACATGGAAAAGCATTTATATTTATGTTGGCTAAGCAGGCTTTTTTCAGAACTGCCGTGAACGGCTTTCGTTATTTGCATTTATTAAGTAATACGCACCAGCGCCACACAACGTAAACAAAGACCAACTAATATGCTATTACTTTTAAAAGTTGACAACAATGTTTCAATAACTGACAAAAAAATTACTCTATTAGTCACCTGCAACTTATGTTTTTGATTGTATATGTAATCTGCGATGTGAAGTGGATAGTGAACGACAAATGAAATTGGATAAACATGATAAACAAAACATTTTAAGTGAAAGTTTTATTAAAAGGAAGAGTAATAGTGACGACTGCAAACATACTGATTGCAAACCAATGAAACCTCAACCCTGGAGAAACCTCAACCCGTGTAAGTCAAATGACGACCTGTGGATACAAAGTCGTTTTGAGTTATTATTTCCAATGAAATCTGAATTAGCCCAGAACCTATCAAAAATAATAAGTGGTTTTAATACAGAGACTTCTAATTTAAAATTAACAATTCATATTGATCCCCTTACCCCAATGCTGGAGATGTTCCTCAACGTTCCATTTCCTCCCCAACCCTCTTTAATATAAAGTACACATCATACGTCCCTGAAGTAATAAATTTAAACATTCCAATGTACGCGGATGTCTCAACTTTGTTTACTTCAAATAAAATATTCAAATGACGATCTATAATCCGCCAGGAAAAGTCGATCCACAGTGACACCTTGCTGTTGAGAGTGCTTTCTACAAAAGTTATGTTGGTAGCACGAGCTGAAACTTGTAACAAAGGAAAATTGCATACTCACTACAATCATAATAGATGCTAGAAGTGTTGTCCCTTCCCCTTGTTTTGGAGTGATCTAGTTGTCACCAACATAAATACATTTTTTAATAGAAGGCCCTGATTCGGTTCGGTGCAGAGAGACTTTCCTAACACTCTGTACTTAGTTGAATTGAACAGACCGACAAAAATGAATCCAGAGAAAGCAAAAGCTAAAATGTTTACGCTGCGACGCCCTACTGTTCCCCAGTTCATCAAAAATAATAATTAAAATGTTCCTTTGAAGACAAAAATTATCCATGTAGAATATTTAGTAGTTTTGATAGAAATGAAATTAACATTTAAATCATATATTAAAGCAAAAACACAAATTTTTTATCGTGGTTCAATGTAAAATCTTAAGAAAGTTCATTGAAGACCCAAGACTCATTTCCAACTTCAAATTAGGAAAGAGCTTAACCTATATCCCTAAAACTCCTTTATGTAATCATTATCATCCTCCGATCTTACTCACCAATTTCTGATTTTTTTATGTGAACGTTACTTTGGAAAGACTAAGAAATTCTTGTAATTCTATAAATAAAGTAACCCCCAAAATCAAAATATACGTTTCAAATTTCTAGGTCCTCGAGTTCGTCCTAATAGATTAGGGAATATGAATTTTGGAGAAAACGAACAATTTAGGCGCTAGCGTTGATTTCAGATGGACGAACTGCCGGCCGGTCGGACAGAGAGGCAGGTAGACAGACGTTCCAATGGTAACAAACAAGAGTGTTTTTCTGCCAAAAAAATTATAATTTGTCCGCTGCAGTATTGCAGTACATTTGCTTTTTTATGAAAGTAAGTAGTAGACTAAAATAAAAGTGTGTCTACACTAAAATACTTATGAAGATATTTCTTACAAAATGTAATGATTATAAATTACTCACAGACAATAATATATGGGTTAAATAAAAAGGTATGTAACACACTGCCTTACTAATTGTGATTCTCAAGCACAGAAAGAAATTATCATGTTTAAATATAACAAAAAGTAGAATTTAGTTTGAAGCCATTTATTATTTATAAAGCTGAATATTATTGCGGAATTAATATTCCTCTAGAGAGCATTTTGATGTTGAGTTTAATGTCAACGACTTTGAGGGTGAGTCACGTAAGTAGAGTCTGCAGACGGAATTGATGATTGAATGATTGCTGGATGCATTATGAGATATTGACATAGAAATAAATGTTGCACTACATTTCTGCTACGATGAGTATCGTAAAACGTTACTTACGATTTAGTAGGAGTATTTCCAATATTTTTTCTTAGAACAAAACCATTGAAAGAAGACAATGAGCTATTTGTTTTTCAATATATTATTTTTAGACAAACACTTGCAAGACGGCTCCGGCGAATTTAAAGAGTGTTCCTATGATACAAGAACGGGATTAACATTACGGCAATTGCGTTACAGCAGATGACATTCAAATACTGTGCGACGCGGTGGGAGCACTCACCTGCCGATGAAGAGGAAGTAGCCGGTGAGGTTGAGGCGGCGCGTGGCGTTGAGTAGGCCGCGCACCGTCATGCCCTCGCAGAAGCACACCACGACGCGCGCCTGCTGGTCCTGCTGCAGCTTGCGGATCACCTGGTCGAAGACGTCGGGCTCCGCGTTGCTCAGCACCGAGTCCTCCTTGGCGATGCACACGCCCGCCCGCTCCGCCAGCTCCCGGAACGCCTGGATGCCGCTCTGCCCGTAGTTCTCTGCGCACGAGACAGCGCGCGGCGGCGTTAGACACAGTGATTTGATTCGTTCATTAGTGATTTCGGGCGCGCCAACTGCTAAGGTTCTCAAGTGTAGTGCATTTGCGTGATCTGAGCTGTCCGAGCGACACCGCGTTTAAAGCTGTGTTGTCGACGTTTCGACCGTCTTGTCGTGGTCTTCCTCAGGGCTAGTATGCGCCGGGATGGTCAGCGCTCGGGTTTATATACCTTCCCGGCGCATACCAGCCCTGAGGAAGACCACGACAAGATGGTCGAAACGTCAACAACACAGCCTTCAACGCGGTGTCACACGGACAGCCCAGATCACGCACATGACTCTGGCCGTGGAAGCGTACGACTTCACGTGTAGTGCATGTTTTAATTTCGGGAGGTGGCGGTGATCTTACACGGTTAGCTAGCGAGGCCCAGCGCCGACCTACATGTCGACTTGCGGAGTGTTCCCAACTAGGTATCTCCCACGAGCTGGAAACCGCCACAGTCAGAAGAATTGCTAAGCTTTCGATAGACCCTAGACATGTCTTTTAGTGTAGTGCATGTACGTGTGTGAGAAAGGGATGAGGATAGGACAAGGAAGAGGAAGGATAGCGCGAGTTCTGTCATGTACTCTACATTTTTATTTATATTGGATTTCGGCCCTGCAAAGGGGCATCAGTGGTCAGAATGGCATATAATTGATGAAAATATCGTGAGAAAAGAAAAACATTATTACACAACTTAATGTTCTATGACTGACATTCATTAAAGCATTTTGTTTGCATCCAACATGCAGCATTGAACTTATGAGGATTTTTATACGGCGATTGAGACTCGATAATTGAATTCTATTTAATTGACTGGAAATACCTTGTGAGTGTCAAAGAATCAAAGTTGCTTAAGTGGTGGGGATCTGCGTTTGCGATTTAATGCCATCTCGAAGTGGTGGTGGTGGTAGGTGGATAACAGATTTTATAAAAGTCCAGATTTAACCCTTTCAAGGGCACATCAATAACTGTGGCGCGCATGTGCTTATTATCTCTTCTTTAATGCGTACTAGAAAAAATACAGAGTAACATCTTACTTTAAACAACAGTCGAAAAGATGCAAATTTTATTTTTTTAAACGCATAAAATATATTATTACACGAACTGGTTATTATACATTCTTGATTTTAATTTTACTTTTCTAATACATTTTTTCTCACTAAGTTACAGCAGAGAATTGATATTGTTAATACTGTTTGCTGCAATCATGAAATTGCTATAAGTACTAGTTTGTTGTATTTCAGAAACTAAAAGATAATAAAAAGAATAAAATACTGTCATCAAAGTACACCTGTGTAATATAAATTCATAGAATCAGAGAATATACATTCTTTCCTCACAGAAAAGAGATATCGATAGGGCTTCCGAAACTCATCAAACGAATGATCCACCGCGTTCGTTCTGTTGTGCGCAACTCCTCCAAGTGCAGCGCGGGCCAGCGCACACTCAGAGCCGATCTTCTTTCTTTCCCATCAACATCCCGACACACCTCGTACCTGTCCGCGACCCCACCTCTGGCCCCGCCGCCAGCGCTCCCACCGCACCGCGGTCGCCTCCGTCTCCGTTCCCATTCCCCCGTCGTCTCTGTCGAGGCTACCCCCCCCCCCTCCCGACGCCTCAACTGCCCCTGCGATACTCAGACTAGTCATGTGACCAATTATTTGGTCACTAAGGCATGCCGAACTAAACGGTAGTTGGTGATATGTGAGTAACGTGTAGGAATGACTCGCATGCATGTCTGGGGAACTACGGTATTCCTATTGTTTTGAAATTTCTGTCAACTGTACAAAGTTTGCATGAAAAGAGTTTATGTTGCTATGAACGTTAAAGAAATTTACACTTCAATATTCCGTGAAAGAAATATTTACGTGTTATTTGTTATTACAAATCTATTGGGAGGTTTATTTCATTATAATAAAAGTGAACAACGCGGGCTGTTTTATATTCGGTGATTGTGACCAGTCCATTCTCCTAGGACCCACATAGTCTCAGTTTCAAAGACCGTAACATAGAATTTATCTTCATAATCGCACCTGATTTTCAGCATATTAGAAATGTTTCGAGTGGTCTCATCAAACTAACCCTAACCTCGTAACTCTACTCACTAAACTGAATATTTATCTGAAACTGAATATAAAGCTTTATCTTTTGGTGACCCCACACACATGTGAAGTAGTAAGTAGAAGTAGTAGAAGAATACTATTTACGGAGACAGACAGACAAATGCAATGTTCAATTTAAAAAAAAAAGCTGTCAAAAAAATCGATCTCTGACCTAAATCTACACTATCTATTTCGACTCTCTCTTTCAATATCTATTCTCCCCCTTTTAATGGCACTTACGCTCTCTATCAGCAAATCACTGTCCCTCCCCTTCCTCTCTACGCTCTTGCTTCTAAACCTTACAGACTCTACCCTCTCGTGGACGACCCCTGTCGACTCCTGCCGGTGCCGTCGTTTGCAGAGGCGTGTTGCTGCCGTACTCCATCCGCTGCCATTACCACCATCTTACCCGCTACCCCACCAACACCGGACCCCACGCTTGCCATCTCTTCCGCACACTCTCCAGCCACTTCGAATTCTCATAGCCTTCCCTTGTCCCTGCCACCTATGCCTTTCCTGCTGCAGCTGCTATCGTTTTCAAAACCGTCTCTGCTGTACCATGAATATTCCCTGCTCTCACCATCTTCCTACCGCTCTCCCGTCGTCCACGCCCCTCTAACCTATCTCAACACCCTCCCTTCACCACCTCCATGATTGCGCCCATTACCTTGCCGAAACCATTTCACTCCGCTTCCAGCCATTCTGCCGTGGTCTTTTCCTGCGAGGAGTCTGATATCCTTTTTACTCCGCTCCTGCTCCTCCTTCAGGTCCCGCCTCCGCGCCCCAATGACCGGTGTTTGGGAGCAACCGCCTCGCGGATTCGCCCCGAAAGACCGCGCGGGCGGCGGGCGGCGCGCTTAGACGAGCGAGGTCGAAGGCACGGGAAGCCGCCTTTTAAGCCCCGCCAGAAATCAATTCCCGGGCGCTGCCCAACGCGCCCGTACACGCCACAATGGCTGCTTCAGAGTCTTTCTCGTTTTACGAGCGGCGCTGGAGGGTGACTGCAGATCGTGGCCGGGCGGCGAGCACTGTGCGGGCGCGACGGCAAGAGAAAAGAAACGGAAGGTAGGAAAGGTTGCGCCTGACGAACGAATATTCGTGGTGGATTGTGTGGACAAAGCGAAGGTAAAGAATATGGTTCCAAAACGAGTCAATTAAGAAGGTTGAGTGATACGTTGCAGAGGAACTGAGATGTCAGAATAATCCAAACAATTTCATTGCAGTAAAATTTCTGAAGATGAAGGTGAAAAAGACAATGCAAATAGCATGCAAAGCATAATTTCTCTTTAAATCATAAGTTGGAAGCGGATATTGATGTGAAAAAATAAGCAATAGAAGCTAAAAGCAATTTACCAGGCCATCTTATAATATAGAGAGAAGTCAAATCGACGGTCTGCTGATTATTGTATATACAATGAGCGTCTGCAGTTCGATACATTGGAAACGGAAAAATAAAGACACACCGAAGAGCCAAAATAGAAATTAATATCTACATAATCGCAACAACAAAACTCGAGAACGAAAAGTAACAAATGGAAGACAAGGATATAGCGCAACCAGAATACAATACGAGTGCAGGCCGCGCCGAAGTCAGACAGAGCCGACAACCTCTCCTTCAGAGCGCAGGGCGGGGTTTTGCAAGGCGTGCCTCCTCCACAAGGACGGGGGAGGGCGCGGTCGTTGATGTCTGCGGATCCGCTGCCCCTCCCAGACTGATCCATTTCGATAGTGCTCTGCACGCAGATCACGGACGCTGCCTTATGGAGATGCGCTCCTCCCGCCTCCTCCCACCAAGATCTCCGCCACACCCCTCCTCCCCGCAAGCCAGAGCTCCCTCGCCACCGCCTAGCCGCGCTCTCATCGCCATTCTTCTTTCCAGTGTCGGATACGTACGATGACCTACCCCAAGCCACGTCTGCCACTTTCACCACCGCCGCGTGCTTTCGTCACCGCCGCGCCTACATGAACACCTCCCCCTCCGACATCGCTGCCCGCGCTTCCCGGACATCGCCCGACCTCGTCCCCACATCGCTCGCTCCTGCCCCGACATCGCTGCCCCCGACATCTCTGCCTCCGACATCGCATGCCCTCCGCACACTGCCTCCACATCGTGCCTCCGACATCCTTGCCTCGACATCGCTGCCTCCGACATCGCTGCCTCCGACAATCGCTGCCTCCGACATCGCTGCCTCCGACATCGCTGCCTCCGACATCGCTGCCTCCGACATCGCTGCCTCTGTCATTCCTGCCTCCGTCATCGCTGCCTCTACCACCACCGCCTCTGCCGTCTCCACCACCGCCCCTTCAACACCTGCCACAGGCCTCTACCCCGCCTCGCCCCTACCCGTGCCCCAGATCCCACCCAGAAGTTTCCTTGCGAAGAGATCTGCGCCGACTTTGCATGTGTTCGGGAGGGCTTGCATCGGCGGCGGTGGTGGGCCGCATGTGGATGTAGAGACCGGAAAGAAAATGGTCGAGAAAGACGCAGGCAGATGCTGCGGAGGAGGAGAGATATGGGTCAATGGTGGCGCATTAGAGTGGCAAAGAGCTCAAGAGGGAGATTTATGGATGAAGTCAGACTTTCTGAAGTACAAAGTGCAAAAACGGCACGTGATCATGTTGGTGAGTTTGGTAATGAAAGCATGTAACGCTCTAAACTGCTATGATATTTAGGGAGTCGAATCGTGTCACATGCTTCATATATTAACTGGATCTCTACAAATATTCAATGAATAATTCATTATATTTGTATTTATATGCAACAGCGTTTCCGGGTTTAAAAATGACTTGTATATACATTTTTTCATACGCGTTGCTAAAGACGCATTCACTAAATACTTAAAAGGTGTTCTGAAATATATCTTGAAATAATTTACTTTATTACTTTATTAATGAAACCTTTTTTTTACCTGGCCATACAAGTAATGTCAAATGTAATCTCGGAACATGAAATTTAAAATAATTTGGAAATAAATATAAAAAATTGAAAAATAAAAAAACATTTTAGAATAGCAATCATTATGTAGCAACAAAACAATTCCAATGAATTGTTCTAGTTAAAACCGCGAAAACTTTCACCTCTTTGTAAGTAATTGGTGTGAAACTGAAAACCAGCTCACATTGGAATCCGACTTCAGTCGAGTTCTGAACTGAACTAAATTCAAACTTTATGTTACACCAAATGGTTACAGGTATGAGAGGACGATTTCAATGTCCCATTTAATACCAAACAGAAAAGACCAGACCTTTGAAACTAAATTGTAAGTTGGGAAATGCTTCATACCACACATTTTTTACTACACCTGTAAGTGCTACGAAGTAGGGTTTCCCAAAAGATAAAGGACTTAGTAAAGTGAATTTAAGTCCCAAATAATATATTATTACGTTGAATGCGCCCCTGGCATGAAAGAGGACCTTGTATGCACCGTTCATGAGCCAGGCAAGTCGTAACAATATAACGAAATTCATGTGTATTTGCTAGTCTTTATAGCGCAATCTATATTCGTTTAAAATATGTTAAAACCACTTCTCGGGATACTTCCATAGTGTTTTGAGTATACATAAGATTATTAAAGAGTGATATATCCGTTTAGAAAGAAAATTTAAAACTAAACTACTCTAAAAGGGTCTTTAGTTTATATTATACTACAAATTGCATTATGAGCGTACATGATCAATCACAGAAATAATCTCAAAGTCAAGACGTCACCGACATTGGAAAAGTCGAATCACCTGAAAATATTTTAGGTACAAATTTGTTTAATTCATTTGCATAAATCATTAATTCATAAGGGTAAAATGCTAGATATGAATACTTCACTTCTCCAGTGGTATATTTAATAGCAACGAGGAATGTTCCGGAAAAGTCGATATAGATGGTTTCAAAAGGAAATAAAATTCCACAAGTTTTAATTACATTAACGTATGCCGAAAGTTTTGGGGGAATTCTGTCTCAATCTTCAGCGATTATAGCCCTACAGTCAAATAACAAAATATGGAAGAGGTTTACATCACAAAAGTATGTAAGTGCGTTTGTTCCACAACTTTTGAACTACTGGAGTGATTGCATCCAGAATTTGTAGGAATACTTTTACGTATTCACGGAATATCACAGGATTGCGATTAAAAATGTTCTAAAAGACGTTTTCGGAAACTTCATTTTAAGTGAGGCCGTTGACTAAGGAGGAATATTATTACTTTATGGTGAGGCAGACGATGTAAGCAGGTGGAACCGGAAGGGGCGGACCGGAAAGAGCACATGGAACGGAAGGAAAGAGTATAACGAAAGGCAGAAGCAGTGCGGTAAACTAATATCCGGACAAAGCGGGTCATGAACTATGCCAATATATTCTTAGAGACAAGGAACATATTTTATCAGAACATGGTGAAAAAATCGAATTGAGCAATAATAATGACATAGATGGAACATTTACATACAGAAGGGTTGGTTGTACGTGCTTTAAGGAGACAAGTGTCTGCTCGGGATTTCTAAATGCGTATTCAAACTTCTAAATCGCTGACCTGACTCTGGTGTAAGAAATAGGCCACGTAAGAGACCAACGTAGGCTCTCGGCGTTTCACTTTTATATAACAGAAGTTGTACACATCTAATATAAATTTAATTTGTTTTAATTTCTTTTATTTTAAGGCTAATGTCCACTGCTTGAAAATGAGTCATCCATCATATTGATGATATTTATAAAAAGGTAAGCCGAAAGTTAATCTTAACTGAATTGATCTAGGCGCGAATGCACTGGGATACCCATAGATACGATGTAAATAATTAATGGCGAGGCGGAGCGAGACGGGGCAAAGCCGAACGAGGCTGAGAAGTGGGGAAACGCGGGGGAAACGTGGAGGAAATCGGTGAAAGACGGGCAAAGGATGGAAAATGGATGACTAGGCAAGACTTGGCGAGGCCAATTGGGAAGTGGACGCAACAGAATAGATATAACTAAGTATTTATACATAGAAATAGTGCCTAATAGATTGTGAAAATTAAAACCGAAGAAACATGAACTCTAGTTTGATATTAAGAAGTTAAAATAAATCTTCAATAAAAATTATAAATTTGGATGTAATTAATTTTTTTCACGTAAACGTGCGAAATAAGAACATTAACTGGTGTTGATGTGAAGAATCTTCACGCAATACCCGGACGACGCCATATACCGAGCTGTCTAATAGAGGATTTGAATACACAAATATCCAACCAACGTCGCGTTTCTGAAGATACAGTTATAAGTACGTTATGTATTACGAATATATAATACGTTATGTAATACGAATGTTATACGTATATAGACGAAAAGCGTATATTATAGAGGTGTGTGTTGATTGAAAGCTTGGTGCTGAAGCTCTTTTACTATTGAAAATGTTTCACATTTGAAGGATTAAGTTTATTAAAGTGGAAAAATTGTCCAATAGCAAAACTAGGCACAAAAATTAATATTCGTAGTTTAGTGTTAATGTGACCATGCGAGGAAACGATGAATGTGTTGCGGATTCACTTAATATTTAATTCAATATTGGTATACCAACCCATATCAACTTAGGAGACATCTCACTCCACAATTCCAACCTTCAGCATCGTTGTTTTCACATTTTCTCCCTCAGGCACCGTAGCCTTTTATCACCTGCGTGGAGATCAAAACAGATCACAACGCATTTTAAGGTGACTTAAGAAAGCGACACTTCTACCTTAATCTTCTTTCTTCTCGGGCCTTTTTCACCAACACCTTTAAGCGTGTTTCTCCAGAACTGATCACCTTACGCGGTCCTCAAAGAGAATAAAGAACTATGCGAAGAAAGAAGCTTTCTCAAATTCCCTTTTCGTTCTCGCATTTTTCGGCAGCACACAAAGGATTTCCAGAATGTTTTCGTAACGTGGAGTGCTTTTATTTCTTCTCGGAGCAAATATGAATGAATGTGATCTTTCTAAAGTTGAAATGAAATGGACCTCGCAGTTCAGACTTAAAGGGAAAGGCACCCAATGGGTATATCAACTTTATGGAACGTATCATTTGCCATCACGTGCGCAGTCTTAGGAAATGGCCCCGTTTCTTTCACCAGACGCGGCATGTTCGTGGGTTGAACGAAAGATGCGCTAGGGTTGCCCAATGTTCCACACCGAATTCAAAATATCTCATAAGTATTGATATACCAAATCTTAATGCGACCACAATGTTTTTAACCTATAATTACACTGAAAATGGAAATTTTATTTCTCAAAAATTTTAATTTCATGACTAATAAAAGAAATGTTAAGTCTTATTTAGATTGCGTTCCTTTTTAACGATTTAGATAGATACGGTCCGGATACTCAATTATAACAAATAAGTAAAATTGTTAATCGTCAATAACACATTAAACTGTGTTATTCAAAATATTATTCTGCAACCATGTTTTGTATTTTAAATTCTACATCATTAACACATTTTTACATTAAAGTAAAGTGATATATTTTCAAAGAATTATCACAGAATCGTTCCTGTATTATTCCCAGAAATGTGTTGTTGTCCACGTATAAACACTAAACAAATATTATATACATTGAAAACGCTGAACAAAAAAACTGAAAGAGTTAATTTTTTGACGATTAGGGATCAATAAATCTTTATAAAAGTTTTGAAGAATTATAAAAAAAACTAATTTAGTTTTATATGAAGTATTTTATATTCTCTTCACAATTTCGTCAGTTCCCAAAAAAAAAATCAGTCAGTTATGCAAAAGTCATCTTCACAACATATAGTTTAAGATAGACGATGGGAAGTCAATAGGAATGGAATGGGAATGAAATGGTATGGAACGGAAACGGGATGAAAATAAAAGAGAAGGGGAAGACTGAGAAGGAAGGGAAAGAAAAGGGAATGTACAGAGAATGATAAGGGTCTGGGTAGAGAAAGAGAAGAGAATGAGAAGGCAAGTTTATGCGTGGCCCACTTTTCGTTGAATACGGGTCTCTTGAACATTTGCCAGCACGAAATTAGGAACAACATGACAACTACCTATGTGACCTGCGAATGCCAGAAGTCTCCACTAACTTAATGATTTTTAACTAAATTACCATCACCATTCTGGAAACGATGCGATTTCTTAGTCATTTGCAGACTCAATCGTTACGTTCTTTTACAGGTAATAAATACTTCTCTCTAAAACTCATCACGTTGTGCTGACTAACTTAGTACAAATCATTTCCTGCTTTTCCAATGCATACAGATTTTCCGTGTTTCAACAGGAGGAAACACAAATGAGATGGATAAAGTGATGGAAAGGAAGATGAAAAATATATAGGACGAAGACCATGCAGATTAGTACGCGTAATCATGTATTGTATTTTACTATAATTTACTACGACTTATTTATTTTAATCCACGAACTTTATTTCACACAAAATTATTTTATGATGTTGTTAAATATACTGTGTATTTGTTCACGGGACTATGAATATATTTTAATAAGTTTTATAATACAACATTTGGACAACAAGTAACGTTTGGACAATAAATGTTCAAAATATATTAATGACAACACTATACATATTTAATTGTCAAGTAACCCAACACGTATTACCAATTAACACACAATTACTGTTCAAAATGTTATCTACGGACTGCAGGAACCCAGAATCGCTGTCGCGGCACAACATTTACATCTCAGGTGCGAGCATCCTCACCGTCTTTTGCCTACCTGCAACACGCTCCAGACACTGTTCAAACACACCGGCCCCAGGACTCGCGCAGGCGCGACGACCGCCCGGGGCGATAGCCACCCCTGGCGGCGGGTGATTAGCACTCCGGCACTTTGCGC
>BOPP01000037.1:8506756-8536462 GCA_017312745.1 Gryllus bimaculatus
ATTTTAAGTGAGGCCGTTGACTAAGAGGAATATTATTACTTTATGTGTGATGCAGGACGAGTGGTAAGCAGGTGAACCGGAACGGGGCGGACCGGAAATCACATGGACGGTGAAGCGAAGAGTATAGAACGATAAGGCAGAAGCAGTTCGGTAAACCAAATATCCGGACAAAGCGTGTCATGAACTATGCCAATATCATTTCTTAGAGACCAGGAAACAAAAATTGATATTATATCAGAACATGGTGAAAAATCAATTTGAGCAATAAGTAATGACATAGATGGGACCATTTACATACAGGAGGTGGTTGTACGTGCTTCTAAGAGACAAGTGTCTGCTCGGGATTTTCTAAATGCGTTTCAAACTTCTAAATCGCTGACCTGACTTCTGGTGGTAAGATAACTAGGCCACGTAAGAGACTTCGTAGGCTCTCGGCGTTTCACTTTTAGTATTAAACAGAAGTTGTACTACATCTAATATAAATTTAATTTGTTTTAATTTCTTTTTATTTTAAGGCTAATGTCCACTCTTGAAAAATGGAAGTCATCCTTTCATATTATGATATTTATAAAAAGGTAAGCCAGAAAGTTAATTCTTAAACTGAATTTGATCTAGGCGCGAATGCACTGGGATACCCATAGATACGATGCTAAATAATTAATGGCGGAGGCGGAGCGAGACGGCGGCAAAAGCCGAACGAGGCTGAGAAGTGGGGAAACGCGCGGGGAAACGTGGAGGAAATCGAGTGAAAAGACGGGCAAAGGATGGAAAATGATGACTAGGCAAGACTTTGGCGAGGGCCAATTGGGAAGTGGACGCAACAGAATAGATATAACTTAAGTATTTATACATAGAAAGTGGCCTAATTAGATTTGAAAATTAAAACGAAGAACATGAACTTCTTAGTTGATATTAAGAAAAGTTAAAATAATCTTCAATAAAAATTATTAATTTGGATGTACTTAATTTTTTTCACGTAAACGTGCGAAAAAAGAATATTAACTTGGTGTTGATGTGAAGAATCTTTCACGCAATACCCGGACGACGCCATTATACCGATCTGTCTAATAAGAGGATTGAATACACAAATTCCAACCAACGTCGCGTTTCTGAAGGATACACGTTTAAGTACGTTATGTATTACGAATATATAATACGTTATTGTAATTACCGAAGTTATACGTATATAGACGAAAAGCGTATATTATAGAGGTGTTGTGTTTGATTGAAAACTTGGTGCTTGAAGCTCTTGTACTATTGAAAATGTTTCACATTTGGAAGATAAGTTTATAAGTGGAAATATTGTCCAATAAGCAAAACTAGGCCACAAAAAATTATATTTCGTTAGTTGTGTTAATGTGACCATGCGAGGAAAAACGATGAATGTGTTGCGGATTTCAACTAATATTTAATTCAATATTGGATCTATACCAACCCATATCAACTTAGCGGCCATCTTCACTCCACAATTCCAACCTTCAGCATCGTTCTACTACGTTTTTCACCTTTTCTCCCTCAGGCACCGTAGCCCTTTTATTCACCTGCGTGGAGATCAAAACAGATTCACAACGCATTTTTAAAGGTGACTCTTAAGAAAGCCGCAACACTTCTACCTTAATCTTCTTTCTTCTCGGCCTTTTTCTACCAAAACACCTTTAGGCGTGTTTCTCCAGAACTGATCACCTTACGCGGCTCCTTCAAAAGATAAAGAACTTATGCGAAGAAAGAAGCTTCTTCAAATTCCGCTTTTCGTTCTCGCATTTTTTCGGCACACACAAAAGGATTTCCAGATGTTTTCGTAACGTGGGTGCTTTTATTTCTTCTAGGAGCATAATATGATATGAATGTGATCTTTCTTAAAGTTGAAATGTAAATGGACCTCGCAGTTCAGACTTAAAGGAAAGGCACCCAATGGGTATATCAACGTATGGAAACGTATCATTTCCATCACGTTTGGCGCAGTCTTAGGGAAAATGCCGTTTCTTTCACCAGACGCGGCATGTTCGTGGGTTGAACGAAAGATGCGCTAGGTGCCCAATGTTCCACACGAATTCAAAATATCTCATAAAGTATGTTGATATCCAAATCTTAATGCGACCACCAATGTTTTTTAAACCTATAATTACACTGAAAATGGGAATATTTATTTCTTCAAAAATTTTTAATTTTCATGGGACTAATAAAAAAGAAATGTTAAGTCTTATTTAGATTGCGTTCGCTTTTTAACGTACTTTAGATAGATACGGTCCGGATACTCCAATTATAACAAATATAGTAAAATTGTTAATCCGCAATAACACCATTAAACTGAGTTATTCAAAATATTATTCTGCAATCATGTTTTGTATTTTAAATTCTACATCATTAACACATTTTTTACATTAAAGTAAAGTGATATATTTTACAAAGGAATTATTCACAAGAATGCGTTCCGTGTATATTCCCAAAATGTTGTTTGTTGTCACGTATTAAACACTAATAACAAATATTACATACATTGAAAACGCTGAACAAAAAAACTGAAAGAGGTTAATTTTTTGACGATTAGGGATCAATAAATCTTTATAAAAGTTTTGAAGGAATTATAAAAAAACTAATTTAGTTTTATATGAAGTATTTATATTCTCTCACAATTCGTCAGTTCCCAAAAAAAAAATTCAGTCAGTTATGCAAAAGTCATCTTCACAAACATATATTTTAGCATTAGACGATGGGAAGTCAATAGGAATGGAGTGGAATGAAATGGTATGGAACGGAAACGGGATAAAATAAAAAGAAGGGGAAGACTGGGAAAGGAAGGGAAAGAAAGGGGAATGCTACAGAGAATATAAGGGTCTGAGTAGAGAAAGAGAGAAGAATGAGAGGCAAGTTTAATGCGTGGTCCACTTTTCGTTGAATACGGGTCTCCTTGAACATTGTGCCAGCACGAAATTAGGAACAACATGACAAACTATCCTAATAGTGACCCTGCGAATGCAAATCGCCACCTAACTAATGATTTTTTAACTTAAATTACATCACCATTCTGGAAACGATGGATTCTAGTCATTTGCAGACTCAATCTTATGTTCTTTACAGGTAATAAATACTTCTCTCTAAAAAACTTCATCACGTTGTGCTGGACTTAACTTAGACCAAAATCATTCCTGCTTTTCCAATGCATACAGATTTTCCGATGGTTTCACAGTTAGGAAACACAAATGCAGATGGATAAAGTATGGAAATGGAAGATGAAAAAATATATAGGACGAAGACCATGCAGATTTAGGTACGCTTAATCATGTATTGTTATTTTACTATAATTTACTACGACTTATTTATTTTAATCACGAACTTGTTTCACACAAAATTATTTTATGATGTTGTTTAAATATACTGTGTATTTGTTCACGGACTAGAATATATTTTAATAAGTTTTATAATTACAACATTTTGAACAACAATTACGTTTTGGACAATAGAATTTCAACAAAATTATTAATCGACCAACACTATACATATTTAATTGTCAAGTAAACCCAACAGTATTACCAATTAACACACAAATTAGTGTTTCAAATGTTATCACGGACCTTGCAGGAACCCAGGAATCGCTGCTCGCGGCACAACATGTTACAATCTTCACCAGGTGCGAGGCTCCTCCCGTTCTTTTGCCCTACCTGCAACATGCTCCAGACACGTGTTCAAACCACAACCGGCCCCAGGACTCGCGGCAGGCGCGACGACCGCCCGGGCGATAGCCACCCCTGGCGGCGGGTGATTAGCACTCCGGCACTTTGCGCCGTGCGCCCGCCCGCCACATTTCAATCATCGCCCACCGCCTCTCCCCCGCCCCACGAACCACCGCCCCACCCTCCCTTCGGACGGCACACACTGGGGGAGAAAATTCGAAATTTACGCGACAAAATCTATTTAACTGGTTTGCTGATTCGGGCTTGCCATCTGCAAAAGTTATTAGTCCAGAAAGTGTAGTGCATGGCCTTTTAATTGTGATGTGACATTCCCCTAATTGGAATGGCGAGATCTCCGGTACCGGACCAACCGTGCGGCTAGCGAGTTTCTCAAAACAAGGTGTCTCCCACCGGGCGAGACACCCCCCGCAGCCGGGACTAGCCTCTTAAGCTCCCGTCGTCTCCCGGTCGTCAGATATACATGTGTGATAGTGTAATGTATGTACAATATGTGCTAAGGGGTGCAGGATTAGGTCAATGGAAAGAGAAAGGAAAGATCGTGCGCGTCCCGTGGCCCCGGCAAAAATGCCATTAAGGGGTTCAAAAACAATATACCAAATTTCAACAACTACCTTTTAAATAAGGAAGAGAAACGAGTGCAGTAAGAAAGACATTACAAGCTCGCTGTTATTCGCCATTGCGTGAAGTGAAGTTTGGGTGAAGTGGAGTTTTATGAAAGGTGAAACGTTGAAATGTTCATTGAGATTTGAACGTCTGTTGAGTTTGTATTAGTGCGTGTTAAGTTCTGTAATTGTTAAAGTTAGTGTATTCTGCCACCACGTTCTCACACTTAATTGCAGAATTATATTTAATAAATCTAATCCTCAATATTATTTTGTGACGTTTATTATTAAATGTCATTATTTTCTGTGATGTATTACATCTACGTATTATATGTGATGTTTATCACTCGTATTTTATTTATTTCTAATCAATGTCTATTCATTAGATAAACATCTAATCAAAATCATGTTTTTCAAAAAGGTATTTTTTTATACATTAAAATAGCTAAAATTTCCTTATTACAATTCATATGTAAAATAAGTAGTATTTCAAAAAAAACTTCATATATCTGCTAACAAAGTACTAAGAGAAGTCATTATTTAAAAGATATTTGTAAATATCTACACCTTAAAACTATTTTTTTCCTTTTTTGGGCTATCCATATATAATAAAAATGACCATTTTTTACGTACACGAATACTAAGGATCGACATCTGACTCAAACTCTTGGAAACATCGACCAGCTGTGTGGCCCCGCTCCAAAGTTTTCGTCTCCGGCGCTTCCGTGGAGTGCTGCCTTTGCGATAGTTTCGCGTCTGCATCAACCTTAGACCGCTTAGATCCAGCAAAATAACAGGCAAGTTTCCTCGTAGAAAGAACATTTTTGCCAAAGGAAATACAAGCTGCTCCACTGCAAGCCATTCTTCACCCTCTTTTAATTAGTAGGATAGTGCCTTTTCCATAGTGCTCATGATTATTGCATATGCAAATAAAATGAATCAGGTTAAAGAAATGAGGCAATTATAACACCGACTTTACTTATTTTACAAGATTTGACGTCTCGCGCACACAGAAGTTCTCGGAAATGAAACGATGATAAAATAGTAAAGTGGGTTGCACGATGTGAACGCCCGTGGAAGTAGCTTCAGGCCTACCGGCGACGTCGTCCCTTACCTCGTAGCCATGGGCTAAGGGGTACGTGTGGTGAGCATTGTACACATCCCCACCCCGTTATTCCGGTCTTATCAATTTGGAGAAGTGAATTTTCTCATCGTCACACGAGCAACATGTACTGGATCTTTGCAAGGAAATGCACAACATACTAGTCTTTGCTCACAGTTAATCGAACTCGGGACTGCCATAGTGGAAAGTATGAGCACGCTTGACCAAGAGTTAAGCCACGAGGCCAGTCAAACACGATACATGTCCTAAATGAAATACTATTTTTAGAATAGCCCATTAAGAAGCCCAATATTCAAAAATATATAAAAATTTAAATGCAGGTTTTTCAATACATTCATATAATTAATATATTAAACGCTGGCTTTAGTTTCTTGTACTTAGTGAGTGCAGGTCACTTACATGATGTGCTAGCAAGATTCGGAATTTTTATTAAAAGGGCAATTAAATTGCAGAAATCCAAAATGACATTAAATGTTATCACGTTGTATCCATAAAAACAAGGAAATTCTAAATGCCTTATTTACTGGCCATTAAATTTTTGTGGACAACCTCCATGAGATTACCTTTCTTTAATAAATAAAGCAATCCCGCAAAGAATTTAAATCTCAACTCCAAATGAAAAAAATCCATTTCTTAAAAAAAATTAATTACTCCATTTTACTCCAAAAAATAAAATTGTACTTGTACGCTGAATAGGCAAGAAGAATAAAACCACACATGAAATTACCATTTATTGAACCTATCTTATTACATATTATCCAAACCAAGATGTTCCACACATGGAAATATTACTTCGTGATTGCGCACATTGAGCGGTCTCCTATGTGTTTTAAATATTCTTTGTCCTCAAATACTCTCTGAAGTTAGAAAATTGCACTTAACAATTAAGTGAGAGCTGCTAGTGTACCATCAACTTCAACACAATTCCCCTTCCTTGCTAGAAGACGTCGCTCCATGCGAGTTGATGAGGTTAACGCGCTGAATTCACTTTGGCAACGTCTCTGTATATTTCGTTGGTTCTGCCTGCGCAGTTGCACACAAGCGGGCGTTATTGAAGTCACACAGCACACTAAACCTTCTTCTCTTAGATTTATTAAATATGTGGCATGCGACTTTAATAAATTAAATTAATTAATATATATAAACCTGTAAAATTAAACTAATAAATAAAACAATCTTAGATCGGTAATATTTAAAAATTAAATTGGGAATTGCTTTAGATCTCACCACAAAAAGGTACAACATTCTTGATAGTTAAAAATAGAGGTTTCTTATATTTGGTTAAAAATGTTTGATTTTGGTTGTTTTTCTCTTTTTTCCCCAGTATAACGAGAGTTCCGCAGTTGAAAATGTATGAGCGAAGAATGCGTGAGAAAAGTCACAGGAATATTTCCAATGTCATGATAAAGAGTGGTAAGCTGGAAATAATCTCTTTTTTGGAAAACGGAAAATCAGTCTGCAATAAAAATAAACAATAAACACCTGATACTGCATCTCGATCCACATTCCACTTCCACAATCGCTCGAACCAAGTAACTAAAGACATTCATCCTATGGGTTTAAAGTTCTTAACTCGTTTATTTTTAAGTTCCATTATTTGTTTTCTTCATTATACACTTAATATAATTCTTTCATTACATTCCTTATTAAATTTGCCATGGAGATTTCCCAAAGAGTCGCTGATACTTTACTCTCTTCATCTACAGTTACATCTGGAATTGGACTGTATTTAAAAGGGTGGAATACATACAGGAAAAAATTTTAATGTGAATTTACTATTTGGAAATGTTTATGAAACATTTTATAAAACGCCATTTAATGTTTCCTTTACATAATATTCAACTATTCATAAACATATTTCAAAAACCACTTCCTATAAATATTATTTATGAATGCTCAATAGTGACATTTCTATGGTATACTTTAGAATCCCAAACCTCTGAAAGTGAACGTCTGCATTAAGCAGCTCAGCATTAAGCAACTTAAATTCCGCGATTCTCGTATATTTGTAAAAAAGATCAAACTCACATTCATCTTCTGGCATTACAACACCGACCTTTGACCGGCGAATACGGGTGGTTATTACCATTCGGAACTCATACGGCTGAATCATGGTGAGATTCATCACAACCATCTAGTTCATACTCAAAGGTTACACATCCGTCAGATGATGTAATATGCCCGCACGCTAAACAGAACGTTGAAAGGGTAGCACAATTGTCATTTACAGAAACCTGAGGTATGGCCTTTGTCTGCAAACCCTGTCATCGTGCGCCGTTGCAACTGTCGCATAACACGTTGCGGCTAATTGTTCAAACAATTTGCATCAGAAACCCGACACACTTAATATCACCAGGAATGAATACATACAGTTGAGTATGATCCAAGAAGGATTTATGAGGAGAAACCTGATAAACGGACCTTGAAAGGAAAAAAATGTTTCGAGCATTTCCCAGATTTTTGGCAAATGAGATATTGGACTAAGCCTATAACTGTCAGATTCTTTGGTTCGGTATTTTTATATCTCTTCCCCATTGACTAACGAGTTCTTAATAATTACAATATTTTGTATTTGTATTTTAATTGCAGCAGACTAATGCATAAACTATCATCTCGAAGATACTTGATGAGTAACAAAATTTCACGTGTACAAATCTCTACTTTCAGGTGACCAATTAAACGTTCACGTTTTTTCGAGCGAGTTACAATTACCTTGTGTAAACAATAACATGTACGAGTTAAAATTTAAAGGACACGTGAATAAAAATAAGGTCATATGTGCCTGGCGGCAAAACTAGTATTCCAAGTCAGATTTTCATCTCTATAATTTTCAAAAAAGTCCATAAACTTCCGGATGACCGAGAATCATAGAGAGCCGTGATGCATTTCCGGAACGAAGGACGCAGGTAGAGTCCCGCCGTCGCGATGGTTGAATTTGTGTCTCCTCACCCCTATCATCCATACGTCAACTTCACAGTTAACCATACCGTTAAATGCAATAGTGATACTGATCGCGTAGGCAACATAGCTTTACATCGAAGTATTTACAACAGCAATCAGGGTATGTATTTAACCTAAGTAATTTAAGAAGTAGTGATCTTTTAAGCATTCCCGGTCGGGCAAAATTATAGTGTGCGTTTTCATGACAATTCCCGGAGTTATATCGTCGCTTTGCGTGGGCGATAGAAAACTCTCTTCTTCAGCTTGAGAAAACCAAGAAAACGGAGTAGGAATAATCTTCGATGACACGTACCCCTTTAACACATGGCCGCGAGCTGACACGGCGGGATGCTGCATTAGGCTCTGGACCCGTTCTCGGGGGCAGTCGCGTCATAGTACTGACAGACAGATAAGATGATCGTATACACAGTACCTTTAAAAAACCAATTCATGGAATTGGTCAGAGCTTTCTATATTGAAAATGGACGATTTATTGTTAATTTGAATGGCATTGAAAATCCTTCTCTATCAACGAAGATTTTAAAATCATGAATTGTCCTAATTTTTCTAATTATATTATGATAGCACTAGTTAAATTCTTAATGGAAACTTACTGGTACGCTTCAAACAACACCACACAATATGGCATTACTTTTAACTTTTTTGCAATATTTTACACTAGTGCTGTTACGACTTCTTACTTCTGCTTTTAGGTGATCAAAACAAAATTCGAGTCTTAAAAATTTACAAGTTTTCGTTGTATCCGATTACTCAGAAGTGTTGATCGACTCCAGTCGACATCAGTCTCAGCTTCTTCCTCCCAATGAGCAACAGCCACGTTCAATTGCAGCTGAGGCAGACTCGAGCAATGAGTATCGAATCATCGGTTATCGGCGTCATCCATTCTGTAAAAACGTCGTTTCCCATCTCTGGCGGAGATGCAGCGCGCGGCTGGACGAGAATGTGGATGGGGCGACGGGCGAAATAATAAGAGCAGCCGCGGAAAACGCGCTGCTGCGCTCGTGAAGGATTACTGCAACATCCTTCCCTGAGGGCGAGCGCACAAAAGGGGCGCGGCGCGCCCGGGGAGGTGAAGAGCAAGGAACATACGGCCGAGCAGGAGCGGCCGAAGTAGGCAGAGTGAGGAACAAGCAGAGTGATGGCTGACAGGCAAGGGCAAGGTGAGCGGGCAAGGCAGGCAGGAGTTGAGAACAAAGCAAATGGACGCGGGCCAGTGCCAGGCGAGCAGGTAGGCGGCCACGCAGCAGGAAGGGAGAACTAGCCAACGGACGAGCAGGTAGGCGAGAGTGCAGGCGAAGGAGGAGGCAGGAGGTGAGTACAAGCAAGAGAAAGGCAGGAGTGCGAGCAGCGTGAGCGAGCAAGCAAATACGTGAGCGTGGTATGTACCAGCGGGCGAGCAAATAAAAAACAGGGAACAAGGAGCTGAGGGCAGAGCGCGTCCAGTGTTCGAGGCGGGCGGTCTAGCAGGCGCGACATATTGTCGGGCGAGCAATTAGATAAGTGGTCAGTAAAGGCATGCGAGCGAGGTAGACGGATACCAGGCAGGCAGAAAGCAAGCAGCCAGAAATGAAGGCGAACAAAGTAGGACGAGCAAGCTGGAAGGCAAGCGTACATGTTGAGTGGAGGACCACGTAGAACAGTTGTTGGACGCGACGATCGGGCGAGCATGGTGGGTTTAATATGGTAGCGAGCAGCGGGAATATTGTTTAAGTGTAGGGGCTGTTCAAACGAAAGGAAGAAAGGTTACGACGAAAAGCGCTTGTGAGTGTGGGAGTTGGAGAAAATGCAAAATGGTGAGGGTGAAAGTTTGTTTGGTTGATTGATTAATGATTCGGAGTGTCAACTGCAAGGTCATTAGTCTTGTAAGTGTAGTGTATGTTTTTGTGGGAGGGTTACTGGGTGATCTTCCCCCGGCTGAATGGGAGGTGAGGGCGTCGCCGACCTACCGTCGGCTAGCGGGTTTTTACCCAACCAGGTTACCTCCCCACCAGATAAACAAGCGCCACAGCCGGACAAGCTGCCAGGTCCGTTCCGGTCTCCCGGCCATTGTGTGTGGATGGTGTGGTTTATGTAAGTGTGTGTCTTTGTGTTTTACGTTAGGAGTAGGATAGGACAAGGAAAACCGGGGGAAATTTTTACATCCGTAGGCAGTTGGTTAGAGTTCTGCTCCAGGCATCGCTGGTATTTGATCTGAGAAACGCCGAAAAATTGCAGATTGAGAACAGCCGCGGCAGAAGGGGAGAGGGTACGTGATCTCGACCAAAAGCATCTAACTAGTGTTCTAAATCCCTACCACCGTCGGATTCGGACTAGGACCTTCCGGTCCTAGCAGTGACGTCATTTGATACCCTGCAGCCACCTCTCCCGTTGGGGGGCATGAAGTGGACATGGATTTAGTGCGTGGGCCAGTATGGCGTAGGTGGGAGACGACGCGCAACGCACATGCATTTATTCCTACAGTAGAGCAAGAAAGCGTAGGCGAACGGGATTTCGCCGAGTGGCGCCGGTGCGGGAGGTCGAGAGCAAGTGTCAAAAAGACGAAGAGGCCAGCTGAACGGGGCAGATTGTGGAGTGGCATATAAATGGTGGATTGGGAGGCGACACAAATCTGTTTCTCCTGAGGAGTGCATTAGCCGACGTGAGACGTGCTCTATCTAGGCAAATGGCGAGTGGAGAAGGATGGTCTGGTGATCTAGAAACGGCGTCAGATAGAGATGGAAGGTTAAGGAAGTTTTTGAGAAGTGTGGAGAAGAGAGACGCTAACCAGCTCGCATCATTTAGAACGACATATATGAAAGGAAATTTATGCGATTTTAGACGTAAAATGGTATCCGGACAAATTATTTTTTAAACATGTTAATTTGACAAATTTTGCCAGTTACTCTATTATTTAATACATTCTCTTTTAATTCATGATAGATACCACGAAATAGTAATAATTTAGAAACACCAATTTCAAAAAACTTTTACACTAAACAGATATAAGGAAAAGTGTCGTTTATTTTCTGTTTTTCTATTATAAATATACTTACCTTTGAAATTGTTTATACTTACATTTCCAAATGAATTGAGCATCAATAATAACATTATGATTAAAACATTTCACTCCAATTCAGTCAGGCAAAATTGAACGTAATTATCTTTTTGTTAACTGCGTAAATTTCATTAATTCCCGTAATACGAGGAATAATTTCCCAAACATTTTATATAGGTGGAAGAAAACGTATTGTGTTATGATGAACTCACAATATGAAATATTTCTATTATTTAATGTTTAATGGTAATTTCATACAACCGAAGGTGTGTTACACCGAACAATTCATTTGATATTTTCTACATTAATTGACATCACTAATTGAGCCATTGTAAATCAAGTTTTACTAATTGCTTCTATTAATTTTCATGGAAGCGCATGTTAAACAAACACAGAAACGAGCACTTAAAGATATTTTATTTAAGGCCATGATTAAAGTACTCATAACCAATGAGGTTTCTTTAACTTTTATAGCTGCTCAATGATTTCATACATTCCCTACAATTTCGACTACGAAATGATACTATTCTTGAAAATAAACAATTCGATGAGTGTTAACGAAGAGCTTCCCTACTTCTGCGGAAATGAAATTCAGCAATGAAATAGAGCCCTGCATATATCGCAGCAGTTCTGCCATCTGATGGAATTTTGCAATGAATGCAATAAATTATGAAGTAGTTTTCAATGGGCTGTCCTCAAAAAGGTCAGAGCTAGAAACTGTGTTATGACGCCAGCTTACATTGTCTGCGGTCAATGCCAAAAATCCAATAACCAAATCTCAATACCATAAATCACTAAAATATTCAATACCCAATCACTCTTACATTTCTTCAGCCAAGTTATTCGTTTTTCATGCGAAAAATTTTATGGAAAGATTCCATTTTTAATCACCATTAAATTTATTTTGAATTGGCTGCGAATTTTTTTTTTTTATTTTAAGATTGCTGCTGTGAAGTCAGCAAGTGAAAGGTGATAACTCTTACGGTACTAGGAAGCGTAAGCACTATTAACAGAGAATAACATCCGATCTTAATCTAACGTCGGTAGTGTGAGCCAAAGATGCAACATTTCCGGAATAGACATCACCTGAAATCCTCACAGACTAATTCTCTACTCCAAGCACAGACGATCAGAAAAACGATAGCCACACTTGCTGCATTCAGTCTTCATATAATGACGCGCGAATCGCGGCGGATCCACATCTACTTACGTTAAAACAAAAAAAAAATTTAAAAAATTAAAAAATTATTAAAAAGCTAAAAAAAACCGCACTGTGAAACATTACGCCTGTAGTTAACGTACAGAAGATTTGTATGCTTACATTCATTTATGTTTACAATATTTTTAAGTAATTCCACAACCGGTACCTGAAAGTCATAGGACGTTAGGACTGTGTGAAGACGCGAAAAGATATTTACCAACCTGTTGGCTCTAGAGAAACTCTTCTTGGATACAAATTGTAACATATCAGTCAGAGATAGTTCATCAACTCCCGCAAATCGCTTTTTTTCTTAGATAAATGAAAGTCTTTTATCAACACAAGTAACAATTTCATGGCAAGTCTTTCGTTTTAAAAGATTTACAAGTCGTATAAAACTTCTCCCTAAGAGATAAAATTGTACAATTCCGTGGTATCAATAATTACTCCACAACCTCACGAAGCATTCTAATTATTTATTCCAGGGCCACTTTAACATGCCAATGTTATTAAATGTTACCTGACAATGTTAATAAAGAATGTGAAATAAGAAGTACAATTAAAATGTAGTTTATAGGCGATTTTCTTCTTATCTTATAGCCGATAATGCAAATGAAATAACACTAATTGGACTACAACATCAGTACTCTTCGCTTTATTTTAAACACTTATGTAATATTTATAAAGATAATGGAACCCCGAATATACTGCAATCCGTCAAAAATGTTTCCTAACACTTGAGATTCAAACTGAGATACTTATATTTCAGAAGGAATTTCAGTAATTAAAGTATACGAAACGGGCGGAGTATCATATAAACTGTCCTTAATGCTCCAAAAACCATCTTACAATTTTCGAAAATTTAAAAGGATTTTAATGAAAATAAGCCTGAAGGATCTAATTTTTAAGACATATTTCATTACGAAAAACTTTATCTTTTATATGTAGTTTGTAGGAAGATATTCTTTAAAAAATTTCGTCATTTTCAAAAAATTCGGAGAATGCAGCGAAATTCGGGACTTTTGCGCCATTTTATAAGAGCACTTTAACCCTTTCGAGAAATAAAGAAAAAATAAGGCATTTTTTGTAAAACTTTCAAACATGTTTATGAAAAAATATTCCCAAAAATCAAAATACATTTTTAAATTGTAGCAGCTTAACAGCGGCAACAGCAAGAATCCATCAGGTAGTATCAATTTTGCGAAATTCTCTGAACGCTGTCCACAGAGACCGCAGACGTTTTGCCGTTCACCAAATTAACGGCTTCCACAACGTTAAACTTTCATCAACGGTTACATAAAATATGGGCTTTTCTCTGGAGCGACCAGGCCTGTATGAACACGGGAGTCGCCCAAAGTAAAGTTTACCTACGTGAGCAACGCAGCAGGTAGGGTAGGGCGGTCGAACGAAATTAGAAGTTTTGTTTGGCGCGGAAAATGCAGTCCACAGGTCGCCCGGAGCAACGGTGCGGGGCTGGCGCCGGGAACCTAGGCCAACTCATTTACAAGTTAATTACCTCCATTCCCAGCGTTTTGAGCACATTTGCATTAATGATGTTTGATGGCGAACGGCGCCGTTTGAGGTCAGGTGGGAGGGGGGCTGCGACGAGCCCGGGTGCGGGCGTACGAGTGACATGTGGCGTGACGGTGGGAGGATGATGGCGACGGTGGCGTGGTGGCGGCCTGGGTGGCGGCGGCCGGCGGCGGCGGCGGTTGGCGCGGCGCCGCGCGGCGGCGGTCAGCGCGGGGCGGCAGGCGTTGGCGGCGGCTGCGGTGCGGCGGTGGCGGCGGTGGGCGGCGGTGGCGGGCCTGTGGCGGCGGTGGCTGCGTGCGGCGGTCGGCGGCCGGTGCGGCGGTGGCGGCGGTGAGCGGCGGTGGCGGCTGGCGGCCGGTGGCGGCGGTGGCGGCGGTAGGCGGCGATGCAGGCGGTGGCGGCGGTTGTGGCGCGGTGGCGGCGGTGGCGGCCGGTGGCGGCGGGTTGGCCGGCGGTGGCGGCTGGGGTGGCGGCGGGGATTGGCGGCGGTGCGCGGCGGTGTGGAGGGGCGCGGTGAGGAACGTTCGGGTGTGGAGGCAGAGACGGGGGGTCGGTGGTTGGGCAGTGGGTTGCGGTAAGCGGGAGCGGCAGAGGAGCTGTGGCCGGCAGTAGGGGTGGCGTGGGTGGCGGGGCGCAGGGCCGTTGCCAACGAGTTGAGCGCGGCAAGGAGTTATTCTCAGAACTTGTATCGTTCACGAGCGCTCTGCCGTCGGCTCTAAGCAGGTAGGTGTAGCCAATGAGGTGAATATCCACGTGATGAATAGACGGCGGTACTCAAAGGGGTGGTGAGAGCTCTATGACGAGACGTGAGAACTTATGGTGAAGTTCGGAGGCGCAATTTAAGTTAAATGGAGACGAGGAAGTTGCTTCATATATATGCTTAGCCGCACAGTACTAAAACATTTCTGAAACAAAAAAGAACCTCGATGAGGGTACTACTTATTAGGTTTTTAAATGGGATATTTATAAACAATATATGCATGAGAATGTAAGAATAACTTCTTAAATCATGTTTCAAGTGTACTTAAAAGAAGAATATATAATAACTATGTTAATTAATTATAACAGGAAAGAAGAATGTTTTAATTACTTTTAGTTTTTACATAGCCGTATGTAGCCACATAATACATTTTACGAAATTGAAGTGTATGTTTGAAGATTTTTGCCACATACACACTTACTCTAATCCACAACAAGCATTAGTATTTTTGTTAATTGGCATTAGCGTTACCAAATTCAAGAAATTAGAGCAAGGATTGAAATGGTAAGGAGTGGTTTTGTTTGGAATAAGTTATTTTGAAGAATTAACAATGAAAATCAGCTTATGTTTGTGAACAAGCAAATGGCTTGACAGAAACTCAGTAAATAAACGCCTGAAAATAATGATCATACTGTTTGCATTTGCTCATGAACGGTATTTAACACAGATAGTTAAGACGTTGGAAACAAATAACGGCAAAGTGAACACTACAACTGTCATTTGGAAACTCTATGTTCGATTTCGTAAGATCAAATTTTTCCCTAAAGAAGATTTTACAACTGTTGATTCATTTTATTTTGAGATCATTTTCACATTTGATTATTTATTTAGTGAAAACACAACAAAACTTAATGTGTGAGTTTTTAAGTATTGTAACGACAAATTTAATATCGAGAAGCTAAGCAAGAACATTCAACAGACGGATGAGATAAAAACCCTAAAACTCCATTGATAAGGAACCTAATTTTAATATGCATATAGGAGATGAAATGCATTTGTAAACTTGAGGGACCTGTTAGCAAGTCCCTAAATTTTTTTAGATAAAAAGTTCAGAGCAGTTTACGTATTAATTATAATCGTTTATGGTTGTAATTTAATCGAGCCACGTAGGATATTTCGGAGAAATTGAAAATAAAAAAACACGTTGTAAATAAGAAGATTATGTGATCCTAATCAATGAGTACAAACATTTTCTCCAAACAAAGTCATCACCACACATATTACGAGTGACGTACTACCTGAATTCATCGCGACACCTTAACTAGGGCATTTCCAAAAAAAAAACTTTTTTCAATTGCCCTCCATTCCGCTCGTCAACTGTATTCGGCGGCGGGCGGCGCGAGAGCGGAGCCGCGAGCAATAAATCAAAATCGCGCAACAGACAGCCGCAAATAATTTCTTTTAAAGCCCGCCCCGCACGACGTTCGCCGCCATTTGCAAAGCCCGTTCGATGCGATGTCGCTGCGCGCACAAAGGTGGTCGCCATCCATCAACTCGTCCACGACGGCTGCAGCCCGCGTCCGGGCCCAACTGCTCCGCCGGGGCGGCCGTTGGGCGGGCGGGACACGCGAATTACGGCGGTTTGCGGAAGCGAGCGGCACCGCCCAATCGAAGCGCATGAGGGAAGCTGCGTAGCAAGACACGTGTGTCCATTGCGATCGTTAAACAACACATGTTGGACGCACTTGTTTTAACCGAAGGGAATTTTATCCAGGGATGTTGACTTGTATCCAGAATGCTGGATGTTAACCAACTTATTTATGGATTTTGAATTAAGGTAGACAAAAGCGCAGTAAGTTGTGAGAGAAATGTAATTTTTTTTTAAATGTTCGATCTTCATCGTACATTTTTAAAAGTTAGTTCATTAATATTTTGTCAATTGTTATAGTATAAAATTAAATTTAAAACAGAGTAATAATAATAGTATATATTAGAAGAAAGTCAATTTACAATATAAAGAAGAATATTATCTAAAATGCTATTTACTCTACCACTAATGATTGCCATAATACAAAGAAAATCTCTATCTGAAAACTGAATCCAGAGGTATGTTGACTTATTACTTGACGTATTTATGGATTTTGAATTAAAGTGGAGAAAAGCGCACTCCGTTGTGGAAAAGTGTATTTTATTTAACAGTTGAAAAACTTAAATGAACTAACTTTTAAAAATGTACGGCAAAGATCCTACATTTTTAAAAGTTAGTTAATTAAAGTTTTTTCAACTGTTATAATATAAAATGAAATTTAAAACAGTAATAACAATATTAATCATTAGAAGGAAGTCAATTTACAATATAATAAAACGTATTATCAAAAATGCGATTAACTTACCGCCAATGATTGCCGTAATTCAAGGAAAACATCTCTATCTGAAAACTGAGTTCAGAGCTCACACCATATTGAAAGGTGCACCACGAACGAGACATGGCATGAAACGAAATGCCAGCCTTTCCCAAACGCCTGTGCTTGCCACCTCCCTTCGCGCCCCCTTGGTAGTGTTTTTTTCTGGCCGGGGAAGGAATAAGCAGAAGCGACAGAAATGGGTGCCTGGCATTCTCGTGGTAAAGTACAATTTGCTCGCTCAACGAAAAAAGAAGTCCTTGGCATTGATTTCAGATCAAGGTACAACGAATTACAACAATATTACTTATTAAGAAGTAATACGTTGTCCAAAAAACTATTAACAATGTTCAATTGCAATAACGTAGTTAAACGATTCTCAGTTGCAATGAAAACACAGTTGAACCAGGAGTATCAGGGGCGTATAGGCAACCTATTTACCGATATACATTAGTGTTCCGCTGATTGCCTACACATTGCCCCGTCACAATTGGGGAGCAGAGTTAGTAAATAATCAAGAGAGCAGAGTCGTGTGTAAGGAAATAACCAAATGAAAAACACAAGGACTGTGCAACCTATCTGTAAATAAATCTAGTATTTTTAGTGTATCATTAAGAAACAAAATAAACGTCTTTATTAAAATAGTTCCTGTGTTTTAATTCACCACTAAGAAACGTTACAATAAGTTGTGATAACAAAAACCTCGAACATGCGCTATTGCTGAATAAGGAATTAAAATGTAAAATTTTGTAAATCATGTGGCGAAGAAATCAGTAACGACAGCAACCCGCATACGTAAGACTTCAACTCACGATAGCATCGCGGAGTATAAAAAATGTGCTCCATTGCATTGGAAAACGCAGATTCTGAGCTTCCCAAGTTATATTTTTAGGCATCAATTAACAAGACATATTTTGGCTTTTTCCCTAACAAACCTCCCAATTACATTCTATAGTTTTAGCTGCTCTGAGTACCCTCATTTAATTAAAAAGATAGTCAAAATTGTGCAGAATCTCAAAATATGTGCAAAATTAAGTTAATTCTTCGATATTCCGACACTTCAATTGCACGAATCTATATTTTTATTAGTTAAATTAACAAAATTATTAATTATAATTTACTAACTTATATTTTATTAATTTAAAACTAATGATGAATTATTAAATAACATTATGTTCATTATACACTTATTTAAAGCTAAAACACAGTAAAATCTATGTTTGATGTCGGGGAGAGAAGGAAGATACCCAAAAAGCAAAACAAGATTCCAACTTCATATGTGCTCAAAGACGGGGGAAAATGTGCATACGCGGAGCGGTTTCAGAGGTGGCGGTGCGCATGCGCGCGTGCGAAGACAAAGAACGATAAAATACCAAATAATAGAATACATTCTGGAAGAATGTAAGACGAGGCGAGAGAAGTTAACTGTCATATGAACACTTGAACTTTTACAATCTTATATGTACAAAACAAAGCAGAAGTTATAGTAGTTAATAGCAGATTTTATAATATTTCATTGTAGCTATTAGTATTTGTATATGACAAGGGTAATTTACTCCGTAAATGTTTTTCGGGGTTGTCAGTGGTTAAAAATGGAAATTCTTTAATATATCCTAGAAGGAAAAAAATCATGATAAAAATTATGTTTCAGGTAAAGTCTAGACACAGGATCCTAGCGACGACTAATTGTCAATCGTAAGTGAAAAAATGTATATTCTGAATGAGTTAAAAAGTTTAAATTAATAAACGTTCATGAGTTGTGCAGGATTTGAATTAATGTGTTATTTTCTTTCATTCGTTTATGTACCACAATCCCATAAGGTCACATGGAGTTGGTGGGAATGGTTGCAGATTCACTGGTTTGCACGTATTTACGTTTTTAAATATGTTGGCACGTATTTACAAGTTAAAAATTAATTTCTTTCTGAAATAAATTAGCCGATGACCAAGATAACGAGCAAAGAATGTACACTTTTCAACCTGTATCTTTATAATAATAATAATAATAATAATAATAATAATAATAATAATAATAATAATAATACGGCATTGATTCTTCTTCTTGAACGTGTCCTATTTTTTTAATTTAAGTTTTGGTGTTCTAAATAAAATATCACCCCTGTGTTCTGACAGAAAGCCCCTGCCCTTTTCGGAATTCAATGGGCATATATCAAGATCACTAGCATCATTATTATCATTCTCAATTAATTACATTAAAAATGCAGATTTATCTTTTAGAAAACCAAGCAATTGTCATATGAAATGTTACTTTACCAAAACTGCCATTGGTCTGTGAACGTTCCTTTGAGAATAACGACAATCGCCACATAGCCATTTATTTTGTTCTCCTCATTGTTTGGACAGTTTTGAGCAACTAACGTACAAGCTGATTATGAACTTTGAACGTTTTACTTGCAACACGTTTAATGTTTATATAACCAAGTGACAATTATTTCAAACGCTACGAGGAACTTTATAAAACAGAAACGTCCTGTGATCTTACCACGGAAGGCTCTCTTAGCGTACACCTACGCGTGAAAACCTCTTGCTCTGTCACCTGGCGAGAACTGGAGGACCCTCCCCTGAGGCAAAAGTACTTCCAGGCGCTGAATAATGGAGAAGCCGTGTCCACGCCCACAACCCAAACTGCTCCGTCCCGCTCACACGCCCACGCGGATTCAGCACGCCGTCTGCACTCCACACGGAACGTGCATGGAGAACAAAAGGAATTGTTTACGCACGGATATGAGGAACAATGCGAAAGTAATGCTAACAAAATGGATTTTCCAAAGGCACTTTCGAAAGTGCAAAGGTACGCACACAAAAGAGGACAGAAAATAGTGAAATGTAATATAAAGAAATCTAATGACGGAAAGGTAAGTTGTCCCGTTTAAAACCAGGATTTCATGTTGTGCTTTCATACTCTGTTGTTCTTCGTCAATTTAGAAAATATTGTATATTTTTCATTACACATTGACTCGTTCTAAGTAAGTTTCTCTATGATGTTATTCACAATGTACTATTAAACAACTTTTATGCTCTATGTACACCGAACTTATTGAAAATTTTTTAAAACGGCAATTTTGTAGTCGTAAGTAAATCTTACTTTGCTCATTCTGGAGGAAATGCCTGCATTCAATAATATTTTATAGAATCTCAATGCCTTAAAGCCATTTTTATTTTACTCATATTTTATATATTATTATGTATTCTTACATTTTTACCTTGTACTACATATTGCTTCTAAGCTATTTTGGTATATTTTAATATATTTAAACGTTAAAACTAAATATAATGTAACTGCAATCGTCAATCTTACAAAGTAATGTAGTACTGGGCTTCTGTGTCTACCGGCCATTCGCATTGTATTGTTTAACGCACCCCCTCCCCTACCTGTAATCGGAATCAAGGATTAGCGAACGTTTGTGGAGGAAAAGTAATATCAAAAAAGTATTTGTTCATGTTTCAGATCTTGGAAATGCGTATCTCAATCGAAATCCGACAAATGTTATTTACAAAATATTGTTTTACCGCTTTGCTGAATTGTGTGTGCAGGGGAGTGTTCCTGTGACTCTTAATTCCCCCTTCTCTATAATGAATCACTTGCTTTACTATACAATTGTTAACGTGCGCACCTGCTTTTTAGGTTGCAGATAGTGTGCGAACCCCTCTATACATCCGTATGCCTCCGAGATAACCATAAATTTGTAATGGAAAAAATAGGCCATAAAATGTAAAGTTGAAAAAAGTATAATACCGTTTACTGCTTTATCATCAAATGTACAAGTAAAATACAATATAAGTAGTCTTATTGACAGACATAATCGCGTTTTTAAGCATTTGATAAACTACATACGTATGTAGGCTGAAAAAAGGACAAGAATAATTTTTCTTATTTGTATTATTACATTGTAATCATTGTCCTAAACATTACAAAATTACATTATTATTACATTAATATTACAAAAAATAATGCGATTTACAATTCAGAAAGAAAGCATTCACAAAACAATCTCTCTCTCATTGTTCTCTGTATCTAAAACAGGTGACCAGGAGCCGTCTTCATATACGTCTATTTGAGTTGACCCTTGCCGTAGGGAAGATTTCAAAGCGTTATCAATGTATTCATCAACTACGAGGTTTACAAACTTCGCGGGCACACCACACAAAGGACACTTCCAGGTGGGTTTCATCGCATTGAGGCGAATAAACAATCCGGCGTCGAAGCAAGCCAAATGTTTGCAATCAATAGAACGGACAGGAGTCTGCATCACTGTCAAACCAATTGGACATGTTAAAGGTACTCGCAGGAATTGTGTCGTTTGACAGTGATTATGTGTTGATAAAATTTGCTTGACGAGTCGTTTTATATCATCCTCATCGCGACGCGGTTTACGAAGAAGCTTGTGTAAAAGATCAGAATGCGTTAATGGAGCTCCAATGCTAATAGACACAGCGTAATTACTTCGAAACTTCCACCGTACCGAAATGTGATTTAGTTTCCTGTTGTTCTGGTGAAGAAGGTCAGTGACATCAACTGGACCAGGATGCACCGGGAGAGCGCAAACCGCATCGTTGACCTTCACTTGCAGATCGCGTGGAAAGGAGTCGTTTTGTGGTTTTGCAGAACGAGCTTGGCAGAAACGTAAGATGGTTCTATTCTTCTTGTTCCAATCCCAAGATGGGCACCAGGTTTTCCTCTCTTCCAAAATCTTTAATCGACGTGGAGTTGAGTAAAAGGAAAAACATGATTCAAAGACATGTTTTGACGTGGTAGGATTTGGAAACAACTTTGTGGGCTCTTGAATTTCTGTGAGAATGTCAAAAAAATCCAGAGGTTTCATAAATATTCCATAATTTCTCTTTTGTATTCGAGGTTTCTGAAGAAATATTTTGTGACTTTGTGTATGCATTTCAATTATTTGTTTAAACGACACTAGTTTCAAGTTTTTGATGTCTATATAATTATAAGTAAAACATTTTTTCAATCTTCTTGGGTAATTTTTATGAACTGAATTTTTGTATGTCGAATTTCATCCTCTCCAGTATTTCCAAACACAAAAATCAATAAAATACTACTTTCCAAAGGTGCCGAAAATAAAGTTATTCCTTAACCTTAATTTAATGGTATCCCGGATACAGAACGACATGACTAAAAAGACAGTTTCTTTTTAATGATAACAATACATTCTATTGTTACTGAAATTTTAACAATGAGTAAGATAAAGGAAGGTATATAAATATTAGCACAATCAGACATAAATTACACAAGTGACCTGCATCAGCAAAATGCTGCTCCAAAACAACACGCACAATTGTGTACCTAATACTTGCACACATTCTGTGTAAGAACTAAACTTGAAAAATTCTCGTATAACACAGCAATAAATTAAATATTTTAACAAAAACATCTTCAGGAAATTTCTTATCAAATGCGCGAGTCTGACCACGTGACCATCTACCGCAGATAGCGCACCATTGATGTGTTGGGGAAAGGAATGAAAGGGATGTACAAGTTTGTCTTTAACATATCCCCACAAACAAAAGACTATTGGCGTTATATCAGGAGATCGCGGTGGCCAAGTTACGATTCTCATCCAATCCAAAAAGAACAGGGCGATGTAGGTACGCTATAGTCTGACTATTTAAAAATAAACCATAAACTTTGACGATACTCGGTGCACAAAAGACATTTAATTTCGATATGTCGCGTATGCTTCAAAATCTCTATCGGTTACTGTATGTCACATATCCGCACATTGTTGCGGTTAACGGTACCACTAATGTCAAACGTAGTCCTCCCATCACAGACTACAATATTTTCGAGAAAAGTAGTTACATTTCCCATCTTGTTAATCAAATTCAGAAAGAAAACATACCATTTCCGATTGTCATTATCACTCAACCTCTGAATCAATGGGAACGTGTAATTCTACTACACAATCGCCGCCGTATCGTTGGCTGAGGAAGATTGAATTCCGAACTTGCTCTCCCTGTGCACTTCCTTGTGCTCCGTGGTACACAAGTCTCCCTCTCGGCTTCCTCAACGTGGTCTTCTACCAAAGGGCGAATTTGTCTTTCTCTCTGTGTATTACACAACCTGTTACCACGAACCACTCATACTTTCCTTTTATAGTTTTTGTCTTAGGTGGAGATTTATGATACTCCGTTCTTAAGAGTCTTCTTACAACAATTGCTGACAGTGTTTTGTGGTATCACAAGGTACGTCTCCATTACGACTGCGATGAAACGTTCTCACCAAACGAGTAAATAGAGATACTTGGCGCTGTAAGCTTAAAACTTGACATCACACGCAAGGTTTGAAGAACACCCCGATAAATATCAGACTATGGTTTCGAAGTTATATTGTTACTTTTTAAGTTACTAATTTAAAATAATTTTGCATATATTTTTCTACCATCATTCTAAAGTTCATGAAGAGCGAAATATAACGATATAAGTATTTTTAACTTTCGTAAACAAGCTGTAGAAAAAATAAATTTTTGAAAAAATTTTCTAAATTTTTCGAAACCAACTGAGGCCGTCCTTTTCTGGTAACAATCATCACAGATTATTGTACGTAGTATTTCTCGTCGTTTCCAATATGTTTCATCTTTCTAATCATGTAATATTGTAGCAGGATCTTCACCTACGTCAAGGAAAACCATCATACCATAGTTCTCTAGTACCTTCAACACTGTTTCCTCCTACCCTCCAACGTTCCACCCTGACTTCCCCGATTCGCAGTCAGGGGAGCGAATGAACAGATCTTCCTGCGGCGAAGGTCAGCCCACAGAGCGCGGTTTCATAACGGGCGCGTGGGCGTCCAAAGCGGCCCATCACTCAACGCGTCCGTCCGCCCCACACAATGAGGCCGTGCTCAGAGAAGCAGCACCCGCAACCGCACGCGGTTCTCGCCTTCTGCACACCGGCGACGCGGTCCACCGACGCGCGCGCTCCTAGCGGCGGACGTGCGCGGCACTGGCGGCTGACAGGGCATTGTCGTTATTACGCACTGCGCGGTACGCTTGTGAGGTGGCAGGAAATTATACGACGAGAGTGGGGGAAACCGTTTTGGCAACAGTAGATAATGAAGTTTATGATAACTAAATCACTGATTCTAAGATATTTACTTTCACGTCAACTAAGTACTTACGACGTTGTGCGAAAACGTATTGTAATGTTTCAGTGGAAAGCGCCGATTTTTCGTCTGAAAATCTCGTAGTATGAAACCCCGTCTACAAAAAATATATAAATATTGTTGTTATATGTAGTAAATAATTTTATCTATCACGTTGTGTAGTCAGAATCTACGAAATCCTCTGCAAAACGTCCAACTTTTCGTTCATGCGTCCTGACCGGCGAGTGTGATGGTGAGGACGAGAGCGAAAGCGAGGGCGAGATTATGGGAATGTCGTGGGCGAGATCGTGAGCGAGATCCAGATCGAGAGCGAGGAGAAGTGAGAACGAGGACGAGAACGAAGGCGAGGGTGAGGGCGAAGGGGAGGTCATGGGCGAGGGAGAAGGCAAACGCGAAGGTGAGAACGAAGGCGAAGGAGAGGGTGAGAGTGAAGACGAGGGCGAGGGAGAGAGGGAGAGAGAGGGCAAAGGCGACAGTGAGGGCGAGGGCGAGAACGAAAACATGGATGAGGGCGAGAGCGTGGACTCGTGAGATCGAAATGCAGATCGAGAGCGAGAGAGGGTGAGGGCGAGAGTGAGGGCAAATGAGTGAACGAGAGCATGAACGAGGGTGAGAGCGTGAGCAAGGGTGAGATCGAGACCGTGGATGAGGGCGTGGGCGTGGTCGTGTGCGTGGGCGAGGGCAAAAGCGAGGTGCAGGGGCGTCCGGGTGAAACCCTTCGCACGGGCGCCCGCGAACGAGCAAGAGCCCCGCAGCTAATGAAGCGACTGCAAGGCAAACACGTGCGCCGCCTCCGCGTGTGTGCATTGTGCATTCTCCTCCGAGTACGCGCCTCAAAGGCCCGCCTGCCCTTGGAGGGTAGAGAGCGAGGGCGGAGATGGCGGTACTCGCGTACATACCGGAGACGGCGCAAGTGACACGGAAGAGGTAAAACGCCGCAGATAGCTCAGGTAGTGGAAATAGCTTTGCAGAAATGGAAAGGAAAATGGCAGACGGGGTATAAATATATACATCGGAGATGAGAGGAAAGGCACGAGAAACACGGAGACAGTGAGTGAGTATTAATACCGGTTCGTGATCCACTGAACTCTTTAGTACTGTGAACGTAGTGCATGCTGGAGGTAGCGCTATTTTTGCAACACTGAAAAGTGAGATCCGGCACCCACCTACACGTTTTCTCCACGTGTTGCATCTCCTAGCGTCCCCCCATCCCTGTTAGGACAAATCTCCCGAATTGTTGGAAGTGTTCTTCACACATGATGTACGTAGGTGTGAAATGGAAGGGGTAGAAGAGAGGGGAAGGAAGAAAAGATCGCATGCGGCCCGTGTTGTATTATGAACCCCATAGTCGCTTATTATTAATCAAAGAAACCACGGAAAATATTGATTTGAGCGGCCAGCACTAGAATTATCCTACCAGTTGAATTCGATTCAGATATTTATTAGCTCGTGTCGAAAATTCGCCGTCCGAACTCGAACCTTTAAACCTCCAAAACGGGAGTCTTGCAAGGTAATAGAAATGTCGACTTCACCGTTGAAATTCGAAAATAGTAAAGGTGGGAGAAAGATATAAAATGATATCACAGGTAGCAAATTATGACAGTAGGAAAGTTGATTAACTGTTTGTGTTCCCGGGAGCGTCAATTTGTATAGTCATAAGTCCCTTTGGGAAGAACAGGTCATATCGCGGGAGGTGGCAGTGTTCTTTCTACGCAAGAACGCGCTGGTACAGGTACCTCCGTCAATGGAGCAGCAATCCAGTAGGGACGAACTCATGCTCTCGATTGGTCTCCCGCCATGAGAGGTAGGCTAATGCACGGAGATGTACGTGAGTGTAGAGGCAGAAGGATGAAGAAGGAATGATGCGCACTGTCTCCTGTCTGTCAGGGTACTTCTGCGACATTTACCTGTTGATCATCGAAAAAACTGCGAAAAAGCAAGCAGCAGCCGGATCCAGCTACAGTTCTAATTGAGACAGAGATTGGATCTGACTTTCTAGCAAGTGTCAAAAAATCCGGCTTTGTCGTGACTCGAAACATCGGACCTGCCGAGATTCCCAGAGTGGCAAGGAACCCCACTAGGGCTATGGCAGCTCTGAGCTATCGCAGTCGCTGGTAGGAATGTTGTATTAGGGTCTTCGAAACAAACGCCGCAAACAGTGCGTGGTGGCAGCGGGGCGGACCCATTGATTGCGGCTGCAGCGGCGGCGGGGGCGGGGCCGAGGGCGGGCGCAGAGAATTCCTGCGGTGGAGCGCCGAGTGGAGGGGAGACCGAGCGAGGCAAAAGGCCTCTGAAGAGGGGGGGATGGGGCAGCGCCGAGGATGAGAAGCAAGCACTGGATCTGAGAGCGCCGGCCGAGATTCCCGCAGGCGGAAGGGGGGAGTTGAAAGATAAGTCTCCCCTCGCGCTCGTTCTTTATGACTCTCCCGCTGCCTTTGCTGGAGCGCATGACGTGGAACTTCAGGGATGCGTGCCGTCTGCCAGTGGAAGAATCACTGGCTCCATGCTCCAGCTCACAGCGCGTCCATGCTAAAGCTACTGCACTGAAGTATCGTGCAATGTAAATTCACTTTTTGAATTTCTTATACTTCTTTCAAATGCATCGTTCTTTATATATAGAAACAATGTCTATCATCATTAAGTATTTTATTTACAGCCGTATCAAGTTGTAATTTCCTTACTATCGTCTAGATATTTTTCAGTTGTACATAAGATTTACTGATGTTTTTTGAGTAGACTGTGGTAAACATGGTATTCTAAAAAGTTTGATTACTGTCTTATTTGATGGATATATTTAAGAAATAATACCTCGAAACTTTATTTCAATTACGAATTAACAATACAAGAGACGCGCCCAAAAGGGATCGTTATTATCTCCTTCCCGGGAGTCGAGGACCATACTCACTAGTATATCATAGTTTCCACTAATTTTGATAAATAAATAAAGATATTGTCAGGTATCAATATTTTAATTCAACTTATGATCATTTCGATCGCGTAGCGATCATCCTCAGAGCTTGCAGCTTCTGGGCCGAAAACAAAGTTCTGCACCAACAATCCAATTAATTCCACTAATTTTATATACCTATAAAAGTTATTCAATGTCTCAAGCGGTTTCGTTCAAAATACTTGTTAATCAACCAATAAAATAAATTTTAAATTGCGTATAATTTCAAACTTTTTTTAACAGAAAACATTGAACACCACACCTACAGCTCCTTAACTTAAAAGGTATGTATTTGTGTCCCTCAATTCTCGTATTATTATAAATTTGAAAATTAATCGGATAAGTCCAGAAGTTCGTACGAGACGAATAAAACTTTGGTTCAAATTTGACTTTTATGTTCAATATTTTGATCTACGATTAATCTAAACTGCCAATTTTTGTTGCCGTTTTCCGTGGCCCGATCGTCTCTTTAACCCCCCCGCGCCGTGTCAAGGAGAGGTAGACGAGACTCCCCCAGCTTCACAGCTGGATCGTCTCCATCGGGGAGCTCCTCGTCTCCACAAGCTGCCTACAGATTACTCCTCCGCCTGAGTACAAAAGGTAAGAGAGCGATAAGCTGATCGACTGTCGCTTCATACAAATCCTATCAACAGACGACGTAGTGTAAACGACCTAATCTTCTGGATACTGGAGCAGGGCAAAGCGACATTAAAGAAACTAAAATTTGTATTTTAGCACACGCATTGCGCATATCGTTTTGATTTATTTGTTTATTCCATGTTGCGGGATCAGCAATAGCTGCCCAAAATGCGTAACGATGGCTTCACAGCGTGAAGCAAACGTGCGAACTGCTTTTCTCCTCCGATCAAAATCGCTGCACATATTTACTTCTCTAATATAGTATGACAAGGAGGCTACTACGTGTTTGTTGTGGACTACGCTGAGTGCCCCGAGGGATAGAAGTGACCGCACATGGTTTGGAACTTCTATCAACCATTGGCAACTTTAGGATTGCTTACAAACTTTACCAGGAATAGCCGATCATCTGACTTGTGAAGAGATTATGATTAAGAATAGTAGTCTTTTTATTGCAAAAAATCAGTAAACGTAAAAAACTCTTCCATTGGTTTATGTTTGTTTGTGATTACTTTTCAAATGTATCTATAAATTACTTGAAAATGCATTTTATTTTAAATAATTGTCAGAAAAATATTTCGTAAAAATGTTTGAACTTGGCAGGGGTGATACAAAGAGATTAACAATTTTCACCAGTATTTATCCAGATGATATTGGCATGAGAAGAGCATGAGCGATGGATGTCTTTAATGAACATTCATTATAGTTGTTTGTGGTTAGATACACATAATACCATGTTTTATGACACTTGTAACGTAATCCATTCTCTCACGCAAAGTTCGTGTGTTCATCTCCGTTAGATAACACGATTTTTCTTACTTATGCTTAAATTTACTTTTAATTCTTGTTAATTAACACACTATAACAAGTCCTCAACATAGTCATTCCAGTCGTCATTTAGTTTTTGTCCCTTGACATTACCTGCTGTTGCACGAGTCCTTGATTTTCAGTGTTTCATTGAACAAGTTCAAGGAATGTAACTTGATGTACTTCCATAGTTTACATTTAGTCTCTTATAATTAATTTAGATTTCGCAACTGTTGTGACACAGTGTATCTCTTCGGAGTTTTATGATTATTATTATTACTTTCTACTTTATTAATTTATTCTCAAAACTCGGAATTAAAAAGGACAATGCAGAACTTAATATTTTCGAAACTTCCTCACGAAAAGAGCCAATTTCTTCATTGCTATCAAAAGGTGGAGACTGAGTATAGGTAAGACAGTTGAAGAGAGAGTACAGCCGGCACCTTGAGCGAATCTCCGCGCAGGCGCCCGGGCGAGGGTTAAGCTGGGCGGTGCACCGCGGGCGCGGTCAGAAAGGCAACGGCGGACGTTGGCAATTACGACTCGATGAGCGCTGCAACAAAGCGCAGCGGCTTGCAGCGGTCGCGTGGCCGAGCGACACAGCGACTCCGGGCGGCGGCGGCGGCGGCGGCCAGGCGGGTTTGCGTAGGGTCGGGCACAGCAGAGGGTTTCGACGACAGGCTCACGGCAATGGGTCGTGGAAGAGCAGGGACGCAAAGTGGTGGAGTGTGCAAGCCAGGCAGGGTGATGTTCAAAGTGAGGCAGGCGGGCGGGCAGGTTTGCTGCAAGGCAGCGAGGAAAGGGCATATAAAGCGATGGATGTAGGTGTGGTGTGTGGTGTGCTGTGGTGTGTGGTGTGCTGTGGTGTGCTGTGGTGTGTTGTGGTGTGTGTGGTGTGTTGTGGTGTGTTGTGGTGTGTTGTGGTGTGTT
>BOPP01000037.1:8537017-8550234 GCA_017312745.1 Gryllus bimaculatus
TGTGTGTGGTGTGTGATGTGTGGTGTGTGGTGTGGTGTGTGGTGTGGTGTGATGTACAATGGATATAAATGGTGGGCATGCGATGGAGCGGAAAGGGAAGGGCCAGATGGAACACGACAAGGAAGGCGAGATAGAAATCATAGCAGAAGGCAGCCTAGAGAGCGGGGAGAAGAGGAGGTAAAGAACGGGGTGGAAAGCGCGATGGAGAATAAACAAAAGAGCGAGGGGAACGGCATAAAGAGCGGGGTGAAGAGCGGAATCAAGAGCGAGGTAAAGATTGGGATGAAGGGCGAAGAAGAAAGTGAAGTGAAGAGCAGGGTGGAGAAAGGAGCGAAGTGGAAGTCGGGGAGGAGACCGAGGTGAAGAGCGGAGTGGAGAATGGAGCGTAGAGGAGAGTGAAGTGAAGAGCACAAAGAAGAATGGAGTAAAGCGGACAGCGAGATGGAGAGTGAAGCGAAAAGCACGAAGAACCTGGAGCGAAGTAGAGAAGAGAGCAAAACGCGAAGTCTCGAGAGGGTGGAGGGCCGAGAAGGGAGAGACGTGAAGAGCGGGATGGAAAAAACAATCAAAGTGGAGGTCGCGAAGGTGACTGAAGTGAAGAACGGTGTGGAGAACGGAGTGAAGTAGGGAACGAAGAGAAGAACGGAGGGGGATGGCGAGTGTGAAGTAAAGCGGGGTGGGCGGCTAGGTAAGGATGTTGAGCGATATCCGGCGTTCCTTTGTACGCAAGACAAGCGAATCGGACGGCAAGGAACGGCCGTGCAACGAGGTCATCATGGCGGGGCGGAGGCCTGGGGCAGAAGGGCCAGGTGTGAGGGCGAGTGTCGGCGACGGGGCGCGGCGCGGCCGTGCGTTCTCGCCGCCGCAGCGTCTGTGTGCAGAGGCGGTGCGAGGTGGGGGGACGAGTGGATTAGCGCCGCGCGTGGGGGCGCCGCGCCACCTGCTTCGTTGGGCGAGGGCGGGGGTAGGGGGGGCGTTCGGTAACCGAACCGGGGCAGGCGGACCGTGCAGCGGACGGAATTTGCCTGCAGAGCGGTGCTCCGCAATGCGTGGGATGCACAAGAGTTGAATATTCATCCTTTCATGCCCAAATAAAAGAAAACGAACCTTGTGCAGTGAAGCGTTAATAATACGACCGCCAATAATGATAATTTTGTAAATCGAAACATTTTTCGTTTCGTGTAGCAGTATCTAGAATTACAAGGAAATGCAGTGTCAATAACTCAGTTTATACGGTAAATAAAATTTATGATAATGCCCTTTCGTTTTTCTCGTTGTTTTACTCGATATTGTAACATTCTTTGCAACTACATTAGTATTAATTAAACTTTATGATTATTATCATTATTTTTTGAGTTTTACATTTGGATACACATAAGTGCCATCTTTTAATGTATAATTGGTGAACGGTCGAAATAACTTTTATTCTTTTAAACACACTTTCAATACAATCTCCATTTTCATGGAAATACTATGTCTCAGCATTTATTGAAATAAAATAACATATATGCAATAATAAATACATGACTAGTTATAGTAAATAATTTGAGTTATCAACCCAGTTCGCTTTCAAAAAATGTATACTTGCGTAAATATATGCAAATAAGTCATTAAGCCAAGTGATCATAAGTCGTGACCGACCTGGAATAGGCAGTCAATAAGCACGAAAGTACATTGAGGTACGTACGTTATTATTATTATTATTAATTATTAATTATTATTATTATTATTATTATTATTATTATTATTATTATTATTATTATTATTATTATTATATGGAATATAATATTAGCTCTTTCACCGCTAGGACTGTGGCTTAATTCCTAAACGATAAATGTAGAATTTATGATGAACAATCGACTCTGCAATAGGTTTTATCGGAGTTCTCTCCTTTCCTTCGCCTTCCACTCAATCAACACTCCATTATCATTAACTTAAATCACCATCACGTTTAGATACCTTTAAATTAGCTATTCCGGGCATGAACCTACAGGCAAGTGCCTTGCCACTGGCGTCGTAAAAAATAAAATAAAATAAACTGTCCCAAATGATAAATTAAATTTAATGATAATATAAACAATGGTCGAACCAGAAGCGACGGAACGGGAGAACCCCGAGTAAACCTGCCACAAGCCCGTTTTGTTCAGCACAAATTTCAAACGGATCGAGTACGCTTTGAACCGCTGTAACCGGAGGGCGAAAGTGGACTAGCCGGAGTCGTCGCAGCCACCCCTTCATCATTTCCCACATATGCTCCCCCACTCTTGCACGCAGCGCTGCCTGGAGCTTCCAGAGCGCTCATCCCTGCCGCCGCTCCGCCGCCTACGGGGCCCCGGCCTGCGCCGCAGCCGCAAACAAACCGCGAAGGCCGTCCTCGTTAGGGCTGCCCCGCTCCGACCGCAGGCGCCCGACGACCATCCCGCGAAGACGGGCGGAGGACCTGCGTTGGACGGAACGGTGCGCATCGGGCGGTAAGCGGGCGTAACAGCGAGGACGAACACACGGAGGTACAGTGTGAAGATTGACTGAGTGCCAAAGGTGGTCATATGTCACAAAGAGTGTAATGGTTCACTACCAATGGTGGTTGGGTGGTGGCGAGTGGTTGCTGGTGTGGCGGATGGACGGTGGACGTGAGACGCGTAGAAGGTGAGGACGGTGAGGACGCGTGGGGCGCGTGGGACGCGTGGGGACGCGTCGGGACGCGTGGGGACGCGTGGGCACGTGGGGGCGTGGGGCGCGTGGGGCGCGTGGGGGCGCGTGGGGACGCGTGGACGGGTGAAGGACGGGAGGACGTGAGAACGGGTGAGAGCGGCGTGAGGTCGGGTATGGACGGGTGGGGGCGGTTGTTGCGGGTGGTGGCGTTGGGTGGCGTGGTGGTGGCGGGTGATGCCAGTGGGAAGGTGGGGACAGGTGAGACGGGTGGGGATTACGTGAGCATGGATGGATGGGTGGTAAGAAAAGTGGACAGCGTGTTACTGTTGATGAAGCTCGTGATGGGCACAGATAAGTAGCAGAAAATGGTTACAGTGTATTAGCGATTATGATCGCCGCAATGGGCTACAGGCGATTGTTGCAAGGAGTATAATCGAGACGCAAGGAATAGGTATTGTCAAAAATAGGATTTACGTAGAGCAAATAATCCACGACAGCATCTAGCTCCTACACGAGACTTATAACATCTAGCAATCAAAAATGATGTGCAGCAGTGAGATTCTCGCAGGCACATGGACAACTTTCGTGAAAGAGCAATTGCCTCAGAACTTCTTTGACTCCGTGGATCATTTCAACAACTTGAAAGCTCCAACTGTTGGATCTATAAACTATTTTAAAATACTTTATATGATAGTTCACGTGTGAGACACGTAATTTTTATTCTTCTAATTAAAAATATAAAAAAATAGTTAAAATATGTTTCAGAATGTGAGAAAACTATTGAAAAGATTTAGGGCATTTTAATAGAAAATGTCTTCAAGTGAATATTGAAGAAAATGAGATACATTCTTTTGTAACGAAGTCGGAAATGTAAGGAAATACTTATGCGTTTTCTCCTAACTAACCGATGTATTAACTTACTAGCATGGTATTAACGGACGAAAACATAGTTTGCCAGGCTAAAATCAATGGCGGTATCTAGACGTCTCACTATTTTCTTTAATAAGCTTTATTTTTTTGGTCACATGAACTGCCAGGCCATTAGCGACCATTTACACAATAATTTACAATTCATGAAATAATTTTAAAACCTTCGGAAACTTGAATACATTATATGTGTGTTGTTGTTTCCGTTATTAATTTGGAAAGACAATGTGAAAGAGAATATGTCGTACGTAACCTTGAATACAATGGACCATCTATTACTCGTAAGGTATGTTGAATAGTTATTGGAATGTTACATGATATACAAAGTGGTAAAGATTCGTTATTGAACAGATATAATTGGTCAAGCCGGCTATGTCCTATGCGAATTCTTGCGAGAGTAGTTTATTCTTTCGTTTTCTTCTCAATATTTTTTATACCGAACCAAGCCTCTATCGGCGCGCGTGATACGCTTACACGGAGTAACAATAATTCATTGGGAACAAATTCAAATAAGGAACCTTCCAGTCGTCATGCTCGATGCATTGAGAAGAGGAACCGACGCCAGCCATAGAGAGACGAAGGAAAAATACCACTCAAGAAATGGTTTCTTCCACAACTCAAGAGGGTAAGAGGCAAATAGGTAGTGATCACAAAAATCTCTAAGAATATAAACTCCACAGAAAGAAGAAACATAACAAATACAACAACTATATAATTTATATCGTTCGTGCTACCCTACAATATTGTCACCGAAATTGTCTATGAGTGGATTTATACGATTGGTCGTGTCTGTCGTAACCATAAAAGGTATTTTGAAGGTTTCTGCAGAAACGTCAAACGTTGTGCCATTGAAAAGTTTCTCGGAGACGCTCGTAACCTGACAACGGCGACAATTTACGACGTGCCAGGCGTAGTAGTTTATGGGGACCTAACATTCGTTTCAAAAGAAAAGGTTTTATTTTGTTTTCTCAAAAATTTTGCAACAGGACTATGTGCGATTGAATGTTCTCATCTGTTGTACTGCACATTACGAGACACATAAAATATAAAAGTGCCGTCAGGTGTATTACAGAGACATTACTGACCTGCCACTGAGTAATTTCAACACACCTGTACGTAATACTCATGGTCCCTTCTTATTTAATTTACACTCAGAGAGAGAGCTGGTTGAAATGGATTAATTTAACGATGTACATATTACTAAATTTTGAATTTATTGTCAGCGTATTTCTTTGTTTAGTATATTTCAGTATGTGTTTGTTCCCCCCTCAAATTCAGGTACTGTAACAATTGCATTTTTAAGATTATTAAAAAAAATATTTACGATCTACTGCAATTACAAAATTCTCTCCCAAACCCGAAGGTCTTAGGCAGACAAAATTAACTTTCAACACGTAAATATAATTGGCTGTGGTTTTAGAAGATATCTTGGGACCGTTTCGGAAGCACTTAAAGTAAAATTAACACATTTATTGAATTTAATGCTTCAGTGCAGCCAACAAACTAAAATTTACATCCTACTTTTTAAATAAAAAATAATGTAAGGATTCAGCATTTTTTTTACTCAATGGCAACTAATATATTTTTCTTTTCGTCCTACCTTCATTTTCTCCCCTTCCCTGACTTCTTCCTTCTTTATCCCTGAAAAGGGAAGGTAAGAAGCCAAAATAATTTATTTTTCTTAACTAGTGCTTGTATACTAAAAACGTTTCATGAACATATAATGTATTGGAACGTACCTATTACATCGTATGTCTAGTAATAATATACTATATTTCATAAAAAAAGCTTCCTATTAAGCGACCATCCTTGTATAAGGCCCCTTTTCACAGAATCAAGAGTCGTCGCTTAGTGCAGATTTCACTGTATTTGATGATACTTCTCTCGGTGCGTGTCATTATTTCCTTGCATAGTAGAACTTGGCTTCTTCGGATATTGGTGGCCCCGAGACCATTAAAGCAGAGTGGAGCTTTCTTTCATTCCTAATGACAGCAATATTATGAAAAAATAAAAAAAATTGTTTAAAAATTAAAAATATTTTATTTCATCTTGGAGTGTTAATTATTATTAACGATAACATCTCGGAATTAATTATTATTTACCCATAGTGAAATGTATTTTAAAACACACGATTTCTTGTAAAGTATCAACACTGTTACACATTTATGTACTCGCAGGTATGACTGTCAGGTACAAGCTACAAAGTTTCCTTTCTTACACAAGTCTTCAAAAATCTTTGTGAAAGATACAAAGTCAGCACTAGAAGTTTCAACAAAATGTAAGAGAATGTTTCAAATTTCTTGCAAAGGAATGAGAGTTGAATTATTAATAATGTACTCTAAAGAGCATGATTATTATTCTGCTAACATTAAGTTCGTCTGAAGTTTCTTTTCTGTATCTTTCTCAATTCCTATAATGGAAAAGGAAAATAGCATTTGTGGATACATTTTATTCTTACTGGAGAGGCGACTTTCCCGCAACGAGAGAGAGAAAAGATTTTAATTGTAGAAATATACAAGAAAATAAGAATCTAGTCAACTTTTATTTTAGGTAGCATTTTTCTGAAACATTCAGCATTCGTTTTGAGAATTAAAGCAAATCACTCTATGTAGAAAAACTAATTGAGAAAATGCATCCAGTGAATTATTGATCTCTACAGTCTTAATTTTCTGTTCTGCATTCTAAATTAAACTGCAACTAATGAAAAAGACTAATGTCTAAATGTTCAATTTCTTTTGAAATGGACAACTGACACATGGGTTTCATTTAAATATCCAGAAATGAATATGTATGTGGTATTTCCGTAGGAGTCAACTTCCTTTACTATTAGTTCCATGAGCGTATTGTTGTAGAATGTTATAGCTGGGAGGTGGCAATGTTTCACTCGCTGGAACACGGGATCTGACACAAATGTACATGTCGTCTTGCGGTCTTTCCCCCTCCAGTAATCTCTCCATTTGGAGAGCATAACCTCAGAAGGGACACACTCTAAGCTTCCGCCAGTTCTCCCGACATGTGTGAAGACGTGCATGCATGTGTATGTATGTATGTATGTATGTATGTGTGTGTGTGTGTGTGTGTGTGAATGTTAAGGAAGGGGATAAAACAAGGTTATGGTAGTAAAAATCGTTCGCGGTATATACATCGGTTGAGCTAGGTGAATTGCTAAAGTCGAAAATCCTGCCACCGACGGGACTCCAACCGTACGATCTCCCGGTCAGAGGGAATATAGCGACATCAGTTGATGTTCCAAGCCTCCCTAGCCGGTCATTAGCACAAGATGAATCCATCTATATTATTTTATTTCTTTAATTTGATGCATAGACGGAAAATATCTATCAAACGTGATATAATAAATTCCTCTCATGTTATAGAAAGTTGTATATCTCATTTTTTTTAAAAGAGATTCAACATTTTGGTGATACAGGTTGGTTCATGATTTGTCTTCAAAGTTCTTGCATACTATAAAGAGCGCAGGCATTGGCCCATGTGTTTTTAGTCTCATTCGTAAAAAAATAATAATACAAAGATCCTAAATATTTTCTGCTCCTTCTTACCAAATACTCATATTTGACATTACCATTTACTACACTTTGTAACTCACAATGGCATTCATTTTGACAAAGTTGAAAATGAATAGGTTATCTCCATTTTGATAGACATTTCACAAATAACCGCTTATCTCTTTGCGGATTATTGAAAAAAAGAACGATCACGGCGGATTCCGGCACAAAACCGTCACAAAGAGCAAAAGAAATCGATTTTGCACATCCAGCTCCAGGCCTTGCGGAACGCCACTCGTTGCGAGACCGTCTTAATTAAACTGCTTCGTCCTAATTAGTAGCCGCAAGCGCTGATGGCCGCCGCGTTATTATTAATCAAGAGATTTAATTTGAGGGCGGCGGAGGCACGAGCGGTTCATTAACCATTCTCTAATGACGTTTGCCAAGCCACCGACCCGATGCAGGGCGGTGAAAGCTTGTGCAGCAATCGCATCTACAAAGGAGGCAGATGGAGGTAAAGGATCAGTGAGTGCATCGTTGGATCAAGATCTCGTCAAACGATCCTTAACTTTAGATAAGGTGACTGCACTCAAACAAAATTCTGAACAAAATACAGTAACGAACTTAAATTTGTTGCGCATAATCGTTCACGAGCGTTGGTGAGTATAAGTGCGAGCTTTTACGTGTGTCTTATAGGTATGTCGTTAACGTCATTAAACACGTAAATCATTTTTATACAAAAAATGCAATTTTTTTAGTAATTTTAGTCATTTTTTCCTCACGTTACGAACGTTATGAAGTTACGGAGGATCGGGAAGTGTAAAACCATTAATTTTCAGTCGAGAGGAATATAACTTTTTTCCACACCCACACCCCCAGCTATTTGTATAGAAGTGCAGAATATAGAAGACCTCAATGGTATAAAACGTTTCTCGATACAGATTTTAAAGAGGGAAAACTAAGTAACGAGAAAATTCAAAACAATTTTGGTTATTCCTTCTTTATGAATATACAACTTTCTTTAAATAAGTCATAGTCATGTACCACGTCACAACACGACTTCATTCAGTAAATAATTCACCATTACAGCTATCCGAGCCTAGAATAAATTACCAGCGAGACTAAAACATTTAAACACTTTCGGAAAATTCAAAGCTGAATTAACCACATGGGTAAGGAATAACGGCATATAGAACGGCGTTAACGTCTTCTTCAATCTCCAGACTTCTCCCACTTCCAAGCGCCCGGTCACCGCCCCCGTTAAACACCCTCTATTTCCCCTTCTTTATTCTCAATATTCTACCCCATACCTCATTGCTCTATCCTCATCTTCTATTCCCTCTCACACCTAAATTATGAGCATTATTATTCTTCTGTGTACCCTAATAAAATTGTTAATAAAATATACAAAAATATTAGTGGTTCCAGATAAAATATACTTGTAGCTATCTTTATACCATCATCAGGATATTCACTACAATATATTGGCATAAACAAAATAGATGTTAAGATACCCGCACTCTTTGTATTGTTCCTTATTACTGCCAGTACTGTGTTTAAAATTACTGTTGTTATTAGCTTATAGTGTATTGTGCTTCTCTGGTGTAAAAATTATTGTATATTTATGTAAAGTGCTACTGTAAACTAAACGTAGCATTCTGTAACGCTCCTCAAATAACTTTTTCGCCTACTTCTTCGTCTTTTTCTTCGCTTTTTTCTCTTCCCTCTCCGTCACAAATTTTATCATTTATACTTTTTGACCCCGTCCCCTGTACGTCTTTTCTTTTCTCTTTCACGATACTTCCCTTTCACTACTCAGTATAACATACTCAGTCCTATTAATGTTCGGCCCTAAGCTGCCATCCTGATTGAGGTTTTTCTGGGTTTACTCAATCGCTTAAGGCGTATGCCGGGATGGTCCTTAGATTTGTTCTCTTAGACGTAAATGTACAGCTCGTCCTCCCCTCTTAAAATGTTACTATTCTAAATGTATGTAAATTCAGTGGTTAGGCGGAAGAGCAGGCCCTATACCCTGAGCCTCGCCATTAATAAAGACACTATTATTATTACTATTATTATTATTATTATTATTTATTATTATTATTATTTATTATTATTATTTATTATTATTATTATTAATATTATTATTATTATTATTATTATAGTCAAAATCCCATATAACAACTACTCATAAAGGCACCGCAAAAATAAACACGCACCTACTTAATATAATGAACAAATTTTTGCGAAATAATCAAAAGTAGGGAACAGAATATATTGAAGTATACAATAGAAACAATTATGTTTGTTTGCAAAAAAAAGTATCTAAGAACAAAATATAATACAATGTAATCTGCGGAAACTGGCACCTCAAGTGAGCCGTCACTTCCATTATCGGCAATTATTTCGAGGAACCCAGTGATTTTCATGCATGTATGTATTTGTCATTTTGGGTCCACTGTCCTAGGTTGCCGGTTAAGGAATAATTTAAGGTGTCCATGCTAAGTATTAATTTCAATCCACCGCCCTAAAGGGTTAGAGATGTATGTGGCAAACATGATCTTTCACCGTCACTAGCAACCTTCGCCTGCCTGAACTTTTCTTCGTCACACAGCTACAAAAACTGCAACTATTTGAGAGGAAAGGGACAACTCTGTTTTGGTCTAAACCGAGAATCGAAACCGAAATCATACCATGGGAAATACGTATGCTTCTTATGAGCCAACCTATATGCACCTCTATGTTTGCCTCGATTGGAAATCGAACCCAGTATCATACCACAGGAAGCTAGTACGTTGACCATGAGCCACACTTGGGGCTACCATTTTCATATATGATCGTAAATATTCCTTTTCTTCAACCGATCACCTGGCCTTGCTATCACCAGATTTTAGTAGATTATGTATAACATTGATAGAATTTATTTATTTTGAGGGATGATTGAGGTTTAAATTCTTTTGTTGTCATTTAAATACACAGCAATAAATGTCATTAAATTTAATGTAAATGAATGTATTACACATGAAACTTATTGTAACCCTGTACATTAAAAATAGCGTAATATATTTGTACATTAAATTTAATGCCTAAGTTAAAATCAGATTAGATTTAATGTAGAGGTTTTCCCTTTTTCCCTTGCTCTCATCATTCATATTGTACATTCACAATCACCAGTCCATCAAGATAATTCATTCATTTCTTCCAGATATGGCTATAAAACTTTGACTCTTCTTGTGAACATTAAATTTATTGTTCTTGTGTGTTCATGATACTTATTTTAAAGTGACTTGTGTTCATGATAATTACTTTAATATAATTTACTTTCATATCATTTAATATTAAATAATGCATAATTTTTTTACGGCGTAAGCACATGCAAAACATTTTTCTGTATTTCGTAGTAAATGCGTAATTAAAAAGACGCTTCTCCGTCAACCTGTGCAAACTCGGATTTGGAAATCACCGATACCTCTGCCCTTAGCCCAAGAATCTCCGCTCCCCACCGCAGTGCCCTCCGACTCCGTCGCTGCGTGAGCGATCGCCTTGGGAGGGCGTCGGCGTCGGCGTCGGCGCCGGCGCGGCGTCGCGCGTCCTCGCGCACGCAGATGAAAGCGCGCGCTCCTCTGGGGACGGGACGTACTTCACGCGGCTGCCAACCGGTGGAGGGGGGGGGGAACTGCTGCACCAATGACAGACGAAGTGGTCGTGGATGAGGCCGAGCGGAGATGAAGGAGGATGAAGACCACGAGAAACAGGATTTACTTGGCTGTCCGGGTGACGCCGCATCCATGGCGAAGGTGCCGACGTTTCGGTCGCCATTCCGAGACCTTCCTCAGGGCATAATGCGGAAGGTGGCAGAATGGCGACCGAAACGTCGGCACCTTCGCCATGGACGCGGCGTCACCCGGGGCAGCCAAGTAAATACTGACTCCGGCCGCGGAAGCCTACGCTCTCACGAGAAACAGGATGTCCACGATCTGAGGCAGTCCAGGATCTGTGTGTGAGTGAGAACGGTGGCTGAGATGTAGGAAGAGTCGGACAGGAAGGAAAATGACTAGCAGGTCGACAAGCATAAAAAATTAATAAGGGATAAATAATAAGGCGTGAATAATATTTGTGCTGATGCATTGGAAATATTGATTGACTGATTGCTTGTTATATTTCCGAACGCGTGAACTGCTATGGTTGTTGGTCTCGAGAGAATAGAGCATATATATAAGACGTGGGGTCAGTAAGGAAGACAAAGGAAATAACACCCAGTTTGTTGAGGTAGCGCTTTGACATTTGCTGCGGAGGAACAGCCAAAAACTAATACATAAAAACCATAATAAGGTGAATGACTGCTGGAAAAAATGAACAGATGCGCCTAGAAACGGAGCAAGGCGATGCTGAGGCGGAGGCGGCGGAGGCGGCGGAGGCGGCGCAGGCGGCGGAGGCGGCGGAGGCAATGGCAAGGGAAGGCGCCGCCTGTGATGTGCCGCATAACGACGAGCGGCCGCAGGGACATCGACGCGCCAGGCGTCCGGGCGACGACGCGAGATCAAAAGGGCGGCTGTGATCCTCGGGCGATCGCCGACGAGCGGCGCGACCCTCCGCCCTGCCTTCCGCCTCGACGACGCCCACGCCGTCGCGACGCCTCCGCAGCCAGCAATCAGAGGCCCGCTCACCTGCGACGCACGGCCTCCGCGCGCGTCCTCTCAGTCACGTCGCATCATTGCGGCCTTTGAGGGCGCGAGAACGCACTTCCGATTCCGAGTTTCCTCAAGCATTTGTGGCGCACTATTATTGTTGCTCAATGAGACGTAACGTACTAATGTGGAGGTGTTTCTGACTCAGTGTAAATGTTACAGAAACTGTTTTGTATTTCATGCCCATCTTCTCAATGAACCAAACGTCAAAAAACTCACACTAACTAACTCAAAAACATTGCTCTGAATTTATTTTTACCAAAGAAGTACTCAACCAATAAATTGTACCAAGAATATCTGAAATCATCTAATAGTCACACTCAATATAGTATGATTAATAAGGCATATTTCCTTTATGCTACTGTTCTGTACTCCACTTGTGAAATGAGGGAAGGCAGAGTAAAACGCAGAGTAAATATGTTACATACGGATATCTGTGCACACAAATAACTGTACGTATGAAGTTATAGTGGTTCTGACTTCGGACATGAAATTTTTTTAAGAATATAATATTACGACAACATCCAACAATACATCCTTCATAATTGGAATAATAAAGACGAAAAGTTTTGACAAAGGTTAACTTGCCTAAAGGTACCTCTACATTCTTTACAAAAATCAACTAAAACTAGTGGGGTGTAGTAGCAAATTATGTACAACTATTGAATGACATTTGAAAAGTTCTCACAAAGTAATTGGGCTAAAGAAATATGAAGAAAAAAATTCCTTGCAAAATGGCATTCAATTGGCAATGTCGCAGAGATCAGAGCCAGATAAATATTTTGCACATTTATCGGGAGTGATAATATTGTCATAATTCATTTGGACGGGTTCACTTACTAATTTAAGTGCGACTTAGAAATTTTTGTTCATTAAAATTAGTACTCGTTTGTAATAATAAAAGAAACAAGATAATTCTAAGTATGTCTTTATGTTGAACGCAGAATTAAAGGTCATAGATGATACGAAACCACATCACACGTGCATTAAACATACAAAAACCAATTCGTTTCCACCCACGGGACCATCTTTTACATTTCACTTACTGTTTATCAGTAAGGGCTTCATACAAATGCTGCAACTAGGATTGATACTTGTTCAACAACATTTTTTTCATTTACCATTTTCATATATTGCTAGAAGAGCGCTTCAAACTTCAACACCGAAATCAGTGACCCAAAACAATAAGTAAAATATCTCAGCATTTTTCCAATTCTCACTAGCCTTTGATGTTTCATACTGCCTTTCGGTACCTGTTACGCCTAGTCATGACCTTTCATCAGCCCTTCAGTCGGCGTCTCTCCGCCGAATCGGCCTTCGAGCGCACGGCGCGGCGCCCGCCCTGGCGGGGTGGCAGTCCCCGGCACCTCGAGCCGCCCCACCACCCCGACACGCATTCAGTGGGTAAGCGGCTTACGTCGAGGGCTGAGCACGCCCCCTCCCACGC
>BOPP01000037.1:8550259-8577145 GCA_017312745.1 Gryllus bimaculatus
GGACGCTGGCGCAGCCTCTTGCTGTCGCGCTGCTGCAGTTCAACGCCACCGCAACACTCTCACCGCACATCTCTCGGCCCCTATATGCAATATTCATGGCACCCCACTTTTTTCACCTCCAAGCAACCAATTTCTTTTCTTCACTGCATTTCTCATCGGCTTCTCGCCTTTTGCTGGACCTCGTCTGTTGTTCGGGGTTTCGTGTTTTTCACGAACCTCCGCTTGTTTTCACGAACCTCCCTTGTTTCACGAACCTCCCTTGTTTCACGAACCTCCTATGATTTCACGAACCCTCCTTGTTTTCACGACTCCCTTGTTTCACGACCTCCTTTTTTGCGGCGTCCCTTAATTCCCCGATTTGAAATTTTCGAGCCATGCTTATTTTGTTTGGCAAATTTCTAAAAATAGATATATATGTTATAATAAGATCTTTCTCTCTATCTCTCAATCTGCAATTCTCAAGTACCTCTCTTCCTTTCGTTTATTTCCTTCCTTCCATCTCTAATACTCCAAACATCTGTCCAATGGTGTTTGATCATGCAAGTAATATTCTTCAAGTGTGAACGCAACTTCTCATAGCCTCTATGGTGATCTACCAAAGCGTGACGAGTTACTCTGCGAAGCAATCGACTATTCTCTTTCAGTTCTCGGTTCAAACCGATTGAAGCAGTGGATTTTTACGGGCTAAAAAATATTCAGTACACCTTATTCGGTGGGAAGTAAAGCCGGCTGTCCAAAGTTAGTAGATTTCTACTGCTTGGTAAAAGAATCCTCAAAGACCAAATTGACGCCTGTGATCTAAATTCACAATTGCTTGTTCGATCACCCAGACAAGTACCCATTTCTCGCTACGTATAGTGAAAGGAACGTAGCGAAACTTTGCCGTGGTTACGATCGAAGAACACATGGCCTGAGTCTCGCCACGTGAATTACAGCCATCAATTTAGTTCAGCTTTCAACTTCTTGTGAGCCACTATAACCTCTCAATGTGCCCGTCTCGCCTTATTATCCAAGTTTCATCAAAATTTTTTAAAATTTAACATATACACTATTGGTCTTCCTGTTCTTTGTTGCACTCCCAACGTTTTTGATAGTCTTGGAATGCTTCTTGGAGGATTTCGAAATTGCTATTCGCCCGTGTCTTTACACAAAAATATTCACATAGACAGTTTCCATCAACCATGACAGTATCCCATTGATTTCCTTCCCTTTCTGTATTTCATATTTTCCCCCGCTGTCTCGGCCAGGTATCAACTCTCAATTTTATTTTGAAGCCCGTGAGTTGCAAATTCACCATAACAGTTGACATCCGCGTGATCCAGTCTAACCCATCCACCGGTCCCCCAATTTAACAACAACTTCTGGCGCATACATTTCCGCATATACCTTATGGTCACCATTACCTCTACCGCAAATCCCTCACAAAAAGTACTCCCACTGAGATTTACTCCCAAGGGAGCACATCAACGTAGCCTACCTGTCTCGTCACATGGACCTCCCACTCCGGACGCCCAGTAAAGTGTCCGCACCCCGCCGTGGCCGCATCCCTCTATAGAGAGCCGTCACCAGCCTAGACCGTCGCGACGGGAATAATGGTATGTTTAAATGGCTTTTAGACCGGTCACAAGCGGCCGCCGACGAAGACCGCAGCAGAGAGCAGTGTGAAATTAGCCGCATCGCTGGCCACGCCACGACGAAAGGCTCTCTGTGCAGAGCGAGGGGACGCATCCGCAAGCGCGAGTGATGGGAGTTGATGACTTCGAAATGGCAGGGGAGGACGCTGAGATATTAATAGATTGGAGTGTCAAACAAAGCGTTCACAGGAACAGTCTCTAGAAGACAGTAAAATTTCAGATACCACGCAATTGATGGTCAAAGACTTTTGATTATGACGAGGTATATAATAAATAATAAGCGAAATGCGGCCGTCGGCCGACACTTAATTATTTTTAAAAATAGTTTCTGATTAATGAAATGATCTACTATGCAAGTTTCTTAAATACGTATCAAAGTGCTTCCAAATTTTTCGTTATTAGCAAATCCATCATTTTATAAAAAAAAATATATTTTGAAGCCAATAATTTCTAACCAATTTTAGTTGCTTAGCTAGCACATTACACTTACTAACGTGGTTCATTCGGTACATAATTCTCTTATATTGTGAAACGGCATACTTATAAAAATATTCGATTAATCTACTACATTTTAGGTACAATCTATCAAAAATGTTCATGTTTTTTGTTTTTTATTGCCAAACCAAAATCTAATTACAAATAGGTAAACTGAGGGAAAATATGTCAGATCAGTTCTACAGATATTTAAACCGATCGCACTACATTAACATTCAATTTAAATGAAACCGTAATTATCGCCTTTTAGAAGCAAAACGTAATTCAGAATTCAATATTTATTATCAAATTTTCATTTTTATTGAAACCTTCTACGATCTCTTTAAAATCAATTACTAGTTACTAAATTACTACTCAACATATCACTAGATAAATACATAAAAAAGTAATCACTATTTCTCTATCCCACAATGCATAGGAGTTATAAACCTTATTTTTCGATAATATATATATACCTGAATTTTGTCTGGGGGTATTTAACAAATTTAGATAGAGCTCAGTAGTACATATATCTTCTTTTAGTCCACATCCACACCCTTAGTACATTTATATTATCTTTAAGTCACTTTGTTGCGATGCCAAAAAAACCATTTAACGGAGAAACAATGTCAAAATGGTGAATTAGGCACATGAAACCTCGTATCAAAACTTTCCAACTCCTTCTGTATCACTATTCTCTTGACGACAGTTTCTCTTTAAGTCTTAGATTCGCGAGCAGGTGTCATGCAACAAGAATCACGTTAACAGCTGCTTTAAATCTCTTAAATTACCTTTCCGAGAGCCAGAACTGTCACGACGAAAGTGAGCAGAAGACAGCCTGAGTAAGACAAACAATTGCCGAAATGGGCGGGACTTCTCAGGCGTTTTGTCGGCATTCAGAGCTATGACCCAATTATCCCACTTCTGTTTGGATATTGATTCATATTTCCTGAAATGATCAATCAAAATCTGAAATGCTCACGAATAAAATAGCTCTCTGAACGTAAATTTACAAGAACATTGCTTAATAATCTCACTAGTAGGTGCAAGTATGACGATAAACACATTTGATATAATCACTGATTTAAACAGTACCATAGATAAATAAATACACCTAGTTTCATTAATCTACCCAGCTTTGTTTTAATTAATTTGTTTATAGGACTGAGTATTCGAAAAACAAATAAGCCAACACTCCTACAACAGAGTATATCGACAAACAAATAAGAATATAAATCTCTTTTCGACATAATCATCCGGGGTAAAATGTTATAATATAAAAATCTCTCTCCCCCACTTATATGTGAAAAACGTCATACTTATAAAATATTCGATTAATCTACTACATTTTAGGTACAATCTATCAAAATGTTCATTGTTTTTTGTTTTTTATTGCAACAAAATCTAATTACAAAATAGGTAAGCGTGAGGGAAAATATGTAGATCTATGTTCTACAGATATTAAACGATCGCATACATTAAATTTACATTAAATGAAACCGTAATTAATCGCCTTTTAGAAGCAAAACGTAATTCAGAATTCAATTTTATTATCAAATTTTCATTTTTATTGAAACTTTACGATCTTTTAAAATCAATTACTAGTTACTAATTACTACTCAATTACTAGATAAATACATAAAAGTAATCATATTTCTTTATTCCAGCATGAATAGGAGTTATAACCTTATTTTCGATAATTATATATACCTGAATTTTGTTGGGGGTATTTAACAAATTTGATGAGTGGTAGTACATAATATTTCTTTTATTCCACTATCCACACCTTAGTACATTTTCATTTTCTTTAAGTCACTTTTTTGGATGCCAAAAAAACATTAACGGAGAAACAATGTCAAAATGTGAATAGGCACATGAAACCTGTATAAAATTTCCACTCCTTCTGTATCACCGTTCTCTTGACGACAGTTCTCTTTAAGCTCTTAGAATTCGCGAGCAGGATGTCATGCACAAGATACGTTAACAGCTGCTTTAATCTCTTAATTACCTTTCCCGAGAGCAGACTGTCACGAGAAAAGTGAGCAGAAGACAGCTGAGTAAGACAAGAAATTGCGAAATGGAGGGACTTCTCGCGTGTTGCATTCAGAGCTCTGACCTAATTTTCCCACTTCTGTTTGGATATTGATTATATTTCTGAAATATAATCAAAATTGAAATGTCAGAATAAAATAGGTTACTCTGAAAGTAATTTACAAGAAATTGTTAATATTCACTAGTAGGTGAGTATGAGATAAACACATTTGATTATAATCACTGTTAAAAGTACCATAGATAAATAAATACACTAGTGTTATTATTACCCAGCTGTTTAATTGTAATTTGTTATAGACTGGTATTCGAAAACAATAGTCAACACTCTACAACAGATTTATCGCAAACATATAGAATATATATCTCTTTCGAATTATCGTCCGGGTAAATGTATAATAATAAAAATTAACCCAAAAAAATCATCAAAGTGAAACATCAAAGAAGACTCCAGTGAAACGAAACTGCTTTTCTCTAGCAAACTTTCAAATGTATTGCGAGTATATTAAAAATGAACTCAATTCATCCAATTTGTATGATAAAAATGAACTATTTAAAGAATAGAATCTATCAACATGTAAACACGCCAATCTTCTGCCCTCCAAACATACATCTCTCGATACCCACAAAAATAAAAATTCACGAGCTCTTGGCTACGGAATTCTTGATATACGCAGGGTGACCAGGAAGGAAACAAAACTTCTAAAACAAGCTTTTAAGACAGTTTTACGCATGTATGTATGTATGTACTTTGGCACAACAGCCCTATTACGAGCTAAGGCCTACCAGAAGCGTCCCGGCCTTGCGACCATGAGTTAAGGGGTATGTGTGGTTAGCACAAAGCTATCTCTACGCTGTAATCTGATCTTCTCGATCTAAAAAGTGAGCGTTTTAATCGTCACGGACAGAGATACTGGGTCATTGCAAGGAAAGCGCACAAGTAATTTTTGCCCCGAATTTTAAGCATATTTTGCCTAATAAACTCCTTGGATATTCTTAATGGCTTTGCCACAATAAGTACTCAAAAGATGGTTTGAAAAAATACTTTCTATGCAAAAATTTGCTTTGAAGAAACATATAAATCGTTTATTATTTATAACAAGAATTTATATATTTGTTAACAAAGAAAAATTAACACAGAAATAAAAAAAAGCAATTGAATTGTGTAAATCCAGTGATTTTTTTTATTTCCGTCCGAAAAACTAAGTTAAAACCAAAAAAAACATCCCAAAACAAAGGAATTAGAAATCTGACAAATACGAGAAAGTCTCCACAATTCTGTAGCACCACTAGTTCAGCATTTGCTCCTCATGACCTTCATTTGTACAATCGTTCATTAAGTGGCAGGCAGATGCAAGCCACCATTGAAATGGCAGGCTGTAAATGAAACTACATTAAGGCGTCAGTATCCGCAACTTTATGGACATTTTCAAGACTTGAAACACCGTAAATCCGGAATGCCATTAGCGTCAACTGCGAACAATGTACTGCAACTCAGTTGGCTGGCTGGTGGTGTAAGTTTCTGACGACCTGAAATAAAGTAGTATTGCAGGGTCGCTTGCGATACAGGATTGTCGTAATTTCTCAGTTTCCAGAACATCTCCCTCAAAAACCAATCTCGATCATATTTTTGTACAATTTCCCTGATCCACTGAGCAAATGCTCAGATTGCGTCTTGTTTTGCTTCTGGACGTAAATATAGCTTCGCTTCGAGCACATTTTGTCGAGCTCTTCTTTTGCTAGTTGTGGTAGGAGTAAAGCCACGGATACAGATTACTATTTTGTTACGAAATTAAAATCAGTATTTTGTTTATAGATGCAAATAAGTATTCTAAAACTCAGTATTAAAAACGCCTTTTTTTCAAATGTTGATAACGTTGCCTATTCGGAAATTTTATTCATCATTAAGCTATTTATAGTTCAAAGAGGAGAAGATATTCTAAAGCTGAAAAAAGAGCGACAATTATATTTCTCCTCCAAGCGTCACAGTTTTTTCGTTGTTTCTCAAAATAAATCAAATCAAATTTAAGGAATTAAGAAATTTCCGTTTTTCACTATTTGTATCGGAAATAAGATTTTTTCTTTGGCGTTATCTACCAGGTGCATGCATAAGATATTTCAGGTTTTTGAGGTAAAGAATACACGTAATTTTCAAGAGAAATATATTTTTTTGTTTGTTCAGAATGTTAGCAATTGGCTTTAACACACGTCGCCTATCCTTGAGGTAAGTTACGAATACCGTGCCAGAAAAACTGCATGGGGCAAACCATTCGACCGGCCAATTTCCTACTTTCTCAAAATTTCTGATGAGCTGCTCTGCGAGCCTGTGTCCCATTGATGCGAAGAAATGATAGTCAGATGGCGCCAGATCGGAGGAGAATAGCGGGTACGAAAGGATGACCTATACAAGCGATTTCAAGGTTCACTGGTTTTGCTGTGTGAGACGCCGCATTGTCGTGAATTTGCCGTTCGTTCAAATCGCGTGGCTCCCATATACCTAGTTTATTGATCTTCCCCATTGCTTGTGTTCCCCATTGCCCTATTACTGTTGCGTGCTTGTGACTTCTGCTTGTTTCTCGTTACACATTTAATGCTCCTGCCAATTGAGTTGGGTCGTCATTCAATAACGCCTGCAATTGCTCGTCTTTGCGCTTTTATGGTCTATCAGAGTGCGCACTGTCTTTCACACCGCAATCATCACGTTTAAATTGCCAAAGCTAATCATCACATGTTTCTACCATATGCTATAATTGCCATATGTTTCTACGAGCATACGATGACGTTCTACAGTGTTTTGTGTTTGATTGAATAAGAAAAGCAACGCGTGCTGCAAATGTTCTTTTTCAGGCACAAACGTTCACATGGTCACTGAACGATACAACCCAGACGCAAGTGTTTGGCGGACTCAACTCGTGTGTGTTGGTAGGTTAATGTCAGACGAACAAACTGAGTAGTGTCAAATTTATGCGCTGCGTACTGTTAACTGGAGCCATTTCTTATTGAAACCGGAAGACTCATGCATACACCTGGTAGATTTATTCTCAGAACTTAGATTAACTGAGATCAACCATGTGAACAAAAGAAAAGAAGAATCGTCAAGAAACGTTTCTGCAAAAAAAGCGTTTCTCAGGAAAATTACATTAAAAACATTTGTTGAGGACACTAATTGAGGTCTAATTGAGGACCCTACATTGTTAATTTTTCTTCAACCTTAAATGGACTTCAACTGATGTCACTGCAGTGCCTCTGCCCGCAAAGTTCTAGGTTCGAGTTCCGATGGTGGCAGGGGGTTCCATACTGATTAGATAGTTAGGTCGAGTTCAGTCACCGTCTAAAGAAGAATTCTAGCGTCCGGCTGTTCTGATCGATAGTTCTCCGTTGTTTCTCCTATTAGTACCGGGCGAATGCAGAAACAGTACTTTAAAAACGCACCACAGACCGCGCACGATCTTTCCTTCCCATTCCTTATCCTATCCTACCCCTTCTTTCACACACACACACACACACACACACACACAAGACATGCACGTCCCAACCACACACGTTGGGAGTTCAGTCGGAAGCCTAGAGCTTGTCCACACTGGGGATGTTCCCAGCTGGTGGGAGAAATGGGGTTAGGGAAAACCCTTCGAATCGTTGGTAGATCGGCGCCGAATATCGCAATCTAGCAGGGAAGATCCCCGACACACACACACACACACAGATAAAAACCTGTATTACACTTACGGGATCAATCGCCTGATCCCGTTATCGCTAATCTATCAATAAATCAGTCCCACCTGAAATCCCACCTTCATCACACTTCATTCTTTAAAGTTTCCGAGCGCGCGTTACATGTCCAGATACCCCCAGAGGGCGTGTCGCGGCGTTTCCGCGCGGAAAGCATTGCGCAGAGCGCGCTGGAGCACGTTGCGCATTTTTAATTCGCTTAATGTCCGCACCGGGGTGACGAAGCGCTCGCTGCACGCCGTAATGTCGCCGTCGGGCAGGGACGCATGGGCAACACCGCACAAAAAGGGGTGACCAACGGACTGGCATAATGATGTAGTGATGAGTGAGGTGGGGGTAGTGCGGTTGGACGGTTGAGAGAAGTGTCATGGAGTAGAAAGAGCATTTTTCTCGCAAATGTTCTGTAACCCCTCGTAACCTGTGTTGCACTCCATGCTGTGGAGTTGGGAGCGATTTTTTCGCAAAATTGAAATAAGTAATTTTACAAACGTAACTTAAAAGACAGACTAAGTTTAGTTACATTAGGACAATTATTACAGAAACGTGGTGTATGACGATACTTCTGTAAAACACTGTAAAATCGATTTCAACTAAGACTACTGATGAGCTTTTGTCTGATTAGTCAAAATGCAAATAATGAAGTGCTCAAATTAAGCAGAAAAATATCACAAAATCTTACTGAATAACCTTCATGGCCCTAATTTTATTTCTAACTTCTGGGTACAAGCAATGGCAACCGTGATCAACAAATCCTGTGTAGAAAGAAGATTCTGAACGGTAGTTTTCCCTGGTTTCTCCCATCAACACCCGGCGCATACCGGAGAAATATCCTAACAAACGGGCCATGAATCGCACGAGATCTTTCCTTCTTCTTCCTTGTCCTATCATAATCCGTTACTTGCCTACACTTACACTAACACTTACACTTACATGCACCTCACTACCACAAATGTCGGAGACCAGTCGGGGGTTATATCTCCACCCGTCTGGATCGATACACCGCTAAGGAAGATAAAATAGTTGGAGAAAACACGCAAGTCGAGTAGGTACCGGAACTCACCATTTAGCGGAGAGATATCACAACGACCTCACGTAATAAAACCAAGCCATACAGTTAGGGAAATGACGACTACAGCAACTGAGAACTCCGGAAAAATGGAATAATCAATCGACATAATGGAATCGGGCTGTGAATTAAGGTAGCCGGTGGTGTCAAGCAAACGTTCTACTCTCTGTTCCACTATATTGAAGAGAATTTATTTGCTACAGCCTTTCTAGCATTCTGTATTCTTTTCTCCGTGGCCACAACAGAAAAAATACTTCCCAGTATACGGACACGACCCTTGAAAGATTGTTACCAACGTTCGAAAAAGAACGATGCAAAAGTGAATAGTAGGAAGTCTTCGTAATTATCTTGAGACGCCTAAATTTTATCCAGTAAATTATACGAATTATAAATGAATACGGATGTCAGATTGCACATCGTGGAACATCATGCAAATGCCGGTATTATCACTTTCATGGCTGACAGGAAAACAGAAGCGACAGCACGAAGGATAAACTTCAGGTTCGGCAGATACATGCATATTTACAAGTTTGCTGTTCATTTCGTAGAACACCCTATGACTGCGCGTGCTCTCGGATAATTTGGCAGTAGACTACCACTTTCTGTCCATTTTGCGTTGTGTGGAGGTGTCAATGCTTCATTATTTACTCGATTGCAATACATATTTTATGGGTTTCACTCCTTTATGCAGATAGGGGAATTAACCTACCTATTCTGTATACATTTCAAATTATCTCCAAATAAATTAAATATATGTGAACGATAAATTTATTAAATTTATTTTTCTTCGTCTTTCATTGCACAAAAAAATTCATTTTAGTGTCGAGAGACCAATCAGGACCTTGAGTCTCTCCTGGCTACTGAAAAATACCTGGGGGGAAACCCCGCAAGTCAATGGGCAGGTCGGCACCGATTTGTGACATTCAACTGGAAAAAACCACAGCCGCTTCCTACCATAAAAACATGCATTAAACTTACGGGACTGTTGATCTTAGTAGCTGAAGAGCCCGGAAGCAAGAACAACAATCAATGAATCATTCTGCGAATTAAACAAAAACTCGGAAAGTTTGAAGTTTGTTATATTTATTCGAGCCAGTGAGCTGAAGCACTGTATATCCCGCCATTGCCGCTCATCCCAAATGAGAACAGCGGCGCCTGCAATGTTCTCGGGGCAGTGGCGGAAGGACGCAGCGCAGGGATGGGGCGCTCAGTTGCCCTGGAGTGCAATATCTGCGGGCCCCTGCACGACGCGCCCGGCTGCACGTGTGCCGACCAGTAGGTATGTACTCGCCGGGGCCTCTGGAGGTACCGGTGGGTCAGCCGCGAAGTGAGGTGAGCCCAAGCTAGCGCGACGAGGTCATGCGTAGAGATAGCGCAGGAGATGAACTCACCCGTGTAGAAAAAGCAATATTCATAACCAAACTAATTTTTCATCTCGAAAGGACAGCTACAAATCATGTAATTCACTGAATCATTTGTAATGAACTATTTGAAAAAAAGTTGGATCATGTGGGCAGAAACAGCAGAACAATCCAGCAGGCAGAAAGAGCAAAACAGTCTATATAATAAACGTGATATGAAAAATGTGTTCAAGATAAAACTTTAGTGCTATATTTTTACTCTGATAACTTTTAAAAATATTTAACTACACTAGTCTATTAATACCCGCTAACGTTTAACACCTAGATCTTTTTAATGTAATGTGTCTTATGTACAAAAAGAATACCAAAAGAACTCGTCCTACGTACCATAATAATAAACACAAGTTTTATGTAAAAATAGAATTAGAGACAATACCGAGCATCCAAAAGGAAAGTAATATTAATTTTAACAATGACATTTAATGTATTACATACCATTTGGATTGTATAGTTGTAAAGAACCTGTAACAAGTATTGTACTTTAGGTTCTGGGTCAATGACCCCCATCTCGATCAGGTATTCGTCCAGTTTCCCTGATCCTTGACCAAATGCTGAGATGGCCCCTTGTTTTGCTTCTGGACATAAATGTAACTTCAAATTAACTTCTCCCCATAGCACGTCACACACAGTTTTTAACTGTTTTTTTGGCGTAAATAAATAAAAAAATGGGTAACGGATGTATGTAAGATTCTTCGTTAGAAAGTAATAACGTGGGGGTATTAAGCCATTAACCTACTTGAAAATATTTTTCAAAATCCGTATCTTGGTCCGCACTGTCCGTGAGTCTGTGAACAAAACATGCACCTAACCGTTTTCACAATTCCTCTCCAAAATGGATATTCCCTGCTCGAACCTGAGACTCAGAGAATTTGAAACGCAATTTCTAATTTTTGGGAATAGCCTACTTCATATGAAGTGAGTGGGGCAATTGTTTTTGAGAAGGGCAACAATATTTTTTCTTTGATTTTTTTGTTGTAGCTAGAATATGCACCTACCAATATAGTATAAGCCTAATTTTCATAAACATCATAATTTTTGAAACCTGCAAAAGTTCAATTTCTTTTGATCGTGTTCTACGCCGTCATCATTGAAGAAAGAAATATTGTTAATGAAATATATTATCAATTTTATATCTTAAAATTATATCTTAACCTTTAACTTTGTATCTTAACCTTTACCTAACACTCGCAAATACTACAAATTCTATGTTCCACTGCAGGACCACTAGTTTGAAAACCTGAAGCCACAATTTTATAACAGATTCTCTTATTCCTCTATCTCATCATATTTCTTATGAACTGTGCATAATAGCCTCTTCACCAAATTGCGTCATTAATTACAATTTATTTCAAAATATGAGTCTCAATTCAACAAAGTAATGGTCTTGGAGGGTTTATGACCTCTGGTTTACGTACTTGCTCTATCACCCTCTCAGGACTGGCAGAAATGGGCTATTTCGCCCTAATGAATAACGAAAGTGTCACGGTGCTCTGTGCGGCCTCTTGTTCCTACTAGAAGGTATAACTGGCGAAGCATACACTGAATTTTCAAAATTGAGACAAAACTGCTTCCCCTGCCTACTACAAGGATGTGTCACATTGACACTCATCTAAACATACAGACTGGCGCAAAATTAACTGGAAAATTTGGGAATGGATTTCTTTCATCCGCTCTCTCTTTCGCACATTCTCTCTTTCACTCTCTCATTCTTTTAATCACTCGCTCTCTCGCTCCCTCACTCACCGCTAGGCAAGGTTAGCACTGGGAAAAGTGACCCGAAGGTCCTATGTTCGCGTCCCGACGGTGGCTTGTCAGCTAGGTCGAATTCAGTCGCTGTCGGGAGGAGAATTCTAACGGCCAACTGCTCTGGTCGGTAGTTTTCTGTGGTTTCTCCCGTCAACACCAGACAAATGCCGGAGCAGTACCTAACAACCGGGCCACATACCGCGCGCTATCTTCCTTCCCTATCCTCATCACCTTCACTCACTCACACTAAATTGCACTACACTACCACAGATGCCGGTCGGGAGCTTAGAGCCTGTCGTGGGTGGGACGGTGTCCCGCTGGTGAGAGATACCTAGTGAGGGGAAACTCTCCTAGGTAACGGTAGGTCGACGCCAGATCTCGCCGTCCAACGGGGAAAGGCCACCTCCATCTCCCGAAGGAGAAAACAGGCACTACACTTACTGGAATAATGGTCTTATCAGTTGATGCGCCCGGAAACACTAACAATAAATTAATCAGCAAGGCTTCCTGCGAAGCACTACTGTATTTAGCGTTGCACGCAAGGCCGGCACGGCAAGGCCGCCGGGCGGTTTACAACTGTTTTTTTGGCCCCATCAATATTAACAAAATTTAAAACGTTTTATTTATTTTAAAAATTGTCAATAAAATTGACCATTCCGTCCACTTGGCCCTCCTATCCATAAAACTATATCCTAAAAATTCCTACAGCAATTCACTCTCACATAGGTAAGCAAAAGTCTCACAGAAAAAGGTTAAAAAGGGAGACATCCAGAGAATTTTTCGACCCTTCAAAACGCAAACCATTAAGTAGTTTCGTCGTACGTCTACGTAACCCGAATATCGTATTGCATCTCATACTAGAATTTTGTATATTCTGTATCAAATGATACCTTGTAAATATTTTATAACAAGACCGGCTAACGATTCGCCTACGATTGCCGCAAAAAGGTCTTGGAAATATGCCTTCGGCAGATTGATTAATTTACAATAGCCTAACACAAGAGAGACTTTGCCTGACTCCGAAGGTGAAACTTAGCGAAATTTCCGCACAGATGTAAACTTTTTGTTTATCTCTTGATTTGATGATTCCATTCCGTGTGTCTCCGTTCGTAATAGTTGTTGCAACGTGGTTCTAAAGTAAGGATGTAGGAATGCGATGGAGTTAGGTAATTTCAAGCGCTTTCCCTTTTTCCAAATACACATATCCTGCCGTGTAATTCATAATAACTTCCGATTGAATCGGATACAAAAAAGTATCAACAGGAAGAGAAAAAAACATGTTTTCTGAATTACAAAATTAGAAATCCAGACGTTTCAATTAAAAATATTTCAATACTATTCAAAAGCTCGCATAAATTCATGTACGGGCCACGCAAACCCGGATAACGTACATATGAACGTCCTATTCTAATACCATACACAACAAATCATAGACCAAGCTCTCAGGAGTTCATTAAACGAGATTATTACGTTCATATATCTCCATTTGCTTCCTCTGGTACAACGCAGTGCTTCAAAATATTTTAGAGAATGGAAGCTGGATGATCGCAGGCGTACTTCATTTTCTGGGCGATCCACGTTCCTCACCCCAACGTAATCCCGCCCCCTCCCCCGTCCACGGATTCTCTTTTGGTCATCGATACGGGCACTTCAGCCCTCTAATGAATGAACTAGAGGACGCCATCTCCCCTTACGCTGCGTAAAGCTGTCCACTTATTAAAGCAGAAGCCACCGCCCCGCCGCGAGCCATGTATCGGCTTTTACTGATCAGCGACCGCTTCTGGAATCATATTTATTTTCCGCTTCGTGTACGATGGATTACGCTTTATAGAAAACACTTTGATGTTATGACTTACAGTCACTCCACTCACTACAACTGGTGAAGTGATAATCGCTCTCAAACACAGTCCGTAATTCTCAAACGTTCATTGAGTATTAAAATAATTTCAATGATTATTATGATCATATGACGAGACGGTACAAAGCACGAAATTAATATTTATAATGATACATGGATATTTACTTGTACTACTGTATCTTTAATAAATTTGAAATTTTGGTAAATGGAGTACCATTGAATAAATTGGGTTCAAACTGATCTCACGAATATTGAATGTCAAAACGCTAAAATAGTTAATAACTACAAAACTTAAAGAGAACCAATGAAAACAATCATATTTAAAACTAATAAATGCGCTAAGTATATGTTCATTTCAGTTTAACGTGAATACATATGCATTTGAATTTACAAAAAAGACCTAATCAAAGATGATAAACAATAACAGTTCAATTTTGTACGTCACACTATTGCGGATTTCCTCATTGTTTTTATAATGTAGTTACCAACTTGTGAGTTCTTATTAATAACTAAGGATACTTTTATTAAAGACTATTGAATTAACATGACATTCATAAAAGAAATGGTTTGAAAGAGAGCACAATGTTGAATAATCATTACACTGACTGAATATTTGCAAATATTTACCTCTGATATTGCTACGTTGTATTTCTTGCAGGCATCTACAAATTAACAAGCGGTAAGCATCCAATTTCCGAATGTGCTGACAAATGGGTTCAGTCAAAAATTGTGTATTAATTTTGAAATCACTGTTCAGCAAACATGTGTATGAGATGCAATTTATGTTGGATGTTACGCATTTAAAAACAAAAATGTCAGAACGTTTGAGAGTCATCAAAGATTTGAAAGCGGGACACGCAGTAATCTCTCTTATTCTCTTCTATGGTCCAATAATGCAAAAATAACAAACTGCCGGCAATTCGTTTCAGTTAATACACTGACAGCATGAAATTCAACACCAACCGCGACACCAAAAATAGAACAACGGTTTTTAATTTCCAAATTTTCTTTATACGCACATAAAAGAAAGATAAATGACGTTCTTATCACTTCCATCACAAAGTATATCATTAGAGTCAAATCCCTAATATATGATGGTAATGGTGTAAAGATGGAGTTCTCCTTTAACTTCATTACCAGTATTCAGCGTTATATTCCGTCGTAGCAACAATGTAAGATTAATGATGATAAGAGAATTAGAATAAAAGGAGTAATACAACTTAACAAGAAATAATGAAGAAACTGAGAATCAATGGTGTTGGTGCGGGGTAGAAAAACTAGTAACGTTGAAAAACCAACAGTTGGCCCGTTTACTAGTCTCCCAATTCAACATGAACTTGTAAGGTAATTGTAATAAACTTCAAACGCGGAAGATATTATTCTGTACTTTGACGCCATAGACCGTACCAAGAGTGTGAGAAATAGTTCTTAACCATGGTAATGTCAATCGTTCTTCGTAGAGCACTAAATATGCTTTTAACAAAATAAATGGGGAAGAAATTCCTCAAAATGCAACCACTTGGAATTTCAGATATCCTAAGCCGAAGGAGATAGTGCTGATCTCTACCTCGCGTCCCCTACCTGCAGAGCAAGTAAAAACAAACTGGGTGGAACTGACGACGTGTTATTTCAAAAGAAGTGTGAATTAAAATTAAATAAAATTTTATGAGATGACATATCTCATGAATAATTAATATAAAAAACTCAAAATTTGAACCATTATAATCAGAGTTTATAGACGAGTACGTTTACTATTGTCCTAACGCCATGGTGATGGTGAGCCATTACATTATGTAGATAAATCCCTCGTGAAGTATAAATAAACGCCAAATAATGACATATATATTCACTTTAAAGAGGCTGGAATATTTTTCAATTGCACCTATGCCGGGTTATAAGGAGACCGTTATGTTTTTCCAATAAATATTAGTGTAGATTCAAGTTAATTAAGTCCATATTCTTGTTCCACTTCAAAAAACCATCAATAATTTATAGGTATTAATTCCGATTACCAGAGTGCTGAACTTTCCGTCTTGCTTCCCACACTTACAGACTAGGAAAGGAAATCCCTATTTTTGATGCAGAAGTGCCGATAATTTTCATCAATAGTGCATTTACGATATTTTGTGTGGCTGGTTTCTAATTAATAATTAAATTTTCAATATTATTATCAGAAGACAGAAAGCTTTCCTTAATGCATGATACAGAGAAATTATTATCTAAAACCGTTACGTGAAATTCTAAAAATGTTTTTAAAAAATTAGTATCATTTAAATGTTGTATAGTATAAAAAGATTACAATATGAAAAAAATGTAATTAAATAGTATGGTTTCCTGTTGAAAAGTCGTCGGTTGTACAGCAGGGACCCACCTAGTGCTTTCTTGAATAAATAAAGGTTGTGGAATCTAAGGGTGAAAATAAAGTCGAGTGGGGTCCACGGCTGACTCGGGCGGCGCGGCGCGGCGTCGTGTCGGCACCAACGTCGCCGCGAGCAAACGAGCGGGACGGCCCGCGCCGTTTGTGAGGGGATGATCCGGGCACTTAACGGATGAGCCCGCAGAGCCCACAAAGGCAAGCGCCGCGTACCGTGCCCCGCCCCAGCCCCTCCGCGCCACGCCCCCTGCTCCGTCCCCGCCCTGCCCAGCCCCCTCCCCATTCCACACCCACTGCGCGTCCTTATCCCGCCATGACCGCCCTCCGCCCTCGCCCTCACCCTCCGCCCTCGCCCTCACCCTCCCGCAGACTCGCCCTCACCCTTCCGCACTCGCCCTTTCGACCTCCGCCACTCGCCTCACCCTCCGCACTCGCCCTTCACCCTCCGCACTCGCCCTCACCCTCCCGCACTCGCCCTCACCCTCCGCACTCCCTCACCCTCCGCACTCGCCCTCACCCTCCCGCACCGCCCTCACCCTCCCGCACTCGCCCTCACCCCTCCGCACTCGCCCTCACCCCGCACTCGCCCTCACCCTCCCAACTCGCCCTTCACCCTACCGCACTCGCCCTCACCCTCCGCACTCGCCCTCACCCTCCGCATCTTCGCCCTCACCCCTCCGCAGCTCGCACTCCACCCTCCGCAACTCCACTCACCACTCCGCACTCGCACTCACCCTCCGCACTCGCACTCACCCCTCCGCACTCGCACTCACCCTCCGCACTCGCCCACTCCATGCCTCGGCCATCCCCTCCCCCTCCCTGCCTAGCACTCCATTCCACCATGCCTGCTGGGTTATCGCGACGCTTCGCCCTGACTTCTCCCGGCTGCAGGAGCGCATGCCTCACTCGCCATCACGTTGGGAATCTGAAAATTGCGGGTGACGTCGTAACATATAAATCCCTGTTGAAAGAAGAAATCATTTGTTTACTTTCATTTATGTATTAAATCAAAACGTCAAAAAAACACTATACGGAAGGGAAAAACATTTTGTGTCTAGATGAACCATCTATAAATATGTATAAATGTGTATAATTGATCAACCGAAGCAGTAAAGAGGGGATCGAGTCTGAGATTACATACTCTATGTGTATGGGAATTTAGTGAAAGACAGTATGGCATGCAATATATAGGAATAGGTAACAATGAGAGAGATCGTTTGCAAGTATGTTGTGCAATAAATATTTTAAATGTTAAGAAGTATAATAAATAGGTGACATCTGATTTGATCGGTTTCATTTCAGTAAGCAAACCTAATACATAATTATGACTATAATGAAATTATCAACAGTTAATTTACATTAACATTTACCGATGATATTGATTAACAATGACGATAAAAATGAAAATATAACTGTTACTTATAAAATTAACACTACAAACACATGAATTTTCCAGTTATAGCCCTAAATTCGAATATGCTTGAAGCATGTTGGGTGTTTTTATTACTAAAATAATGTGTATTAATTTTATTTTAACTAGGTAGCTTATCTATTCCAGATTTCTAAATACTACTCTTGTCAGATTATTTTGCACAAGATATTGAGAGACCTTCTAAAGAACTACACTGATTTATGTGAGAGAACTAGTGGGGCTACAACAGAATGTACTACACTGCGGTGACAAAAGTGCAGCGCAGCGTGCAACAGTTCGACGTGGCATGGACTCAACAAGTCGTCGGAAGTCCGCTGTATAAATATTGTGCCATTCTGCGTCCACAGTCATCCATAATTACGGACGGGTTGCCGGTGCAGGATTTCGTGCACGAACTGACTTCTCGATTAACGTACAATGGGATTCATGTGGGCCGATCTGGATGGTCAAATCATTCGCTCGCATTGTCCAGAATGTTCTTCAACCTCATCGCGAATAATTGTGGTCCGGAGACATTGCGCATTGTCACATAAATATTCCAACATTTTTTAGGAACATGAAGGATCAATAATTGGATGTATTAGGATCATTAATTCGCTGCAAATGGACTCTAAGTAGCTGAACATACCATTTACAGTCAATGATCAGTTCAGTTGGACCAGATAATCCTGTTCATTCCATCTAAAAACATCTTTGGGCTAAACACAGCCGGTTTTGTTCACGAGTGGCGTAACTAATTGTTTTTAAGTTCTTCACCTACTTTAATAGAATATATTATCGCCGTCAGTTTGCGCACTTTGCTCGTTACTTCCATGAAATTACCTTTTGATTACCGTAGATAAACATGTTGTACGTGGATGTGTGAATGTACAAATTAAATAAATTAGATACCTTGTGTTTACCTTTTTAACGGAAAGTTCCGAAAAAAGTTATACTTTAAATTGCTTCCTTCTCTCTGAATGCTAAGATGTCTTTCACCTTTAAAGAAGAAAAATAAAACTCCACCTACTAAAGAAGTTAACAGAAGTTCAATCGAATCCCGCAGCAATTTTTTCTTCCAAAATGCGATTTTTGCAGTCACAGTTGTTTGATCTTTCCCTTCTTAAACATGATTTATCGACGCATCTACAGAGTTTGTCAAACGAACGAACCCACAAATCAAACATCCTGAAAATAGTTCCTTCGGGCAGTGATACCCAGTTCGCGTAGAGGAGTAATTGGGAGTAATGTTATTTCCTCGCCTAAGGAGCAATCACTGCTCCGAGTAATGAAAACGTATCGACCCGCTAGGGGGATCTGGGATGTGGGCAGTGGGAGGAGTGGTGTGGTGTGGTGTGGTGTGGTGTGGTGTGGTGTGGTGTGGTGTGGTGTGGTGTGGTGTGTCGTCTTCTATAGGATCGCTAGGCAGGTGGCTCGTACCAGGTTGCAAACAGTTTACTTTTCGCCCGAGGGGTATTGTTGCGATGTTGCCTTTTCGAAGTCCATTCGCTTCTCCCATGGTTTAACGTTTTCACTGAGTCCTGTTTTCCCTTCTACATCTCGACATCCACTATGTCGGAAGCTCTTTGCAACTTACCTATGCATTAACCAATATTTCTAATGTCCATCAAAATATGCTCCTACTAACTAGTTCTTCTTCCTTTACCATCCTATCGCCTCTCGTTTCTAATTTATTTTACGTAGCTTTTTAAATTGTTTTCATGCGCATTTTCCCTTTCTCTTTAGTTTCTTACTGCTTCGCTTTACTCACAAGTTTCGCTTCGCTTCACTCACACTTTCCTTTTGAGCCTTCCAGTGTCTCTTTCTCTTCCTCTTTCAGTTCGCCTTTCGCATCATTCTCCTTTTGCTGCCTTATATTTCTCTCTTTATGCCATTAACCTTCCTCTATTTTTCCCACCCTCCATTTTTCACTCTCTCTGTTTTTCAATCTCTCTCACTCTTTGTTTTTCAATCTCTCTCTCACTCTCTTTGTTTTTCAATCTCTCTTATTACCTCTCGGTTTGTTTCTCTCTTCTCCACTTCACGTTCACAAATTTTTTTGGCTCATTCCGACGTATTACTTCCCATCCAATTTCGTGTTTCGCCACTGTCTCACTCCTCCACGTTTCTTTCCCTCCACGACCTCTCCACCCGCTCAAGCCAATTAACCGTTCGGGGAGGTCGTGGAGGTGAGTGGGCGAGGCTAGTGTATCTGAGCGGAATCGAGAGGTTGCGAGAAGAGGGTCATCAGGGACTGAAGCGCCACGCCGCCAGGAGTGAGCCCTTTCCACCTGAGGGGAAACAATTTGCCGTAAGGCGGTGGCAAACCTGTGGCGTAAAACGGTTATTGCCTACCTAATGGATACCAGAACTTTAAACTCTTTGTAACGATACTGAAATGTGCAGTTAACTTATGTTTTTGAAACTATCTTATACGAATGCTCGAGTCAGATTTAACAATTCTCCGCATACAATGTAAAACGGAACATATTTTACTACTCTTGCTCAAAATTTATCAAGTGAAGTTCGAAGTAACTGAACGTAAATTATCACTTAACATTTTTATTCTATTTTATGACTTTAGCAGTGTTTCACTCACCCGTTATTGCATACAACAGCAAAAGGTTTCCTCTGTTTCTTAAAATTCCTGTTATGTTGGGTTAATTTCTTGTTGCTGCTACGTTTCACTATATAAAACGGCTCCAGTCGTACTATAATTTGCTTTCTCGTATAATTTAAATCCTCATTAGGGTGTCTTTGTTGCTATGAGGCACGCACTAACAACACTCCATGACCCAAAGGAATTCGGGGTTTCAGGTTTTCTAGCCTCTGTACATAGCACATATTTTGTCATGTAAAGATAAATCCGAACATTTTTGCAACCGTTGGATTAGAGCATTAATTCAAAAATTTGATGCTATAAAATACATTCAGTAATTGATGCCCTCATGCTTTGTGACATTATTTTATAACATGTATTTTTTTAGAACCGTACAAATCCGCCACGTAGCAAACCATACAGCATTAATGAATGTAGCTAACTGAATTCAATTATTTCCTACCATAAGTTCCCCAAATTGAGATTGACTGAATTTACAGAAATGTAAAAGTAAATGTTATTTATCTAATAGAATAGTTAAATAGTTTCTGGAGATGCAAGGAAATACCCAACTTCAATTCGGACATGAATTGTTTCAATAGAGAACAGAGGGAACAAACTCAACAGGATACTTTTCATTTCTTAGCCCCTAAAAGATTTCAGGTTGCCACCCCGTAATGAAAGCATAAATATTCGACACTCTGTTCCTGCGAAGAGAGGATTCAATAGAGAGTAAACAAAAACCCATTAAAATAAACGTCTTGGTTGTACACCAAATACTATTACGATGTGCATTGCATGTTAGAAGGATGTATTGTGTACAGCAGGTAGAAAAACAAACGTAATAAAAATACTAAACCATTTTAAACTATCGGTGAAATTTCGAAATGTGTCTAGTATCCCTACCTATTGCCATACTTCAAAATTTATACTCGAGTACTGACCCAAATCGTACTACTCAAATCAAGCAGCGAGTTATTTAAAGAGAGAAGGGTACGCAAAAAAGTTACACGTATAGTCAAAATTTATTTCTGAACGCTTACTTAACACAGATAATGCAATACATAAGACCTCTCTAATGGAAATAACAGAGACACGCTTATTATAAGGTGTAACGTTGAATTTTTAGTTGCACAATTTTAATTACATTAAGTTATATACAGAAACGCACGAGGCAACCTGCTGCTCCGAATGTGCCGACATTTTTTCAGAATATTGAAGCCACAATAATGAACACACTTTTTTCAATATTAATTAGAGAAGCTGTGCTCTGCTGCACATCAACCTTTTTTATTGTAACTAATATTAATCAATAAACACTAAATCCGTTCTGCGTTCAAATAAAAAACAAAACAAAAAAACACGCCCTGAGGAAGGTCGCAGCATGACGGCTAAAACGTAGGGTGCGGCGTCACTCGCGTAGCCAAGCGCCTCTCGGGATTTTAAAATGTAAGATTTTACAAAACCGACACCTTTAGAGATTTGACTTTTTTTTCACACTTGCTTCGTGAAACATTATTTTCATCATCTTAAAAGTCATTATAAAACACATTGTCTTTGTCTTATTCACTTACTTTTTCGTAGTTTCGTTAAACTAAATCATAATCCACAACTATTTCAATGAATGTTACTATATTTTGGAATACGTCTGAAAATATGAATATATGCCTCGACTAAGAATACCTCGCGACTCAGAATAAATCGACATTGCCTCTCATCGTGATGCATGAGTTCACTTTGTTTCCACAAATAAGCTTGCAGCTGTCGCATTCATCAAAGTCAGCCTATCACCTAATTTACCTACTGCGATTTAAATCTAAGACATTTAGATAAAGAAAAAGAGTTCGATGTGCCTCTTTCACAAGTCATAAAAAATCCTGGATCTATCGCATGAAACGAGTTGCTTAACGTTTCTCTACTCCAACCTGTTCCAACATGTCATCTCATACGAGAACATTGAAGCATATTCTTTCAAATTGTTAGAGTAAAATGTCTACTATTGTGAATGATTATAATGACTATTACACTCGTAAAATAAAACCAAAAGTGTTTAACTATACATACAAAATGTCCCAAAAAGGCGGTGTATAAAAAAATGTACCGCTCTATCTATCCGATTTTTCTTTCCGCTTCTCCTTACTGGCCAATCATAAACTGTGACTTATCTACCTTAGCAAGCGGTATAAATCGATGGCTATGCCTATGTTCAATAAACCGTGTATGTAATATAACACAACATTTTTGACTTTGACATATCTTTCAGTTATTTTCAATACTTGGCGCTTTCTGGAAATCTGTTAGACGTAATTTCATTCGCGGTAGAATCTTATTAAATATCTCTGCAAAATTCTCAGATAAAATCATCAGATTTACTTGACCTTAAAGAGGACATAGAAAGTTAAATGAAATAATTACGGATATTATTCAACAGATTAAATCAAAACGTTAAATGCCATCTTCTATAAATATCACTCTTTAAAAGTTCTTGCATTACATTTTGTAGGATTGAAAATGGATTGCTTACATCTTTAGTCTAAATATTAGAACAGTAATTCTGACAGTTGCAAACACCTGAACTGTCAAGCCTGTGTCATCACAAGTTAAATACATTATTCAATTATTTACAAAAGTATATGATGATATACTTTCGCTTGGCTCAGATGATAAAAGAAAACTGTCATAGAAAATCCGCTAGTCTATTTTGTTTCATTAGCCAAAAAATGGTATTAATAAAAATAAGGGATAGGTTTAATTCTAATGCCCTATAACTTGGAAATTGATGCACTGGTTCACCACCGACATGAAGCGGAATTGCTCTAATTTTATTAGTAGGTACGATTTGGAACGGATCCAGGATGGGAACAAGTAACCTGGCGTTGGATATTAGCAGGGGCTATCGCCACATACTTACACAATACACATACGAAGGTAGAACAGATCTATTACAGGACTAGTAGCAATACCCAAACACGAAGACGATACGAATTTAAAGGAAGAAGAATGAGAATAATAATAGTAATAATAATATAATATTATGAATTATATTAATGAGAAGACGACAAAGAAGAAGAAGACGAAGACAAAGAAGAAGAAGACAAAGAAGACGAAGAAGAAGACGAAGAAGAAGACGAAGACGAAGAAGAAAAAGACGAAGAAGAAGACGAAGAAGAAGACAAAGACAAAGACGAAGAAGAAGACAAAGACGAAGAAGAAGAAGAAGAAGAAGAAGAAGACAAAGACAAAGACAAAGACGAAGAAGAAGAAGAAGACAAAGACAAAGAGGAAGAAGAAGAAGAAGAAGACAAAGACGAAGATGAAGAATACGACAAAGACGAAGATGAAGAATACGACAAAGACGAAGAAGAAGACAAAGACGAAGAAGAAGAAAACAAAGACGAAGAAGAAAACAAAGACGAAGAAGAAGAAAACAAAGACGAAGAAGAAGAAAACAAAGACGAAGAAGACGGATGAGGAAATCTGATTCTGCCAGACTGCCCTTGGCCTGTTTGGGCTCGCCTCCTAAGGCTCCCGCCTGGCAACGCTAGCGGGGGCGGCGCGTGCGGGGCGGAACGCGGCCGGCGGCGAAAGGAAGACTCCGGGTGCGTCGCGCGCAGAGGCAGCGCTTCTTCGCTTCACCTCGCTTCGCGTCGAGTCCCGTCGCGTCGTCTGCGCGGCTTAACTCGTTTTGGTTCAGCACTCGCGCGGAAGAACGGCCCGACGTTAGCGCAAGATGCGCCGCCTGCCTGCAGTTAACGTCTCCGCGCCCATTCAGAAGCGAACGCAGTCGTAAATGCAGCGCAAGCACAAACGAGTGTTTTAGCTGCCAGAGCAGAGTGGTTTTAATGAATAAAACCAATAACTGGATATTGACGTGAATGTTTGCACGTTTTTGTTTACATGTTTATGAAAACAACTTCCCCTTCGAAGCTTTTTTAAAAATTATTTTCATTGCATGAATCTATCTCATCAATAAGGATGAGGCAAAGGAAAAAATGTGAAGTAATCAAGACTTCCATTTTATAATATTTGGGATAATGTTATCTTCAAGTTACGGAAGTTTAAATATATTATTTAGTTATTTGTTATTATATAAAGTATTTTAATTTTCAACAATAATGTTATCAGTAATCTGAACTTTAATGGGACTATATCCAGACAGCACCAGACTTGTGCATTGGAATGACGGCTAAGGTACGAATTGTTTCACCACGTGAAGCTGAATTAAGTTGTGACACAGTAGGCAAAGGGAAACCTCCAAATAACGTAATATATGAAAAGCAGAGTGCCTTAATTTTAGTACTGGTTTTGAAGGTCTGAGAGCTCAAGTCAAATGCAGAGGTGGTTGGAAGCTCATTTTAATGTTTGGATAGAAATTGTTAAATTGACTTGCTGAGTTTCTTGGAGATAAACTTTAAAATGTTAGCCTGTTTCTTTATAGCATGTTGCCCTTGGCTGTTTTTTAATGTAGTGTCTTATCATCTTAAGAAATTAATCTGAATATCGTAAAAGTAAGTTTACATTAATCATAATCGTCTCCTGTATTATTTCAGTTGTAAACATACATTTTGCGGTTCTCACACGTTACCGATCTTTATAAATGAGGTCTTTAAAGAAAGATATTTTCACGCAGCTGAGACGAAATGCACTTTGACTTTAAAAATATGAAGGATGTGTTTGAAAAATTCATCAAAATACTAATGTCAAAGTCGCAGCGACAGACTCAAGTTGCCAATCAATAATATTGTAGACGTTTTAAGAAAACATAATTTGCAGGCAACGTATAAATCTTACCACATCCATATTATATGCGCTGTGACATATAGTAAGCAAGAACAGAATGAAAAACTTCATTTCAGATTATTTGTTTTCATCTGTCTTATTATGTTCAAATTTTTGTTGTTATCTTATCTTCCAGCACATAAAAAGCATAAAGTAGAGAAGAAGACCGTAGTTTAATTTCCTGACTTTTATGAGCTAAGATAAACTGCATTATTCCTGGTCGCGCGTAATTACAAACTCATAACTGACGCATTGTATGAAGAAATAGCAAAAATGATAATCATCGCGGTAGAATTTCATTCTGTTTGCATTTAAAACATTTAGAGATAAAAGCACACGTTGTTCTTTGAACAAGTTCTCATATTTAATTGGAGCTTTGCTGAGGGGAGAAGTTATAACGTATTTAATGTTAATGAATTTAACCGCCGCGAAAATATGTTGCATGTCTCGCTGTGTTCCAAGGTGTTTCAAACTAACTCAGAAAATGTACAAATTATAACTCGACCTAAGTGCAAACTTGGTTTTTGAAAATATCATTTTGAAAGGGATCTCAAAACATTATGAATATAAATGATTTCGGAATCAACCGGACTTGAAAAATTGTTTTCTGTATTCCAGCATTATATAAAAACCTTTTCTGTTGCAGGTAATCGTTCATAATCGGGCATTTTACGGCACAAATGATGATTTATTAGATTTTATGTTACGAATGATTGCGTCCTCAACAATTAAGCCAATCGTAGCGAGAGCATCGGGGGAGGTAGAGCTAAACGGAACAGCCGACCACCGTTTACTCGCACGATGTCAAATACCCGAGTCGTCACAGGGAAGTTGTTTCGCAAATTTAAGTTTGATTCTCTTACAAATGCATAATGCTGTTATACAAAAAACATAGTATGCTACTCGTTAATAATGTTGCTTTATTACATTCGTACAAATTTGAAAACTCTTCTAAAGTCGCTCGTTTTCAAAACGTGTACTCATGCAATAAAGCTTAACGTTGCATAAACTACTAATTACATGCCCTAAGTTTCATTTTTTCTTATTCGGTGAACAAAGTCCAGTAAACGTGCACTGCACTCCAATGTACTGCATTTATTTTGTGCACCCTGCTGTCTTAAATATTAATATTCTTGCGTAACGGTGGACTAAAACTAGAAGAACGACGGCCTCTCGCGTAATTCGACGGTAGCCGAATTGGCTAACTACGCTCCGTGAAAACACAGAGGTTAAGCTAATCGAGACACCGCTGAATCTTGGATGGGTGACTCTCTGGAAATCCCGAGTTTCAAACAGCGCCGAGCTCCTAGCAGAAGGGATAAAAGGCTGACTACTATTGACGATGACTCGCTAGCTTAATAGAGGATTACTACACATTCGACACCCATAAATAGTTTAAGAACTTTGTTAAGATTATGGTAATAATACCTTTTTTTAATATTCCATATATAAATGTATGTTGTTCTTTACAAACGCAGATTATTCACATTACTCTTGGCCTCAAACAACATCAAAGAAACAAAACCGAGAATACAACAGTGATCAAAACTAAACGGACGAACCGCATGGCGGTGACCTGCGTTCCTCCCACCCGTCGGAGGCGCGTATAACCGAGCACACCTGAGGGAGCGACTGCTCGTCCGAACGGCCCCGGGAGACGCGTAAACGACTATCCCAGACCGTCCGCAGCGGGCGTCGACGCCGAGCAACGCGCCCTCGCCACCTGCACAGCACGGTGCGCCTGAC
>BOPP01000037.1:8577294-8603735 GCA_017312745.1 Gryllus bimaculatus
CCCGCCGCCGTTAAATGCATGGAAATGTATGGAGATGCATGTATTTGAGATAGTTGCCGCGAGCCGACATCGCCGGCCCGCCCTGCTGGGGTTTCAGCTACAGCAAATTTGGTAAATTGAGGGACCGCTCGGTGTTCTCGCCGCTTCCTGGTGGCGTTACGGTCCCCCGCGCCTGCGCTGACGCGCCATCATTTCTCCGACGTCATCGTCTTCTCCGTCAACCGCGTCACCTGTCACTTTCCCTCTCCGTCTCACCTTCCCGTCCGTCCTCGGCTGCGTGCGGACGGGGCATTCTGGTACACTCGGGTCGTCACCTTACATGTGGAAGCGCTAACAGTGCTTGCACAAACACTTACACACTCGGTGCATTTTCAAGACACACATTCGTGTTTCTTATTATATTTCTTCCTTCTATTCGTTCTTCTCTACCACTATCTTGCAAGTGTAGTATACAAACAGTGGCCTGCAGCAGCAAATAAACTGCTGAACAAAACGACACAAAATGGTTTTCCACTACTCAACATCAACAAATAAAATACTGCAATGAATTAAATATTTTAACAAAAGCAGTCTCCAAGAATACTGCAACAACATACATTGTAATAGATTTTACAAGTTGCTGTTGTATATTGCAACACGTGAATAGCAATTATTAATGACGTACAGATTATGAAAAATTCAGTCGGTACGCGCACCTTGAGAATAAAAAATCCAAGTTTATATTTTTCAGTCACAATCAAACCGAGTCTTTTGTTTTTGAATTTTCCCCGAATTCCTGGGTAATTAACGAAACTTTTAGTAGTTTTTACTCTTAAAAGACTCGAGACTGCATAGAGGTTTTTTTCTATTTATGGAAATTATTAATATAGAAAATGTAAACCTGCCTTTGTTTCGACCGTACATCGATGAATTTACCACTCCCACCCGAAACCGCATCCACACAAAATCACCTCGTACGTCATTTGCTCGTCGGCTACTTGTCAATCTACAATTACTATGTTCTCACACTTCGACACCTGGCGTTCATAATCACTAAACCCCCTCCCGCGCGTGTGAGCGAACAGTTGAAACCCGAGGAGCTGCGGGCTAGAACTGTACACCCTGCACCACGCGCCGTCCGTCACGTATCGATGATGCTCTCGATTGCGGAGTGCTGTTACGCGAGCTTTGGAGGGCTATGCGTTGGATTAGTTGGTCGCGCCCCATCAAACAGCGCACTGCCACTTCCGTCACTGGAGATGGTCGTTCCGTAGCTATTTGACGGTGCCGATATTCAACATTTCACCTATTCACCAGAATAGCACGCAATTCATAGATATAAATTAGCAGGTGCTGCTCAGAAAATAATGAAGCAATCTTGATAATAGAATGAAAGAGTTGATTAAAAACGATTGAAATAAATGATAAGATTTTTTTCGCACCAGAAAATATTTCAAATTAGAACAGCCTGCAACAATTAATATCCCAATACATTTCATTTCAAAAACAACCGTCCAATATTTTTTTTCGTGCAATGGAGAACACAGTAATTTATAACAGATCGATGCGGTATTTTGAGAAAAAGATAATACGCTCTCTAAATTTTTGTACATCAATATTCATTTAATTTCTTCGAATATTGGACTACAATTCTTTTTAAATTCATGACGTGGAACAAATGTTTTCTCATTTAAAACCGTCTTTCGAGAATATTAGAATTGAATTACTTTCTTAACGACATTGTAAATTGAATTACGGGATCGTAATCGACCAATAGAAAACTAGTGGGAATGAGAGGCATACCAAAACGTTTCATTCCCTAAGGAAAGATTGTGTAGGTATTGGATGGCAATTTATGGATTGCCAATCGTATTTTAAATGCACAGTTCATGGTCCGTACATATTAACATGAACACTCATACGGTGGTTTTCAATTATTTTAAATATTTAATAAAGATTTGGGATATTGTCAGTATTTAAACGCCAAAATTGAATAATACTTATATTAGTTCTGAAGGTTCAAATTATAGTAGTGATAGATTCAAAAATAATATATTAACTTTTGTAATTTTGAAAATTTCAGGAGGTTTTAATGAAAGTATGTGCTAAAAATGCTATAAAGCAATCAATATACTCTGGATTACAGCTTCACAATCACATTATAACAAAGTATACAGGTAGATTTCATATTAGCCCAGTACGAACCAAGAAGTATACTACTTTTATTGACCTTTAAATCGACCTCATGGCAACGACGAAATAAACAAAACTTGAAATATACTTATAAAGCATTAATGTCAAACAATCTTATAATTAAAAATGTTATCTTCTCTAAAATCAACTGTTACAGATACCAGGCGTTATATATAATTCTTTGCTTCGTGTGGAGGAAACAAAGCTCTCAGTGCCCACGACGTTTCTACGTTTGTTGGATACAGCCAAGACGTAATCTCATTTGGCTTTTGTATTGATATTAGGTACCATAATGTTTCTTCAGAAATATCAATTATATCACTTTCTTTCCCTGCTCTATCTAGTCGGACATATCATCAGAGCTAATTTCCTTCGAGAAGTGGAAAACTTCGAGGTACTTGAAGGTTTAATTTCGTTTAATTTTCCCTGTAGCGACGTCCAGAACCTGATATTCTTTACATCCTGTTATCATGTAGGCCTTTTTTAAAGGTTTATAGTGAGATCCCATCTTTCATACGTCTCTTGCAATTTACGAAACATATCACTCGCATCATCTTCGTCTCAAGCTACACCCACTTAACCATCGGCAAACAGCAGATTGTACATCATTTTCTATTGGCAAATCCATTCCGCCACTTTTTTAGCGCTTCAAGAAAAAATTTAAGTAAGAGTGGGTCTAATGAGCAGTTTCATCATAATTAAACAATTATAGGAGTTGTCATTGCCAACAATATTGTATATTACAGTAGCAGTTTTCGATTGCTTAGCCACCATCATCAGTTTTCTGCTGTATGGAAGCTACAAAACGACTACCCGCCTACGGGCTTCCATACAGCAGAAAATTGATGATGATGGCAAAGCCATCGAAAGCTGCTATTGTAATAAACAATATTGTAGGTAATGACTCATAATTATTTCATTGTAAATGCCAACGATAGCTCACAACAATACCAATAGGCCTCGTCTTAACCCCTTGTCCACTTTGTTTAACAGAGCTGTTATTATCACTGTATAAAGCATTGATAGCATTGATATATGCTGACGCGATATCACTTTGTTCATGCTTTACCATAACTTTTTTAATGGCATTGTATCGTATGCCTTTTGCAAATATGAAATGGATATTCCTTCCTCTTTCAACTTGTTTTTCTATTCTATTACGATACACCACTGATACAATACATACCCTAATGATACACCACTATGGTCTCTCGCATCCTTGAATAAATATGTATATATCCCCACATCTGAACCTTTACCTTTTTTCTTTGTTTATGAAAATGCTATAATATCCATCAGATTCTAGTCAGTTTCTTTGAATACTTCTATCTCTTTGGTTGATAGCCCTTGAATATTCCAAGTTACAATTCTCATAGTTATTTTCCTTGCCTAAAGTCATCGTATATTATGTTCGCCATAATGCCAGGCTTTGCTGAGCAATTTTGCGTTCTTTCCGAGTGATGAGGTGAAGGCCCATCGCCTCAGCCTTCGTACAGGAAGACCAAGGGATTTCGTTTCTGACTTCCCGTACCAAAAGGATCTTTACCTGACTTCGAACCCCACTCTCCGTATGAAAGTAAAGAGAACTTAAAAAGAGAGAAAGACAAAGAAAAGTAAAGATTAAAATATGAATGACTCCCTAGCTCTCGAAACCTAATAGCGTCGGGGTAGGACGAGACAAGGGGTCTAGAGCCGCCAATAGCTCGGACAACAGAGAGAGGGATGAGGTACAAGTAAGTAGAAGAAATACCACATCGAAGAAAGGGCTGCCAGTTGCGAAGGAAGGAGAATGGAGTGTGATAGAAAACAAGGAACAGGATAAGTGTGACGGGTCGATGTAGGACGTCACTGACTCCTCTGCTGCGGCCTGTACAGCATGGGCGACAGACCCTAGTAGTAGCACGATATAAGTTCAATTTAATACTTTTTAATAACCGTAATATAAATAATAATTACGTTGTACAATTCTTACCCTAATGCAATTTCAATGACAGTGGAAAATTTACATTTTGCCAATAGAGTTTCGTATACCAAATATTCTATTTGCAATTATCTAAAATATCCCTTCAAACTTCCGTATCTGTTAAATACGAAATATTCAATTCTAAGCCGTCTTAAAATGTATCTCCCTCTACTCTCTACATAGGGTAAAAATCTCAAAATGAAATTTCTTATCTTTCTCACACCTACATCACGTGATGGCGAAATTTAGTGTCACAAGGAAGAACACACAAAGGTATTCAGTTCTTATCTATTCCGGTGTGTAGAGAACTAGAAGTATGGCCAAGCACTACTATCATTAAATAAAGATTGATATTGAGTATTCTTTATTAAATGTAAATATAAAAAAGAGATTGGTATAAATGATTACTGTTTAATTATATCTGCAGTTCACACTTGTACCGTCATGACCATTTTGGAGAGCAATTACTAAACTTTCAATGATTTAGAAGCGTTTCCTGGGGAACACCATTAAAAACCTCGAACCGAACTCCGAATCAGGTAAATTATTCCATTCACGCAGATCCCTGAATTGCGCATACAAATCTCAGCCACGAAATAGCGACGAGCGAGCCCACAAGGCGGAGTGTGAGGAAGCGTGTGAAGCAGAGGCGGCTGTGGACTCGTAAACCTGCGTTAACCCCGACAGGGCCACTGCATCCCAGTGAGGCGGTGTGAGATGTGGTGAGGGTTAGGACACCGCTGACGGTCGCGGTGTCAATGACGGTCGCGGTGTCAATGACGGTCGCGGTGTCAATGACGGTCGCGGTGTCAATGACGGTTGCGGTGTCAATGACGGTCACGGTGTCGGCGACGAGCAATGGCAGAAGCGAAGGCTGGTGCGAGGGCGTAGTGTATCCGGGAACGAGCAAAGCAGATTTGGATAACAGGGTCGGCAGAAAATACAACATGGAGATGGATACCGACAGCGACAAGTCTGGTAGTGTAGGAAGCGATATTGTCGCCGGGCAGAGGATACTGTGTCGAGGGCAACGGCGACGGCAGTGGCTTCGCTGCCGCATCCCAGAGGATTGGAGGAGGGGGCGGGGACAGGGTTGCGCGAGGAAGGGGCGGCTTCGCTCACCGCACTTTACGAGCTCCCTGCGCGCGCCCGATGCATCTTCGCTTTCGTAAAGGCCCTGTCCGCCCGTTCCTTTCCCCGCAGCCCTTCACCTCCCCCTTCATCAACGAACTCGCGCGTTTCCGCAGGCCAACTGAATTTGCAGATAGCAGCGGCTTAAAGGAAGGGGCTCAACGGGTGGGTAGCATATTTCGATAAAAAATAAATAACGCTATTTTCTTGTAATGTTACTTTGGGATTTGCAATTCATTTCGTTTCTCCCCCATTCGATTTAGCAACCATCACTTCTCTTTCAATATGTAGATCCTGATTGAAAATTGTTTTTGACTAATGAAGGCTTAGTAATTTTTTAATTCTATTTGTTCATCATCTTGAAAGAATGGAATTTTCATATCTTAATCATTGACTCAGTCAACAGAGAATGGATTAACTTCTGAAATAAAATGTTCACTTTGCAGTACGAAAAGAATGTATTTAATGTGAATAATGTGTCACAAATACCAGTAGAGATATGCCATCGGACGTCCTATATTATTTACCAGTTTAGTTGCTTTCACTGTCATCGCCGTATGGCCATCATATTCTCCGCCACTGATAACGCAGACTCTTTCACCACTGACTCCGAAGTTATTTCAAATGCACACTTTCTTCGGTGGAGCTACCTAACGTCCATCTCATTGATTCTACTCTCCCCACCGCCGTCGCCAGTTTGTAGTGTAACGCTCTCAGAGAGCGAGTGGGGCCATTTGACCGCATTCTCAACTGTATTCATGCAATACCACTGCCGGAAACCGGTAGAAATTGTTGACTGTAGTGGGTGTAGTGGTGAAGACGCAAATTGTGAACAGGGAAAGATATGGGAAAGGAGGATCTGGTAGAGGGGAGTAAGCAGCTAGCAATGATTCCTAGTTAGGAATAGCAATTTATGGGCCTATGAGAGCGAGGACGTGGTATCTGCTCGGTTAGTTCATTAGATCAAAGTTCTTTCGAGCATCAAAAAAACCAAAAGAGCTATTTCAGAAACTTTGTGTGATCCGAAAAAGAACTATGATGAAAAAATTAAGATTTCGATAAAAATATATGGGGAGGTGTCGCAAGTTTTTATGAAGCAAAAATGGCGAAAAAATGAGAGAACTGTACGGACAATGGCGAGCTTTTTCACATAACTGAAACGGCTAATATAAATTTATGATTATAAATAGCGCAATGTCGAATCTTGTGTGAAGCTCAAAGATAGAGTTTTTGCACCACGCTTACGCTACTGAGATACTGACATCTGGTAGCAACATTAATTTATACATACGTTTTGTGCCCTTCCGAACGTTGAATTGATTCTTGTTTTAAAGGGCTTCCTTCTGTTGCGTAACCACAAGAATTTCAATAATCTTTCTAATCGGTTATGATCCTCATATAGAGTGGAAGCCTACGCTTCCTTCAATGATATACAATGTGTTTTGCAGAAAAACGCACTAAGTTTTCGCCCACATTCTTTGTGTAATAGAACCCAAAACAAGCAGAATTGCCAACCCATTCTATACACCGAACTGAGCCAGATTAACGCTTATGTTTGCTACAGAGACCGTGTTTGGTGTTCCAGGCGTTACGTGACAATAGCCGGGACCGCTTATCTTTAAGCGGCGACGTGCAAAACCTCTGTAATAAGGACGGCGAGAGTGGAAGAGCCCGCGATGGCAGTAAGGACGATGAGAATGGCGAGAACGGTAAGAAGAATGATGGCGGGGAGGAGTGGCAGAACGGCAGGTTCGGCAAGGATGTTGATGACGGTGAGGATGACGGTGATAGGAAGAACATTCTGAAATCCAAAGGTTCCGGTAGCGGCTACGGTAATGGAGTCAAAGAACTTAATGAAGATGGGCAAAAAAGAGGCGCGCAGTCGAGTGTAAACTAAGAGACGAGAAGGTACCTGAAATGAAATGAATTCTCAGAGAGTTGAGAGAACGGATAAATAAGTATGGCGAGGATGCTGACTCCTACTGGCGTGGCAGTAGTTGACAGGATGAAGAAGGCGTATTGGTAGCAACTTCGTTACATTCGACGCGCGTCTTGCTCTTCACAAGGCCTCAGGGCAACGCAGACGAGAAGAGATTCGCGTCTCATAAAACGTCGTTTGCATACACTCGTCCTGCTGACGGGTGGAGCGACTTTTCGATTTTTTGTGCTTCCATCACGCCAGGTCGAACTGGAGCGCATCTCAACGAGTCGACGTGCCTCGTATAACTTCGAAACGAGATAAGTTTTGCCCTATTCTAAAGATGGTGTCCATTGAACGGATATTTGCTTTCTCAAGTCGAGGCGTCTACAAAGATACGACAAAACGGGACTTCCTATAAACGCCAGCATATTACGAGCATCCTGCGAAAAGCCATTTTGCTCTGCCTTGCAGGGCTTGATGGATTTCCTAAAAAAAATATGGAAATTGCTGCATCCATAAGAAAGTTTATTAACACGTGCCATGAAGGCGTTCGACAGGTTATAGGATATTGGATGCCAATACTATCACGAAGGGATTGAGCTGAAAGACAGACAAGAAGACAAAGCATTGAGAACTGGATAAAGTAATCAATGTATTGAATGCAAGAATGTTCTTCCATTTACATTGGCAATCAATAAAATTAAATAAAGAGAAAAACGATCCAACATGTCATCTATACATCATAAAACCTTCTTTTCGTTTATAAAAAATCAATTTCCAGTATATTAGTGTTTTAGAATCGAAGAATTGAACATTTTTTCAAAATTCCATTTAAAAAGTCAAGAAACCAGTGATGCACTTTCTTAACGAAACATACTCTAATCAGCCAAAGAGTCATATAGAACTGAGCAATTTTTGGATAGAGAGGTGCGGGATGCAAAGAGATGTTGCGGGGTTGGGAAGAGAATTGCGGGGTGGGAAAGAGAATTGCGGGGTGGGAAAGAGAATTGCGGGGTGATGAAGGGAATTGCGGGATGGAGAAGAAAATTGCGGGGTGGGGATCTGAGGTGCGCCGCGGGAAGAGAAGGGCCTGGTGGGAAGAGAGGTGCAGAGTGGGAAGAGAGGTGGCGGGTGGGAAGAGAAGTGCAGGGTGGGAAGAGGTTCGGGGTGTGAAGAGAAATGCGGCTCGGTGATCGAGAGACGAAACACAAAATTGAGAGAGGAACGGGAAGCGCGTAATCTGCGAAAAGAGAGAGAGACACACACACACACACACACACACACACACACACACAGAGAGAGAGAGAGAGAGAGAGAGAGAGAGAGGTCATTAGCGCAAAGGTGGGAAACCGACACACCAACAGGGCGCCCGCAGCTGGATGGCGGCGCGCTGCCACGCTCGGGTCCGCGTGTCGCCGAGGCCGAGGTCCCCTGGGCGCGTTTTCAATATTGCGGCTTAAAGCTCAATTACGGCCGTGTGCACAGCGGCGCCGTCTGCCAGCTGCGGCCGCCGCCGCCGCCGCCAGTCCGCTGAGGGCGATCCGAATTATGAAGTGAACGGCGAATGAGCCGCCCGCTCTGGGCTGGGCTAATCGACGAGCACGTAAATGCCTATACAAAAGTGCAATATACTTGCGCTCCCAAACAAATTTTGAATGACTCTTATGAGCTTGTGGTTTGGAACAATGGCCTTCAGACACGTTGTGGTGTTATGAATGAGAGAACATGTAACGATGTTTTCTCAATAGAAAATTAGAATTACACGGTTTCGTCGTTTTCGTTGAAAATTGTTAGTATATATAGCATCATCATTGCTTTGATTTTTCAGATTAGTTTTTCAGGTGCGAGGAATATGAATCACTCTATTTACAGTGGATATAAAATTAGGTATATTGAATTTTTAATTGTCTATTTACATTGTCTTCCGCGATTACGATGAATACTTAATTTCGAAAACACCTAATACTTTACAAATCGCTATGAAAATGGAGGTAGTTACGAAATACTTATGAAGCGGGTCTAAACATTCTTTTTCATTTGTTACAATCTGTAAAGGACAAGAAGATTTGTCGTCACTTAAATGATTCTTTTCTCGCTTGTTGCCTCCTCATCAGTTCTCTCCTCAGCGTATTTCCTCTAAGATTATCATTATTTTATCTGTGTAGATCCCCGAATGGTGCTTCATCCTGTAGTTCTTGATCATTGATCTCAGTCATGTATATATTGATTTACTCAGTTATCTTTCCCATTTTCTTTCCACCACAAGGAAAGTGTTCCTGTCCAACTATAGCAGTTTGTCTTAACGTTTCACTTATTATTTTTTCCGCTTCTTTCGTTTGTATAGTATTACTCCAGCATTCACAGGGTGTTGATTAGAAAAACCACAGAAAACTATCGATCAGAGCAGTCGACCGCTATAATTCACCAAACAGTGGCCGAATTCGACCAAGCTAAGTAGTTTGTGTTAAATATCCTGCCGCCGCCTGAACTCAAACTCGGTCAGAGTGTCCTGAAATTATGCCCTGAGCCGGTTAAGCCGGTGTGTGTAAGAGGGAAAAGACCGGGAGAGATGGGTTAGGGTATCAGCTGATGTCTCTGGAGTCCCTCTGACCGGGAGATCCTAGGTTCAATTGCCTGGTGACTGGTGACAATGGTGACTGGATTTTCGACAGTAGCTTGGCTGAAGTCAGTCTCTATCTCGAGGAGAACTCTAGCGGCTAGCATCTCTGATCGGTAATTTTCCGTGGTTCTTCCGATCAACACCAGGCGAATGCCAGAGCAGTAACCTAACAAACAGGCCACAGACAGCGGCTACAGACAGCGGCCAAAGGTCAAAAGGCCACAGGCCAACTTTGTGGCTTCCATTCAGCAGGTAAAAAACGGCTTATATTTTCATGTTATCTGTTTTAAAATTTTACATGCTCAAATTCAATTTCATTCACTTTTCTTGTAGTATTAAATGATTTAACACCCCCTTGCTTTCTTTCCTTCAGATCTTAAATTGTTAAATATATTTTCTAAAATTTGTAAATTATTAGTAATTTTTTTATTATAATTTTGTTGTCAAATCAAAAACTATTCACGTTTTTATGGTTTTTTTTCCTTGCACTAGAAAACTGATGATGGCTAAGCCATCGAACGCTGCTGTTGTAATAAACAATATTGTTGGCAATGACGACTCATATAATTATTTAATTCTGAAACGCAGACTATACCAACTATACTATAATGTTTAACCGTGCACTTGACGTAGTACGATTTATTTAGTCGTGCCCACGTAAATCTGGCGTTCAGAGTTTCATCGAATCGGGAGCTTCAACGTCTCCATAGTGACGTTACTGTAGCGACATATAAGCTCCCGATTGGATAAAACCGAAACAGTTGATTTACGTCCAGTGCACGACTAAATAAATCGTACTCTACGTGTATATCTCAAATCGACGCTCCTAACGCTTCGAATCCTGCTCCGTACTGCCTGGGGGAACTGTCGTAGAGCGTCCAGTCCTGTCCCCGCCGCCTCAGCAAATCCGACGCGTCAAGTCGTGACTGTCGCCATCTCACTCCAAATAACCCCCCCCCCCCGACCATCGCGCTCCCGTTGTTACTCGCCCACTCCGTTGTCGAACGGATTTTCATATAATCCCTGCCGTCCATTACTGCTCTTCACTCTCACGGTTGTTGTTTTTTCTGACACGACCTCTTTTTGTCGACACTTCCCGATTGGGCGCGGTTTTCACAGCTTTAGCTTTCACTAAATTCATGATACTCGAGCTAACATCGTGGCGCCAATATATGCCATCCCCGCCAAGTTACATCCCTTCCTAGTCCTCTCTCCTTGCCGACAGGTTTCATGAAGACTTGTGTCTGTTTACCTTCTCTACTCCACAACCGCCTTCTCATCCACGTTTTTCACATAGAAACTTAACTCCCCATGTCGCCGCATTCTAGGCTTTGCACTTTGTGTTCCCTGCCGACTTCCGTACGGTTTACTCGATTTCGTTTTGATATAATCACTATTTGATGAAAAAAAATAAACGAGTATTTTAATTACATATTTGCCATTGAGTGTGTCAATTATTTATATACAGTACTATCGATTAAGGTATAATGGCCAGCATACTATTTCACAATGCACATTTACGATCAACTCAAACTTGATTCCTTTATTTAAATTTGAGCATTTTATGTTCTTAATAGACACAGACATTCACAATGAAAGCAAGTTTTGAAATTCCTGAATGCCATTTGTTGATTTTGCTAATATTTTGATAATCGCTAAAGCATTTTACGTTCCTGGCAAAGATGTTTTCATTTCCTGTTGCGGTTCGAATCGTCTTCTAAAACCGTGCTATGCTTGTAGTTACGTTGCAGGGAGAGGCCAGTGTAAAACAAACAAAATAATGTAAAACGTAAAATGGTGGACCGCACGAACTTGACAATGCAAAATCAGCTAAGGTATAACGTTTTTATTATTTTTTATAAATACTACTATTATAAATTTATCTTATTATTTTACAACATAGTATGTAAAAATCATGAGATCCGAAAATGAGGTTGTGCTAAAAGCACGTGATACAAAAACCAGAACACAATAAATTCAGTTTGTAGTTAGTTATTTCATGTTTCGCATTTACTTTATAAGCATCGCCTTTAAAATAGTATTTAAACTTGTGGGCTTTAACAGCACATACCTTCTCCCATTATTTATAACTTTTGCAATTTCCAAAAATTCAGAAAGTTCAAATAACATAAGACCTTAGCCATTTTTAGCGTTCTTTTATCTATCACAGGAAAAAAACACAGAAAAGGAACCAACAATTTGGACTTGTTTTGAGATTTTTTAAATGACCCAAAATATCGCGAGAGGACGCATATTTTCTAAAAATTGTTCACAACCATATTTCAAGATGTCTTTAAAGAATGGATTTTTGTTTAAAAATATCTCTCTTCAATATTGTAGTTGTAGAAAGCCGTCAAAAATGTTGAAATTTTGCAGTTTTCGATAATTGAGAGATTTATACGAAAATTTGACCGGTGCCATTATTTTAAGCTTCATTTACAGTATACAAGGACAAAGTTTTATACAAATAATTTGCAGCCAGTTTTGAAATAATTTTGAAACCTTTGTTGAGCCTTGATATTAAGCACCCCTAAATATCAAAATATTTATTTCAAACTCGTAGGGTCTCTATTTCGTTCAGATCGACCGAGGAACGCCAGTTTTGAAGAAAATCGTCTGACCGGCTTTGGCGCTAGCACTGGCGACAGTGAGACGGACACAGATTTTCCCGTCAATCGATATTTCGGTACCAAGAACCCGTAAAACATAGATTCAGACTACAACACATGTTAAAGTAATTTATACATATTGGAACAAAATTTATCCACATTTGTGGATACCAAGGTACCAGCGTTCTATTCAAAATGCTCATATAATAACGAAATTGCACATCCATCCAGTCGCAGATGATCGATAATGCAACTGCAATACGTAATATCTCTAAACAACCTACAGCATATTTGTCATTTTCCCTCAATTACAATTATTTTTTTGAATTAGAAGCAATATCACGAGAATCCGACAATACCGCCCAAAAAATCGCTTATTTTTGCCGCAGCAACACATGCTTTTACCGCAGCAATACATTCTAGTTACTACGTACGTAGTACGGCTATAAAATAAAAAAAATCCGTCTCTAGTAAGAACCATACATCCGCTCACGTCTTTCATCTCGTATGTCTGCAACTTACTCCCTCTTTCCTTGACTGCCGCTGCTCCCTCCCCCTTGCTCACGTCGTCACCTCGCCCCCCGCACCCTCTTCATTTCCACGGCAGCCTCCACCACGACGGCGGCACCCGCGTCGACCACCGCCCAGGCCATCGAGGCGAGGGCGATCGAGAAGGCCGATTAGCATTCACGAGGCGCCGCGCCGCAGGTCGCCCCGGCGCCCAGTCGTTCGTCCTCGCCCACGCCGCGCCATCCCCACCTCCGCCCGTAACTCCCACGCAACGGGGGAGACGGTGCCCGCGCTGCCCTTCGGTACTCAAACTCCGCTAGATAACCACAACATCGTGAGCGGCATCTAGATTTTGCCTGGGCAAAACTGCACTTCAGCGAAATCACCGCTTTTACCTGGCTGTGAAGAAAAGTAGTGTATTTGGCTGTGGAGTTTATACGTTGTTCGTCTTATAAACGCCACCGTCTCCGCCGGTTCCACCACCTTCGCCGACTCCGCTTCCCAGATTCAGCCACCGCCCCCATCACCACCCCCATCAGCGCCATTGTCACCGTCATTGTCACCGTCATTGTCACCGTCATTGTCACCGTCATTGTCACCTTCATTGTCACGTCATTGTCACCGTTCATTGTCACCGTCATTGTCACCGTCATTGTCACGTCATTGTCACCGTCATTGTCACCGTCATTGTCACGTCTATGTCAACCGTCATTGTCACGTCAATTGTTCACCGTCATTGTTACCGCATTGTCACCGTCATTGTCACCGTCATTGTCAACGTCATTGTCACCTGCATTGTCACCGTCATTGATCACCCGTCATTGTCACCGTCATGTGTCACCGTCATTGTCACCGTCATTGTTCACCGTCGATTGTCACGGTCATTTTTCACCGTCATTGTCACCGTCATGTCACCGTCATGTCACCGTCATGCACGTATTGTCACCGTCATGTCACGTCATTGTCACCGTCATCGTCACCGTCATCGTCACCGTCATCGTCACCGTCATTGTAGGTAACATTGTAAGCGCCATTGGCACCTTATTGGCAGTCACCGTCATTGATACCGTAATTGTCAGTCATTGTCACTGCAACCTTCACTAATACTGACAGTCTCTACCACTGATCTGCTACTGATAGTGCCATAGCCTTCGTCACCACCACCACTATTGCCACCACCCTCAGCCACCGTAGTCCCCCCCACTACCACCTCGTCGCCCGGACGCGGTCTGCGATAACCGGTAATTGATCCGCTATCAACGCAGACAGGGAGGTGCGCCGCGGGCGGATGGCGACCCCCGTTCGATAAGGAGCCTCCACCCCCACCCCCCCGGCCAACGTCCTCGGCGCCTCGCCCACCCGCGCCAGATGCGCTCGCGGCGCCCGGCGCGGCCAACGAACCACTCCGTATTCAAACTAGCTTGCTGCGCTTGGCACGAAAATGTGTGCACGATGATGCTGCGCTTGCTGCACGATGGGTTCGCTGTAGAACGTACGTGGTTACGTGCATTTAATTCACGCACGTTTATTTAGTAAGATTTTATGTTCATTAAAATATTATCTAATTTATTGAACACTATATTTCTTTTTTTGTTTTCTATGAAAATTACTGTATAGTAGTTTTAGTTTCTTAGTTATTTGCTGTAATTTTCAAGTGGATAAGAATTCTATTAATATGAGCATTTGACATACAACAATTCTCATATACTACAGGAATATTCATACTTCACTTCCTGCCTTCAGGTCCACAGCAGTGTGGAATATAACAATTATGTACTGGAAAATATTTACGTAGATTTGCACATCAATCATCATCCAGCAATGACTGGCTACAGGGATATCTTTATTACCTCTGAGAGTAATATTTATTACCTCTTTCTGTGGCAGTCAATTTTGATAGACATAAATTGGTAAAACAAATGTACACCTCACTTTCAAGTTTTAATATGTCCAACCTCTTTTCTCGTAATCTTCATTTTTCCTTCATATCTGTAACTTTCTCAACCTTTACCCTCCAATGAACCTGACTGAGCGGAAGAGATAACGTGAAATCATTGACGGTCATCTTCCAATCGATAAGGGAAGTATTCGTCAGACAGACACTCGCTGAGCGAGCGGATTCGGAGAAACGGAATCCTTCCTATGGTGTAGAATATCCCGCTTTATTTTCTCTTCGCTCCGGGGTGACAAATGGGATGATTTCTAACCTTCGATTTGGAACTTCATTTTTTATTTGAGTCGGCGATCGAAGTTCCCTTTTAAAGGCGAGAGAAGAAAAGATTTTTCGACTGGAAAACGTGAAATCAACCAGACGGATAACGCGATTCAGAGTTACAAATTGCAACAGATTCTCGAGATTCGCTGACCTCTGTTTATTGTTACCACCTGTTGGTGTTCGTGTTCTTTAACGTTTCTAATCTGAAACGTTTCGTATTAAAATACATCACGACGATTGGCTGAGACGAAACATAACGTCTTTATTGTTAACAAAGAAAAAATACCTACGTGCGTATTTTAAAAGTTCTTGACAATGTAGATTTACTTAGTTCCTAGTTACCCAGTAATCTGACGAATGGTCGCTGATTGATTACGGTTTTATTCGTGGCGTAGGCTGTGAGACCTGGTAAATTCCGCCTTAATAATTCAGCCGGATTTATACAGAACACATTCATTTGGTTTTTAGCTAACGATTCGTCTAATCATGATAAACCTCAACAGAGGTAAGGTTAGAAGAAGAAAAAGAAGAAGAAGAAGATTCAAATTCGGTATAAATTTCAGTCTAGATAGAGAACAGTTCAACGTCATATCTAAAAATTATTTCAGTCAACGCTAAATTTAAAAGTACCAAGGCTAGGTCTGCTGAGTTGTATTCTGCCCGCCCCCTCGTGTAGTCGGAAGAGTCTGTACGCAAATGCCCCCACTCCAATGCAGTCGCACGATCTGATGGCGTAAATCAGCGGTTTGCGTCAATTGGTCTGGCGGAGTGCACCGTTCCGTTCCGTTCCGTTCCGTTCCGTTCCGTTCCGTTCCGTTCCGTTCCGTTCCGTTCCGTTCGTTCCGTTCCGTTCCGTTCCTTCGTTCCGTTCCGTTTCCGTTCCGTTCCCGTTTCCGTTCCGTTCCGTTCCGTTCCGTTCGTTCCGTTCCTCGTTCCGTTCCGTTTCCGTTCCGTTCCGTTCCGTTCCGTTCCGTTTCCGTTACGTTCCGTTCCGTTCCGTTCCGTTCCCGTTCCGGTTCCGTTCCGGTTCCCGTTCCGTTCCGTTCCGTTCCGTTCCGGTTCCGTTTCCGTTCCGTTCCGTTCCGTTCCGTCCGTTCGTTCGTTCGTTCCGTTCCGTTTCCGTCTCCGTTCCGTTCCGTTCGTTCCGTTCCGTTCCGTTCCGTATCCCGTTCCGTTCCGTTCCGTTCCGTTCCGTTCCGTTCCGTCCGTTCTGTTCCGTCCGTTTCCGGTCCGTTCCGTGTCCCGTTCCGTTCCGTTCCGTTCCCGTTCCGTTTCCGTTCCGTTCGTTCCGTTTCCGTTCCGTTTCCGCTTCCGTTCCGTTCCGTTTCGTTCCGTTCCGTCCGTTCCGTTCGCGTTCCGTTCCGTTCCGTTCCGTTCCGTTCCGGCACTTCCGATCAGTCTCCGTTCGTTCCGTTCCGTTCGTTCCGTTCGCGTTCGTTGCGTTCCGTTCCGTTTCCGTTCCGTCCGTTCGTTTCCGTTCCGTTCCGTTCCGTTCCGTTCCCGTTCCGTTCCGTTCCGTTCCGTTCCGTTCCGATTCCGTTCCGTTCCTTCCGTTCCGTTCCGTTCTTTCCGATTCCCGTTCCGTTCCGTTCGTTCCGTTCCGTTCCGTTCCGTTCCGTTCCGTTTCCGTTCCGTTCCGTTCCGTGTCCGTTCCGTTCCCGTTTCCGTTCCGTTCCGTCCGTTCCGTTCCGTTCCCGTTCGTTCCAGTTCGTTCCGTTCCGTTCGCTTCCGTTCCGTTCCGTTCCGTTCCCGTTTCCCGTTCCGTTCCGTTCCGTTCCTTTTTTTCCGTTTCGTTCCGTTCCGTTCTTTCGTTCCGTTTCCGTTCCGTTCCGTTCCGTTCCTTCCGTTCCGTCTCCGTTTCCGTTCCGTTCCGTTCCGTTCCTTTCCGTTCCGTTCCGCTTCCGTTCCGTTCCGTTCCGCCATTCCCGTTCCGTTCCGTTTCCGTTCCGTTTCCCGTCCGTTCCGTTTCCGTTCCGTTCCGTTCCTTCCGTTCCCCGTTCCCTTCCGTTCCGTTCCGTTTCCGTTCCGTTTTCCGTTCCGTTCCGTTTCCGTTCCGATCCGTTCGTTCCGTCCCCGTTCCGTCCTCCAGCCCCGCCCCAGCACGCCCCGCCTCGCCTCCGTAAGCGTCCCACTCCGCCCCACCCTTTGCCCCCCCCTCCGCCCCTCCCCGCCCCACTCCGACTCACTCCGCCCTACGCCCATGCGTGCCCCACAAAGTGCCACAGCAAATCATTATAAATGGCCCTCGTTGTTGAGGTAATTATTAGCCGAGCTGTGCGCGTTCCCGCAGCGCGCCGCCTCCATCCGCCACGCTGCGAAACGGATGGCAGGATTTTCTTCTGCGGCGTTCAAAAAAGGGCGCGGGAGAAAAAGTACTTTCAGAAGGAAAACTCCCAGGAGCAAACTAGATTTTGTAATATATTCAATCTCTAATATCTTCTAATTGTTTCAACAAAAAACTTCCAATTAAAGTGTATCTTACGATTGTCCCCGCAATCTTCAAATTATTATTATTATTATGTATTATTATTATTATTATTATTATTATTTATTATATTATTAATTATTATTATTATTATTACCAGCCTATATAAGTTTTCATAACCAGCAAGATTTTTTTCCAAATTCTGATACGACCTAACATTCAATAGTCCAATAAACACTACAAATACTTCACAGATAATACTGCATACATGTTTGTACATTTAATACACGGAAACACAACCTCAACCTCAACCCAGTCTCAACCAAAGTGCACCTGCTGCTTTCCGTAGGCTGGTCTATTTGGTCTGCGGTCTGCCTGGTTTCCTCCATCCAAATATCGGGTCCCAGATCGTTATAGAGTATATCCATCAAATAGAAGAATATTTGCAATGAGGAAAATTTCCGCGAAGTTTGTGACAAGAATCTTGATTGATGAACAAAATGCGAATTGTGTGCAAATTTCTTCATAAATTATGTACTCTGTTAGAGGAAACCCAAATGGACTCGCTAAATGGTTACTAGAGACGAAATCTGGTGTTTCGATTACGACCCGTAGACGAAACGCCAAAGATCGGAATGCCAAACAAACAAGTCTCTATGGAACACATATTTCCAAGATGTCATGTTTTCCTAAAGTTTTGCTTATTTTTCCAAAAACGGTAGATATACCACTTGCTACCATTTTCCACTTAACGATTCAATGTAAATGAAATATTACTTTCAGAAGTATCAACTTAATTTTAATGTGTGAAATTTGATGCTTTTTTGTACACTGAAAATGGGAAACGTATTTAATTAGTTCATCAGATGGATTTGGTATTTTAAAAAATTCCTTTGTAACACCCACATTTAACTACAACTTAGATTTGAAAACGGAGGCCTTTATTAAAATATGTTACTTTCTGCACTCAGTTGCCCCAGTTGTTTGTTGTTGACAAACCTTAATCATCCTTATTTTATATTCGTTTTTTAAATTCGTTTAATGAGATAAAACAGTTATCTTATTTTCATTTAACCATTTCTGAGACATGGTTTTCTCTCGGGAACGTAATTCGGGTACAGTCGGAGTGAATGTCAACCAATTTTCTCGCTTCCTCGCAAGGCCATTGTTTTAGCGGTAATTTGCCTACACAAGCGCACTTTCATTGCGTTTCGGCAAACAAAAGCACAACACAGCTTCTTTGGACGCAGGTAGATGACGATCTTGTTATCACAGTACAAAAGACACAGTTTAGGCGGGTCCCTCCCAGCTGTAAAGAGATGTATACGGAGAAAATTGGGAAGAGAAAAGTAGAATTAGAAAATATTTCTTCTCTCATATTTAAGGCTTTGTTGTGGATTGTCTGTGGTCATACAATCGCACAATATGTTTTACCTAAATGAACGGATTAATTAATTTTGTCTGGAAGTGCCTTCTAGAATTTAAGTATACGTACTGCTCAGAGGAAAAATGCTTTTCTGTTCTAATTACGTGTGGCAACCACTAAGCGCATTACTTCATGCAGCTTGGATTCTCTCTGGTCTATTAATGAAATAAGTTCAAGGAGTCTTCAATAGGGGAAAATATTCACGTTTAAATAAACTTCATGGTTGATAATATAGAAAATTCAACGGAGAAAAATAATTAATATCTTCAGAGTTCAGACATCACAAAATATTTTAAACATTTCATAGGAATTAAAATAAATACATACAAACAGTGATTAGTCGATTAGAATTAACGAAAATATTTCATTTCACAAAACACTACTTCAGTCCATTTGGCAATATGAAAAACGAATTAAGTTCGTTTGCAGGGTTAAGAGGTTTCCTTGTTTATTATATTTTCTTCTCTTTTTACTGACGAGAAATTTACTCCATACTATATATCTTCCCGATATATCATCTCCACTCTTTTCTAAAATATCACTTTTTCCATGATACTGTGAATTTCACTTTTAATAATGATATTAACTATGTTTTTGAAAATTTCAACACGACTTTAAATTGCTTGCAACATGATTAACCAAGTAGGGAATAGTCGTAAATGCTGGACAAATTCAAGAAAGTGCCGTCATGTTAAAATGTTCAAATTCAATTACTTGAAATAATAAACTCATACTTTGGCAATCTCTCCCACAACCAGACAATTATCTTAACTAATATCATATTCGTCGCTTTAAAAAGCAGTACACCAAGTGGGAAAAATATGATATTTCAAGGTTGAGCGAATATAACAGCACTGAAGTTGACAGTTTAGTGTGCAGTTTCTATTATCAGGAGGCAAAAACCTATGATTTTTCCTTCAGCTTTTTGTTAGTCTTGATTTATATGGGATTTTCTGATTAACTCTAGAGTCAAGATTCTCCAAAATTACCAAAAACGACACTTAAAAATCTACTAATGAATCCTGGTTTGTATGCATTTCCCAATTACGCGAAAATCTCAAAATCCTAACAATTTACTCTTTCTTATACCACATAAATATTTTTTCTTTTTCATAAATATTTTTTCAAATATTTTTTCTGCAATCTCTCTCTCAATTTCAACCTTATATAGAAAAATCCAGATATAGAATCTCTAAATCCATGTATTTCTGTAAATCCTTATGCGAATCAGTATTCTAACAGCAAGAATCCCCTAAAACTCTAATGTTCTTCAGCTTGAATTCTTTAGCCTGACGTGCGACCTTTAAAGAGGGGATTTGTTTCATTTGTCAATCATATGACAAGTGGTCTCGTTTGAGAGAAATCGCTCTCACCCATAAGATGCAATCAAATTGGAACCGCTGATAATTAAATTTACAATTATTAAAAGTACACTCTTTGTTTACAGAAATGTTACTAATGCTTAACTATGTTTTCTTCTGCATTTAATAATTATATTTTGGAAGTGGCGTGAAGAATCTCTGCCACCAAATTAGATGGATGCATATTTGATGTGCTAGGACTTTCATTTCACTCAGTGTAGGGTGGATCGTTCGAATGTAATGAAAATACGCTACCCTATTATTATCTACATTTTTGCAATCTCTCGCAAACTAAATTTTGGTACCGCAAAGAAGCCGTTTATCGATACAGAAAAGAAGACATCTCTCGATACCTGCGATTGACGTGTCTCAACTGTTGTGAGAGAATATATATGCATAACTTAATCGAAGCCACATTTAGTTTTCCACGAAATATCCATAGAAATTGTTCTTACAAAACAAATGAAAACCAAAGAATACCGAACAACATCTTCTAGGTATACGGGTTGAAGTATGGGATGATTATGTCATTCCCTCTTCTCGAACAGACACGGTGAATGTTAGCACAAGGAGCTTGGGATTGGAAAAACGTCCATTCAGGAGGGGGAGATAAGCGCTACTACAGATGTGCTCATGAGCATTACACTCCCACAATTCTAGATTCGAATCCGATAAGAAGTTGAAGCACAAATCTCAATTTTCTTTGTTAAAGTTATTGTTTTATTACAACTGAAATATGAACAGCAAATTAACGCTTTAATGGAGCTTTTATTCATCAGTTAATTATTTATTATTAAAAGATGGGGAAGAGATTCTGAAGCTGAACAAATTTTCCATAGACTGTACTATTCCCCTATTTCTAACGTACAGCTTTGACTGTTCTTTGACAAAATAAATAAAATCAAAGCATCTCCGCGTACTTTTCCGAATCATTATCCGAGTTAATAAAAGTACTTATTTAACATTCTTAAACATACATTGTTTAACTAAACTTTCAACCAGAACAAAAGTTATGCATACTACAGGGCCAAGACAAAAACCAGGCTAAATAATAAAAATTAATTATATCGAAGGAAGATTTACCCACAATATTTATTATATTTTCTTCAAACGAAATTAAGACAAACGTTTTAAACAACCACTACCACCAAAATTACGACTTTTGAACTCGTTTTCAACTCCCTTCCATATGTTACTATATTATCAATACCAAAATATTTTGACAAAAAACATTTTAAGATGCACATTTCAATTTCATTCTGTCTGAAAGAGCACGAACAGGAGTAACACCTCGCTCGTGTCAGTAGGCGGTCCCATAATCGCCAAGCCGCTAAGAATATTCTAAGCATAAAGGCACTAAACATTAAAGTGTAGAAAAAATAAATACGAAAATGAAATATGAAAATGAAAAAAGGTATATACATGATTAAATGCAAACAATACACAGCAAAAGGGCAAAATAGTTATTTATGTTTCTAGAGCGTTAAGTAGATGTTTTTGCCCCGAGGACGACTTCCAATCCGGAGGGCCTCTTGCCCGAGGAGTTGAATCATTTTATAATTTGTTTTGCGTCTAAAATGAAAAAACGCATGCTAATATTCATTTTTCAATACGTCAGATAAACATAACAGAGCCTTTATCTGAGGACTGATTTGTTCGTACAAAAAGAAATAATATTGTGAAGTTCCGGTTGAAATTGGTCGAACGGTAGTTTCCAGTAAAATCTAGAGAAATCTTTGAAAATAATTATAGAGTATTTGAGAGTTATGTGGAAAATAACAGTGTGAATTGCGCTGATGAAACGGTACTTTTAGGTTTCTTGTCAAAAAATGTATAATTGGCAAAAGTTATTTGGAATATTTCATAACATCAAAAAATAATATTAAGACGATGTTACCCAATGTGCCTTCTACAACTTATTACTACGAGTAGTACTGCTACACAAGAAGCATTTACGTGTCTAAGAAAAGGTGATATATAACAGTAAACTATGAGTGACTGGTGGCAATTATAAATTCACGGGTACAATTTCAAAATTGCCGGCGCTTTCGTATTACCCATCTGCCCAGAGATGCAGATCTGCAACAAATGTGTTTGAGAGACGGAGAGAGGGAGACGATGGGGAGAGGGAGAGAGTGGGAGAGGAGAGAGGAGGGAGAGACGGAGGGAGAGACGGAGAGGGAGGGAGAGAGGGAGAGAGAGAGGGAGAGGGGGAGAGGGAGAGAGAGAGGGAGAGGGAGAGAGGGAGAGACGGAGAGAGAGAGGGAAAGACGGAGAGAGAGGGAGAGACGAACTGAGAGAGAAAGACGAAGAAAGAGAAAGACGAAGAGAGATGAAGGGCGGAACAACTTCTGCCGGGTTCCGCTTGCAAACAAGAAAAAAACTATATGTATAAGAGCTGACAATATTTTGTCATCAACAATTTTCAAAACTGTTTGCTTAATTTCGTTTTAGGGAAGATTTCGCCATCTTATTCTCGATCCTTTAGGGTACAAAATATCTAATCAAATTTCCTGCTGGATCAATTTTCAAAATACGTTTCCACGGATATGTGATTCTGAGAGTTTGTTGGCTGCTGGTTGCATTGCTCGAAGATACAGGCACACACACGTTTCTTTGCGTAATGTACACCTCTACCGTAGCGCTATTTGGAATGCTCCTCCCTCAAGCAAAAGCCAGCCTGTGGTGACGGCGCGCGACCGCGCAGTGAAAGCCCTCGCAGCGGACCACGAGGGCGGTGGCACGCGAGACGAAATCGCTGCAACTCAATTGTTCCGAACGAATTGATGGAGAGCGCTTGATGGTCCGTTGCTGCAATGCAGGTGCGCGGACCGGCGACGAGCGGCCAATAAACGTCTCCGTTAGGAGGATAATGGAGTAGTTTACTGTGGGGGGGGGGCTGTAATGGGAGAAGTGATTGACATGTCGAGGGAGAGAGATAGAGGGAAAGGAAGCTACGTTTAAATAAAATATAGCTACAGGGAGTTATACGGAAAAAGGTAATAATGGAGGAAAAAACAAATAAGAGTTGCATGTGAAGGTAATAAATCATTCAAAGTCACCCTCTAAAACAGTCCAAATTGAATGCACAAACGTTATGAGCTTTAGGCTAGCTGGGTTCTCCACGAGTATTAATAGGATTATCCAGAGTACCTTTCTTACACATCGTGTATAAAAGCACAAATGTTCAACGTAAGTTCAGTAATGAAGTTCTAACCTTGATTGATAGTTTTCTTTCTAAAGTGTAATTTCTAATTTTGTAAGTACTCTGGCATTATAGATTCGTCAGACTATAGTCGTGCCGTGATGTTCCAGCTCGTTACTCAGCCACGGGCTCTGGTAACCTCTAGTGAGCGTGTCGCAATCCCTCACGGCATTTATTTGTCATTCTGAATCTTCGAAAAGCTTTCACATTATGTACCACCTCTGTGATTAGAGATGTGGCAGGGAAAAGTGGCAGTTCACTTTTCCCTCATCCGGGACAGGCAGGTACACAGGATCGCAATTGAGAGATTGTTTGCAAATCATGAAACGCCGGGAGGTTTTCTAGTTATCTTAAAACTTTATTTCATATTTATACCTTATATTACATGTTACCGGTAACGACAGTTGGATGATATTATTGCATTAAAGTAAAAGCGTTTTATAAGTTCAGTATTACTTTATTGCCTCATGAATTTGTTCATCTTCACCTTTAAAAATGGAAACATTCTGAAAATAAGTATCAGTGATTGATTATTGAAAAAATATAACTGAAATGAAACGATAAGTCAGCGGATGAAATAATGTAACTGCAAAACAAGACGTAAATTATGAAAAAATTGTGAGTAGCAGTTATTTAAATGTAATGAAATGCATGTTTTAAAATTTTATTTTAGAGAATACACAAATGCTCTTCAGCTGTCATGTACAATGGGACAAAAATTAACTGAAGTATAAAATGCCTTAATTATGTCCTATCAGAAATTGTTTATTATAAAGGAAATAAAGTGTCAAGGAAAAATCTTTTGTAACTTGGGAATTTGCACATTTATAAAACTAATTTTTAATTTTATTCATAATCGCATCCTGTCAGTGGATAAGCGTAAACTTGATTAATCTTGGTTGGCCTATCTGCCAACGACGCAGCGTCACGCGGACTGCCTAGAAGTCACTTCTTTTGTTTTTTTCAAAAATTACATTAATGTAACTTATTTAAATATTTCTCATGCCTTAAATATGCACATTTCCAGCAATTTGTAAACACTATTGCACTTGTGACTGGAAGGGTTTGCAATGAATTTATAGGACGTTTCTCAGAAACTCAATAGTTTTCTGTGAAAAGAGGTTCAAATTTTGCATTTCCAGTAGCGCTTAAACGCCATTTTCTGAAACACAGCTCCAAATATTTCAAAGAAAATTACCATTTAGGTCGAGGTTTTACTTTTTTTAATATTCCTAAAATAATATTTCCGTTTTACTATTATGAAACCGAAAAATTAAGACATTTATTTAAAAAATGCACTTAGGGCGGCGATAGGTGGCAGCTGACAAGAGAATGTGGCTTGTCCGAATAGCTAGCCGAGACCAAAGGAAATACAAAACTAATACGGGAAATTCTGTGCCATTCTGTAGCAACACTAGTTTCTCAGATTCTGTTTACGCAGTATACAGAAAGTTATGCCAAAAAGAAATACCAGCAGAAAATGTCGCATTCAAGATCCCTGGAACCAACAAAGTAGATATTCTGCTTCCTATCTATAGTAAATTTCTCTAACTTGTGTTATTATAATCCATTTTATGTGGGTCCTTTATGGCGAAACGTCCATCCGTCCCACTTGTCCTTTAACCTCGCCTACTTGATGGTCCTTCCGACCCAACCACTTGTCTGTCCGCTCGTCCGTCCCACACTTTTCTGTCCATCCCTCGCACTTTTCCGTCAAGCCGTACCCCTTGTCCGTTTGGCCGCCTGTCTGCCTGTTTGTGTTCAACGCTAGAGGCGAAAAATCGATAGACATTGTGTTCAATTCTCATATGTATCTTTCAGTTGATACCACCCAACTGAAATACGCATTAAGGAATGATGGCGCCGTTCATATACTCGCAGGATGGGGGGCAGCTTATGAAGGGAGGGAAAACAATAAATTTCATAATAATGTATGCTAAAAAACTGTTTTAAATATTAAATATGAAGAAAGCTTTTTCATATCAATATAAGCTTTCGAAACGTTTTCTGAAATATCCAGCTTAGAGCCATAAAATAATTTCAACAAGGACTCTTAGATATTGCCGTTAGTATCAGTAATACTGTCATCTACTCTGTCGTGCGAATATCAAATAGTTTTATCAGCGGTGAATAGTGTTGTAACTAATGACTTGATAATAACAGTAATGTTCCTGCTTTGCAATAACATTAATAGGATTTACCCAAGAAACCGACACTAAGGAACAATCACGGAATTGCACTCACGTTTACATTACACCTCGCGAATTCCACGCAGCAACACTCGAGCAGGAATATCACAAAGTGGATCGCTTCGAAGCGATAGCCTCTCGCGAGCCAATCAGGCGAACGTGCAATATGAGGCAGCTTGCAAAACGTGGGTTACGAAACGTGTCGACGACGGCAGTGGCAGAGGTGGTAGTGATGCTTACGGTAACGGTAACAGTGACCATGCCTTTGATAGTGACTGAGAGAAACTGAGACAGGATACCAGCGACCAGGGAACTGTCACATGGGCTGATAGCAAGCCAGTAACGGTGGGAGGAACAGGGAGGGCGAAAGAGAGCGCCGGTTTAACTGGCAGGAGTGGCGGCGTGGGAAGCAGAAGGGGCTGAGGCGTTTGAGGCGGCATAGGTGGCGGAACTCCGTAGGGTATAGGGCGTCAGTGGTAAATGAGGGCGAGGGGTACGGCGGCCTCGGCGACAGTGGATCCGGTGGATGTGCTGGTAGCGGTGAAGATAGTGGTTGTTGTGGTGGAAGTGGTGGAGGTGGAAGTGGTGGTGGTGATGGTGGAAGTGGTGGTGGAAGTGGTGGTGGAAGTGGAAGTGGTGGTGGAAGTGGTGGTGGAAGTGGTGGTGGAAGTGGTGGTGGAAGTGGTGGTGGAAG
>BOPP01000037.1:8623973-8635425 GCA_017312745.1 Gryllus bimaculatus
GGGAGAGGGAGGAGAGCGTGCAGTGGTCATGGCGGCAAGTGGCAGTGAGCGCAGGCAGCACACCGCGAGTCTACCGCGCTTGCGAGATGGAGCCACAACGTATGGCGAAGGGCGAGAGTGGAAAGCAGAGGAGAGAAGAAAGAACAGAGTAGGGGAAGAGTGGGCAGCGAAGGAAGGGAACAGTAGACGGAGAGGCGAAAAGAGCGCACAGCAGAGAAGAGTAGTCAGAAGAGGGTCAGAAGGAATAGAAGAGTGGACAGCAGAGGGGGAGGATAAGAGAGAGAAAAGATGAAAGTGAGATAGGGAGGAAAGAAATCTATCTGATATAAAACACAACGAAGACAGGAGATAATGCATATGAAATTTGATAGTTTATTTTCTAGCTTAACTCGTATAACGAATTCAGAACTTTTTCCAAACGTCAATCCAGGGACAGAGGAAATGAGGCAATTATAAATTTCATAAATGGTGTTTTGTCAAAAAGTAGCATGCACATTACTTTAGAGCAACAAATAATATTATCTTGTAGAGGACAATATTGCAATAAATTAAATATTTACACAAAAACGTTTCTCACTAAAACTGGAATATCATAGTTCTTAACATAACCAGTACACCGTTATTAACGATGAAAAAGTTGCTGTACCATAACGACACCAGTAAATAGTAAATATTTGGGGTCCGGCGACCTCTTCCTTGGAGACCTGCTGTCACATAACGCTAGTTGTATTACAAGCAGTGAATTAAATGAGAATTCAGTCGTAACGTGCAATATGAGAACAAGTTAAACAACACACTCAAATATTCGCGTTTTTCAGTCAAAATTGAAACGTGTTTCATTGCTTTTGGATTACAATCTGAATATCTAAAAATATCACAATCATATCACTTGGCCGGAAGTTGAATATATTGTCGGTAAATTATACATTTATATCGCTATTTTCGTATACAGACATCTTCCATAATTGAAAAATATTTGCACACAAATACTTCATAAACAGAGATCATTATACAAAGGCATGCCTTTCTACTTTAGAGTCAAAACGTGAGAAAAACATTAATAAACTTACCTGATTTTCTAATAACTAAGTTGCGACATTATTGTTGATCATAAATGTAATGCAATCTCTGCTCATAGTGCATTGGATTTTCATTTATACTCATTATGAATACGTGGGTTCACATCTTTTTATCGTGCATTTTGAAATTCATAATTTGAAACGTTTAAAAACATTGAATTTTTCTGATTTATTTTTAATGCTATTTTCTATAAAATATGCTTTAGTATTGAAAATTTATACATCTACTTTACACTCTCATTCCATAGAAATGTTAACGTCATGTATAGAATTGCCTGAAAATAATGTGTACGAAAGTAATTTGCTTCATTCAGAACCATTGAAAGCGCATTGCTGTGAAACATTTTGAGAAGGAGAAAGTAACTCTAACGTCCAGAACTTCCTGCTACGATTGTTGCAATATCAACATGAAAAATTACTATAGTTATGAAATAAGTCATCTTCCAATGTAGTATCTCAGGATAAATAAACCGTAAGAGCTAAGTGCTTTAATCGATAGACGCTCACCACTCGCATTGCGTAACACGTTTGAAAGACCTCAAATTCAGGAGAATATCCATTGAACACGGAGGAAGAAGTATTGCAAAAGAGGGGAGAGAATTGTTTGAACCGAAAAATTATTGTTTCAATGTTACTGTGGCTTCAAACTGCGGTATCTGGAGGAAGTGACAGGAAATATTACACCTGTCTGCTTGTATCGTGAAATAACATAAGACACTTTTTCCTCCGACTTTTTATCAGTTGCAGGTTTAACAGATCATTGTGAAGTTTTAACGGTAAAGTTTCGAACGGAAAGAGTGGTCAGGGCGACAGCCAGCGACACGCCCCCTTCCGCTCAGTGTTTGTAGTTTCCGTTCGCGCGTCTCCTGCAGGCATCGTGCCAATTAGCAACTACGAAAGAGCTTCGATGTTGACAGGAGAGAAGGTAACCACACGATCGAGGTAGTTTTGGACAGATGGAGACAAAGAAATCAGATATGTGAGCTGGAAACGAAGGTAGAGAAAAGCGATTACTTATTGTGGGAAAACACTGCGAGCAGACAGTGAATAAGATTGATTTGCTCTCAGTTCCTTTCATGCTTTTTTTCCAGTAGGACGTTTGCCAATAAAGTTCTCAAGCTTTGAGTATACAAAACACTTTCATTTAGTATGTAGAAGTCTAAGCATACAATCTTCTTCAGACTTTCCACAAATATTTACACCAAAAGCAGTCAGGGAGAATTTCTTATCCGTTTAAAAATACGTTTTGCTTTGATTGATTCTTGGGTGATATTTTGGGGATAATTGTTTTCATAAGACGATATTCATATTTATTTCAGCATTGCCTTAAATAAGAGAACATGGACCACGATCAGTTCTTGCTTTGTCACCCTGACAACATTGTCTTCCATAGTACATGGTTTCCAGTGATTCAGGGTGCGTCAACTGCTAAAGTAGTTATTCCCGTAAGTGCAGTGAACTTTTTTTTATCGCGGGGAAAGAGCGGTGATCTTTCCCCGATAGACGGCAAGATCCGGTACCAACCTATGTAAGCTTGCGGAGATTTTTGCCCAACCAGGTTTCTCCCATCACCATCCCAGCCCAGACAAGCTCTACGCTCCCGACTGATCCCCCGACATGTGTGGAACTGCAGTGAAAGTGAGTGTGTGCAAGTAAGGGATAAGGAAAGAACAAGTATGATGCAGAAAAGAGAAGCACGCAATCCGTGGTCCGTTTTGTTAGAGTACTGTTCCGCCATAAGCCTATTCTGAATATTCTGAATTCGACCTATCAGACAAGCTATTGTCAAAAATCCTGCCATCCTCTGGACCCGAACCCCTAGACCTCTCGGTCTGAGGCACTGCAGAGGAACATGGGAATATCCCACATTCGCATACGAACAATCTCTTAGGTCCTACAATAGAGATAACGGATGCGGCGTTAGCAGTTAGACGCCCGTAAGAAAGAGGATTAACGGTAGCATATGTGACGGCAAGTGTCCAGAGATGGACCTGGAAACGACTGTGCTGATACGACGACTCCAGTCGGAGAAAAGAACACAATGGGTCCCGGCAGCAGGAACGGGGTTGACAGCAGGTGAAATTGGGGCGCGGAGCGTCTAGGGCGGCGGGAGCGGGCGCGACGGCGGAGGTCGCCCGAGGGCGGAAGAGCCCATCCGGGTCGCCGGCGGAGAGCGGAAGGCGGCGCCAGGAAGTCGCCCCTGAGGGAGCCTAGGGAGGGGAAGGGGGAGGTGGAGGTGGGGGCGCCCATGACTCCAGGGAGAGGGGCTTCGTTGCAGCCAGGGACACCGCGCAGTAGTATACTAGAGCACGCGATTGGATGAATGGCGATAGTTATGCGCAATGGTTTAAAATTGTTACTGATATTGCCAAACGTTGTGACTCTCGTTCCATTTCCGTTTCCGCCTGCAGGAGACATTTTTACTTGAAAAAATGTGATTAGGTGTTTTCTAGTCGAGAATTAATTCAGCAAGGGCTGAATGTTTTAGTACTAGTCCAACGTCATCTGTCGCACAATTGCTAACACCAATGGATGCACTTTCTTCACGAGCTTAAGTGAAAAACAAAGTACAATCAAATGTACAATTTTTATTAATGGCCTATGGTTTTTAATCCACACTGGTTTCCTCTGCAGTGCCTACATATTCCGTTCTAAATAATAATGGATCCGGGTTGACGAAATTTTTTATAATATATGTGTCTGTGTAATATATGTGTTGAAAGAATCTCTTTACTTCTATTTTCAACAACCAAAGAAAAACAGTGTTTTGACGCATCTTCGAATACCCAATTCCAGTTGAATCCTTTATCTCTCTTATACTTTCTATTTCCAAACGTACTCTTATCAATCTCAACAATAATCGTTTTACCATCGAACGGAATACCCACTCTTCAGAATCACATCTCATTCTTCCCTCGAGGACGTTCATCATTTATAATGTTTCACAATCTCTACTGCAGTCTACAAATAAGTCTTTAGAAGAATCCGAATCTTTCTTAATTACCTGCATCTGTCTCAAGAACAGAAACAGGACCAACGGAAATCAGAACTAAACAGAAATAGAACCAACATATGAATTTTTTTTCTTTTTATTATAGAAGTAACATGAACATTTTTGCCTTTTTATTATACGAAAAAATATATTTCCTACTTAGCTTCACGAGTATGTAAAGAAAACACAAATATGAACAGTTCAATTTGTACCATTGCATGTAGAATAAGCAACCACGCACATAAAACATAAATATTTTAATGTTGCTATGTCATTTGTAGTAAAATAATTTATCAGTTAATTCCTGTATTACACATTTTACGCCTACTACATGACTCAGAACTCTCTCTCGTTCTCTTTTCTCAATTCACTTGTTGCATATTTTAATTTCCATAATGGTCAAGTTATACTTCATATACAACTGTAAAACAATTTATTTAAAAAATATTTGAGGGATAATACTTTCATCGCAATTACGATATTTTCGATTCTTGGTCATGCAAAAACATTTGTGCCAAAACTGGGATCAATCACTTCAGTGATATGGATTATTTTGCGTTATAAATGGGCGAAAACGGTTATAATTTTATACTATAATAATAACAATATAGTAATAATTTGTGCAAAATTGGTTTCCTGAAAGGCGACTGCTGGAAACGTCGCCGATTTCGTGCATTACCTTGGGTGAATGCGCCCATATAGTTCTTAGAGTTCCGGTGACGTGAGCCGGAAGTGGAAATCCTCCAACACACAGACACGCACGCTGAGCACGGAGAGACGTGGAACTGAACTGTGATAATGATTAAGAGCTTTATTATTACCACTATTCTCCACGAGAAAAAAGTGGTGTATACAGATAAAGGAGAGCTTTTTTATACACTCGCGTTATGCAAGCCAGACTAAATTAATCTTCATAACTTTATAACTAAATTTTGAAGAGGTAACTTTTTCCTGTTTTTACGAAAAAAATAAAGAACAAAATGCTCTTATGATGGCTTGTCCTCAGGAAGAATAAAGAAAGTACTTTCTACTGAACTCCGTATTTCATATCGAGGCTTATATGTGTATATTCAATTTTATTGTCTAAAATAATAATTGACAAGAAACAGATACGAGTAGGAGGGTTACATGCATTACATTGTCTGACAAATTATGTTTTGGACGAGAGATATTATGCACAAACAATTCGTTAAACGCAGTTTTGCATCGATTTTTCTTTATTGCTGGCCTATAGTCCATCACGTTGATGGATGAGGTAATACGTCAGAATTGTCAAGCGATGATAGATCTATCGTGGCATTCAGTCACTTTATGTAATTTATTACTGAAAATCGTGAAAAATAATTCATTATTCTAACAGGTGTCAACACCGTTAACCATTACATTTATTCACTTTTAGTGGAAGATAAGATTTACCTGCATTATTAATCATGCATATCAAGTATCAAACGCACAATATGTAAAAAAATAAGTACTTGCAAATACGAGCATATAATTTTCTTGTTTAAGTAGCTCACAAACTAATTTTAGTGCATAATATCAGGAACTTCTTTGTATAAAGAAAAATAAAAAGTCAAGGAATACACAGCACTCCGATCTCATTTTGCTAGATGTCAATGATGAAAAGCAAGTGATCACCCTTTCCCAGAGATACCAAAGAAGCAGAAAAAGAGCGTCGCCTGGACTTAATCGACTTTCGATTTGCCCCCTGCTGGGTCAAGGCCAAACGCTTCATAGGCTACGATCCAAGGATGAGTCGCTCTTTTCATGAAAAAAAAAACTAAGTAAAAATGAAAGGAGGTGGCCTGGGAAAATACGAATCACCCGGATTCGGAGATAAAAAGGAGTGTGCCATGACGTCTAGGAAAGTAGAATCTTACGGACCGTAGTTACATTAAAACGCAGGGTCAGTCTAAATAGTCTATTTCAATGACTTTTTACCATCTTATTGGTCTCTTAATATTGGTTGAGAATTCAATGAGGAGTTGAAGTTGCACTTTGTTGTGGTGATGATTTTCTTGTCCATTCCCAATGCATGGCCCATTCAGATATGCTTGTTCTGACGTGCATTTTGTATGTTTGTTGTTGTTGTTGTTGTTGTTGTTGTTTTTGTTTTTATTGAAAACTGAATATATTTCATTGGTAATTTACCCACCGTGTTTTCGTGAAGAGTCGCTCAATTGCGTTTTCAAAAATTTAGAGATAAATACATAAAACATCATTTCAAAGTTGTTTATTCTTAAGCTTCTAAGCTTCATCGGGGCGTTTCAGGGAATCATGTTTATATTTAGATTTAGATTCATTTGGTAAAAACCGTAAAAACTCAATTTGACGTAGTGGGAGAAGACCATCTGCGCACGTTTTCTTGAGTTCCAGAATCCCTTCCAATGCGAGGGGGCGAGGTGAGAAGCGTGGTGGCGGGGGGCGGGAAGCGTGGGGGGAAACGTGGTGGCGGTGGGGAGAAGAAAGCGTGGTGGCGGGATGGCGGGGAACGTGGTGCCGGGGGGAAGCGTGGTGGCTGGGGCGGCGGGAAAGCGTGGGGCGGAGGGGGCGGGAAGCGTGGAGGCGGGTGGCGGGGCGGGGCGGGTTGGGCGGGGTGCGGGGCGGTGTTGGGCGGGGGCGGCGGGAAGCGTGGAGGCGGGGTGGCGGGTGGCGGGCGGGTCGGGGGGTGGTGGTTGGGAGGGGGCAGGGCGGTGTTGGATGGGGGGCCGGGGCGGGAGCGCCGGGTCACCTCGGCCACGCGATAAGAAAGCGGCCAGCGCGAGGGGACGGGTCGCGACCGCTGAGATTGATTGATGAGGTGGCGGGGGCGTCTGCTGCATATCTGCTGGCGATCCATCATGACGACTGCGCGCAATGGAAGGGCGGACACGGCGTCAGGTGGAGGAGACAAAGTCACCCTCTGCGCCACTTAATCGAATTCGGCGTTTTTACTCTTCGAAGACCCCTTTCTCATTAAAGATCCGTGTACTGCATATTCAGATGGTTATTAGATAAAACAGAAAAGAATAGAAATACTCTCTAAAGGGTTATTCCAACGGTTGTGTTTTTTTACCGAGGGTTGTATATTCAAAATATTTACGGAAAAATACAGAAATGTATTCAAAACAGTATACAATTTTGAAAACAGTAATTGGTTTAATCTTATTCGATGATATTGTTGGATGAAAATAATGGTATTAATACGAAACCAAACACCTTGCAATATTTTTTATCTAGAGAAATCCTAGTTTTTTTTACAGCCTTAGAGATTGGAACATAAATTTTCCGGAACAAATCTCAGTGCTCCGTCCGATAAGTATGGGGACGACTTGTGCTTTTACGACACATATCCGGCTTATATGAAGTCTCCAAACTCTTGAATTTAAAACATTGTTATTCTTATTGTTATAAATATTATTCTAAATAAAATAGTGCAATTATTCTTGTCACTTCTGTAATATAGTATATTTTTGGTATGTTGTCGTATTTTATTTAACATTGCATTTGTGATGAAATTCAAGAAAAGCATTTCACATAATTCTTGCACGTCAAATTGACACAGAACACACGAAAATTGACATCTTGAAAATACGAGTATATTGAAATATACATCACACTATAAATTGGGAAGGTTTACCTTAATATATATATTGATTGAGACATTTTGTTCTAACATTCCACTGCTATTGATATTTTGAACCAATGAAATTCCATGGCTCCCCAGATATCTTCCGGGCGCATTATCGAACGTTAGGGAAATCAGAACGAACACACAAAACATCCCGAACCATCACCAACGATGCCGAAGGTGAGATCTCAGGCGGTGGCTGATTTCGATCATTGGATCCCTTCTCCGTCGCCACAAAAGCACAGAGCATTAATAGGCATTGAAGCTGGCGACAGAATCGCACGTCAATCGCGCTCACCGCCAGATGCACAGTCGAACGCCTAATCGCCCCGCCGCGCCGCACCGCGCCACACTCGCGCTCGTTACACGCATTCACAGCGGCGGCCAATCAGAGCTCGGGGTGGGTCGGACGGGAAACGGCACCAAAAGGGACGAGGCGGGCAGATCGGCGTTAAACCAAAGGGTATGGGGCCGAAGCGAGCTGAAGCGGAGGAAGCAAAGCAGGGTGGGTATGGCACGGAGGGGTATAGAGCGGGTTGGGAAAAGAGAGATGGCGCGCGGGTGGAGGGCACGGAGCAGGGATGAGGATAGGGTGAAGGAAAAGACAGGATGTGATGGGCGGAGCGGCGGGAATAAGGGGCAGGGGGGCGAACACTAGATAAACACGCAGCGTACTGGAAGAAACTGGGCCGTGTGGAAGGGCGCGGGTGGTAGAGCATGAAAGAAGAAGAAGAAGAAGAAGAAGAAGAAGAAGAAGAAGAAGAAAGGGATCGAGAGAAAGAATTGGGGAAAAAGATCGAGGGATGGTGTGGTGGAAAGGGATGGGGAGAGGGCAAGGGATAGGGAATAAGGAAAGGGATGGAAAAAGGAGACAGAGGAAAGACTCGGAGGATAGGTGCAGGAAAATGGAAGAGAAAAGAGGCAGAGGAAAAGGGAGAGGTGAGATCGGAAGACAAGCGATGGGCAGAATGGAAATAGACGCAACGGGAAAAAACGAATGGAACGGGGAATGGAAAAATGAGGCAGAGAGAGGCAAAGCGAAACAGAGATACAGGAACTGCGAGATGGTGAAGCCGAACCGCGGTGGCCGGGTAGGGGGAGCGTAGATCGAGCGAGGATGATGGGACATAATGAAGAGGAGACTGGGAGGGGGGCAAGCAGCAGTTTGACGCCGCCGAACATCGCGCTCCGGCTGTCTGCTTGAATCACGCACGCCCCCCTAGCGTCGGAAACTGGGCCCGAATTCCCTCAAGACACGCAGACGCACGCCCTCGCTGTTGCCTCGATATAGCGAAGCGGAAGTCCTCGATGTGCAAACGTTAATGGGTTCGAGTATTACACAGGGTCAGAAATAAATCGACCTCGGTAACATATTGTAAATAATTTATAATATTATTTTTTCTAGATTCTATTTATAGTATTAAGTCATGTACCACATTTTAAAACTATGCGTAATTTTCGCGCAACTTTCAGAGAAAGTATTGCAATTTCTTAAAAAAACATATATTCGCTTAAAGCGGTTCCAAATTTTTTCTAAACATGTTTTTCTCAGATGATGTTCTCTAAATAATAAGACATACGTCCTATATGACCATACAATGAGTTCAAACAAATGTACGCTAGTTCTTATATAAATACAAAAAACACAGAGATATTTATTAAAACTATCTTTCTGGAGCAGATGCTGTTTTTTATCACCATATGTATAATTGTAATTAATTGTGTTTCAATTTTAGATAAAATACAAAATGTTAGGTCACGTCAGGGTACATAATTTGTTGCGCCGCCGCCCGGGAGAGTAGATAAAAACATTTATCTCCCTAAGATGCCAAAAATGTTCTTTAACATCAATTAAGGAGTCTTCAACTTTATGAATAAAATAGTTATATTTTCTCTCTTCGAGTACACGACCAGCTGCAACCGCGTTGCGTGAATGTAGTGTCCAAGGTCGCTACGTACACGCGGCGTCTCGGCGGCGCAGGTGAGGATTTAAGCTGGGGGGGGGGGGTGAGGGAGTTCAGAGAGGTCCTCGCAGGAACAATGACGTGCGTTTGCAATGCAAAAGAAAAATAGATTTGCCTGAAGAGTTTCGCCTCTGCCTCCGCCTCCGCTGTCGCTCTCGCTAATGGAACTGAAGATGTTTGCGCCGTCTCTGGGTTTTCTTCGAGAGTTTCTTGGCCACTTGCTTATTGTCTCCAAGCGTCACTATCAGGGGTTATTGGGCCTGATGTACTGCAGGAAAATTAGTTATCATTTTACTTATATTTTAAATAAGTTTATATTATATGAATAAATATAAGGATTTATGAATGAGCAAACAAGTATTGATGTATGAGAGTGACAGGATTTTTAGCACGCATGCGTGGAAACTGATTCATCCGTTTAAGTTTTGATGATTCTTGAGTTTCATTTTCTAGAACGCGAACGACAAAGTACTTTTTTTTTGTTGAACGCGATCCACAAGCTAAAACGTACAACAAAGTAAACAAAACACTGGGATGACAGAAATCGACGTTACAGCACTGAATCGTTTGTGTTTTGGGATTGTCACAAGACTGTATAATTTGAAATTTTCCTTTCTTCGAACTAAAACTAATATATAAAACTCGTACAAAAGGTCTTCGGTATAATTATTTAAATATATGACTTGGCTTTCATAGTTACCTCATTTGGAAGGATTTCATTTATACCCCAAAATGTCAGTTTCTGTGGTAGTTACATAAATTATTGTAACAATATGATGCAAAGAACTGATGCAATATGATGCATTCGGAATAAAATTATTTCTAAATAATGTTACACTTTCCAGTAGGATGTGCCGTTCGTGGAACTTAAAGCAAAAACACGTGAAATTCTTCCTAGCAAAATTGTGCAAAATTTTAAAGTATTTTTAATTTTTCCTTGCGGCAATTGAATGACAACTCATTAAAGTTTGAAATGAAACTGCTACTTTTCTGACTGCTACAGAAGTAAATCACCGCTACCAGAAATCATAATCAAATTGAAGACTTTCACATCAAACTTAAGTAAAATTACCTAGGACATGTCATACAATTTTGCTAAAACACAATAATTGTGTGAACATCCTTTTACGAGAATTCCATCTCGTTTCGCGCACCACTGTATTCCGTGAATCCCCACCGCACTAGCAGAAGAACATTTTCAAGACACAATGAAAACTTCAAGCAATAAAAATAAACATACAATGAGATGAATACCAATGAGGCACGAAAAACCATGCAGTATACCCGACTTCAAGACATCAGTGTCAAGAAACCTTATTGCACAATTCGCAGTTCCCATACCCAATGCAGCAACCGCGATCGCGCCGATTCACGCGCGAGGATTTGATTTACGCGTCGCCGCGGCGGGAAACGCAAGGCGCGACCGCGTTCGCAGCGCTCGCTCGGCGCGTTATTATTGTTATTGCAAAACGCCGCGTTCCGCGAGCGAGTCGCGGGGCCGCGGGCGGGCGAGGAAGTGGAAGTGGAAGCGAGGAAATGTGGAACCGCGGCTCCGCTGTGGAAATAGGCCGCCGTGTTTACGAGATGGGATGCGCTGTGATTCATGCGTTCGCGCGGTTTGGTAATTTACCAAAATAATCGCGTATCGATGCAATTATCGCAAGCGACGTCGACAGCTCGGCGGCTGGCGGTTGGTGACTGGCGGGGGCGGAGGAGCTGGTGGCGGGGACGGTGGGAAGCTAGAGGTGGAGGGATATAAGTTAAATGTGGCGGTAGAGTTGGAGGAACAGTAACGTCGGTGGGATGA
>BOPP01000037.1:8637549-8671160 GCA_017312745.1 Gryllus bimaculatus
GTAGGGGCGGTGAGATGTAGGGGCGGCGAGTTGTAGGGGCGGCGAGATGTAGGGGCGGCGAGATGTAGATGCGGCAAGAAGTAGGTTGCGGCTGGGGACTAGAGGCGCCGGGGAGTAGGGGACGCCTGGAGTAGGGAGCAGCGGGGACTAGGGAGCGGAGCGACGGAAATGACGGGATGTGGTGGCGTAAGCACTGAGCGTGGTGCAGAGAGGGCTAACGCGGAAACTCAACTGAACCAGGCAGCTCCCGTTTGCTATGGGCAGAGCGTGAACGTTCAAGAGAATTGAGACCCCGCACCAAATCGCACCGAAAGATCTAGACAGCAGAACTAAAACGATTTTTTCTAACGCACGAGATTCCATTTGCTATAACTCATCTTTGCCTCGTTATCCTGCCTCAAAATTTAATCTCAGCAGGTGATGAAAATAAACCACAGCCTGCCATTGAATTTTTCCCGAAGTACGTCAATTGATGTACTTCATTTTTTCTTGTATGATGTAATAAGAATGTATCTCTTTTTTCTCATCAAATAGTCTTGCTATATATGCAGTGTTGCATCAACTAATTTAAAGATATACTACGTATATATCTACTTAATATAGATATATTAATATAGATAATATAAACTGGATAACGTTGTTGAGAGATGGCAAAGTTATCTTTGAAAATAATTGTTTAGAAAAATTGTATTAAAGCACTGAAAACCCATTTTCCTTTATCATCATATTCTTTGAAATTTCTTCTTAGTTGTAAAAGGGGAGAATAAGTTGGAACAAAGACATATTCAGGCGGGATAACCTTACGTAAAGTAGTAAACTAATAACAGTTTAAAAATGTTAATGTACGTTTCGGGATGGTGTATGAATAAAACAATTGAAATCTGTTTTATGTTGTTTTTATGCCACGTTGCCTACCCATCTCCAAATTATCTGCTCCAGACTCCACCGCCACCTCCTGTCTTTCAATACAGCTTACGCTGCCCCGCTGCCACCTTCCTCATCTCCAATTCTATACCTTGACCTTCTTGGCAGCGAAATCTCTGGCGTTTGTGTTAAAAGCCAGTGTTCTTGAAGTCGAGACATCCGACGGAGTCGACTCACCTTGCACTTCTTTCATAATCTCGAGTCGTCCAAAGTGGACTTTGTGGTCATCGCTCAACCTGAATAAGTTCCCAAAATAAATGACGCCATTTTGGTTCCAGAAGGTGAGCATTTCTGTCTATGTCATTTCTTCCATTAAAACAAATTTGATTTTAAACCAAATTTCATTGGCTTCTTCTGGGAACTCTTCACTTTGTTACCAACATCATCAATGGTATACTCATCGCACTTTTCTTGAGCTTTCATAAACCTAGATTAGAGGGGACTCTAATTTACTAGGGGATTTGTTAGATGGCTGTGTCACAATATCAAATCTGTTCCTCATTTTTTATTGAAATAATTTCAATTACGAAGGAGTGGAAATGTCTTATTATCGAGCCTGACTATATTATTCATTTTCCTATTGTTCGGTTAATTAAATAGGATGTTTTCAGGAGTGCAAGAAAACTTGGACTTGTAATACCGTTTAAGTACATTTATTTTTGTCTGAGATGAAAAGCCTTAATCGCACCCACGCCCAAATACTATAATAATTTTATACAGATAAAATTGCCTGTAGAAATATTCTAAGCTTTTATCATCATAGTTATGCGAGTCTATACATATTCTGAATACGTGGCAACTTTACTCGTTCGATTTCGCACTTTCTTATCTCGGCTGTTAACTACAACATGAGATTTCAATTTAGCTCATAGGCTTCGTTCAGGCATGATTATCTTTTACATGTAATACATCTACAACATGGTGTAGTCTGCATTACTTGCTCTCCGAAGAAAGGCGTGCGAAGGATTTTTTCGTCCTTAACAATCCACGTCTTCGATCGGTTTTGAACCCACAATACTTAGGTATAACAGTCCGATACCTAAGACTTACACCATCGACGCCGAAATTGTCACGAACGCCGCTGCGGCGTCTTCGTTTGTACATTGTAATGTTTTCTTGTTTTATTTGTTCCAAATTTTGCCCTGCTTGCTCTATTAGACCAATTCAGGTGGATTCGATTTGTAATTTTACTTATCCCGTTCCCCCGCTACTGCATCTGATTGACGAATTCTCGTCAATCTTGCTCATTCGTACGAATGAGCAAGATTTCTGTGAATTCTGTTTTTTTCTACTATTAATGAATTGCACGTAACTATTAAATAATCAGCATTTAAATCTACATTTGGTATTTATTTTCAATTATTCTATAAAACTCAATTGAGCTCGTAATTTATTTAATCAGCCATGACTAATTCAATATTTCCTAAACCTATGGAAAATAGTTTTTATTTCAGATACGTCACCGATCTTCAAGCGTTTTTCGTCTTCTCGGGTAAACGTAACCACAAAGAGCCTCTTTCGTTGTCTTTTTCTCGCTTCAATGTCCTAATATCACTAATTTTAATGGCGATGTGTTCCCCGCAGATGGGTGCTGTCCCCTATCGTATAAATCTCTCTATAGCACGACCAACGCCGGCAATATTCGAACCTTACACCTCACTATTCCGCGAAGCGGAATCGGAACAATAATCTTACTCGATTCACAGACTAAAATTCCACCATTAATAATCATTCCATACTTTTAGACTCCACCGACGCTATCTGCCACGCATATCCATCAGCCTTGCTCCGCGGCTCCCTTCTACGCTGACGTCATTTTATTTATTTACCTCGCCGGCGTACCTATACATACTTGTACACGCTACTATAGGGTTGATCTATCTATTGACTCATCCCAATATAATAAGAGTTCCGAAACATTCCGATTATTTTTGGTATGTCACAACTTGTCCTCAACCAACACATGGATGCGGGCCAATCCTTTTCAGGGCCTCTCCTCTGCGGGAGAAATGAGATCGTCCAGAGACAAAACTCCCTGAGTGGAGAGGAGTCTCCTCTCATTTCTTCGTACTCCTTTGCCAAACTACCTTCCCTCAACTACTCCCCGCCAAAACACCTCACCTTATCTCACCTCCCCTTATGAAACATAAATTTTCCTGCTCTCCGGCTCTTCTTCGTAAAAATGTTGGTCATTCCACATACATCATACTTCGTACGCCAGTACTCTGTATTAAATAAAAAGAATGACGCGGGGTCTAACACTGGTAGCGTCATATTTGAGAAACCCCTAAATTTGCAAAGTAGTTTGTTTTTCGTCAAATCTGAAACTCGGTGAGAGTATTGTTGAAACTATAGTGATTCCAAAGAATTTGGCGCGCAAGCTGTTCAAAAACATATGGCGAGTCTCTCAGGGTAGGGGGAAGTACATGCCGGAGCACTTTTCATTCAAAATTCTCGAGCAGCAAAGTGGTTCAGGTATTTCAGGTGCCCCATATGGACGTTTGAGAGTTTTTTGGTATCCTCGCAATTTTTATTTTGTCGAATTTCCTCGTCGGTGGCCATGCCATTCTGTTTGCTAACTGCTGTTATGGGACACACTACACATTCGCTATCGTCATATGGCCCTCTGCAAAAAAATTTGCACCACCTAGAGATGTTTCTGCAATGCATAGTCTTCTGCATACATGCACATGTGAATTTCCCTTGGGTGTCGGCACAATGTTCGCCAAAAAATAATACTCTTTTGCTCTCCAACTGTATATGACTAACACACAATGCGCTCCTGGTTCAGTTGTTTACTCTCCTGTCTCTCTTTACTTTTACTTTATGTGCAAGTTTTACCTCCCAGGTCACCAAACAATCGAGGCAAGAAATTGTTGCGCATTATTTATACTTTCTTATTATTTGGAGAAAAAACTACTAATTTGGAGTAAAAAAGCGACCAATTTGTCTCAATTATTAATGGATCAACAACGTATGTACGTAAATCAATTACTACGTTATTCAAAATTATGGGTTGGAGAACTTTTTAGCGAGTAAACAGCAGACGCAAATTTAAATCGAATTCAACGGAAGTTAGGAATGGTACATGGCGATTCGAATTGTTGGTACACAATTGAGGCAGTTCCGTGATAACCAGAAGCAGATTAACAAATTTGTCACCAGTAGGCACACAATAATTGCCTCTTATTTTTTCAAGTAATCCAGGAAAAAGTTGTATATAATAACCAGTATAATTACTGTTCAAAAATTGAAAGTTTGGCTTAAATCGTGCTTATTTATAAATATAATTTAATAAATATTTAATTTTTTCTACGGAAAATGATCGTATAATTTTATTATATATTTTGTATATTATATGAATGTTTTTAAGTCGCACATTTGATGGATAGAAATAATATAGACTCGATATCTTTTTTGTGGACATGCGAGTTTAGTTGTTCTACGTTATTAATTATGAAAATTACATAGATATCTACATTTAACACTAGAAAATACGAAGTAAGGCAACTTCAAACCATTATCAATAATACATGTATTTAAATAAGTACGGTTTCTAAAATGTATAATATGAATAATTCAAATCTATATAAATGTAGACTCTTTCCGGGCAATTGTAGTTACAAACACGCCAAAACTCTCATTTCTTCTTCTCTGTATTCAGAATTCAAATTATGGTACGGATCCCATAGTTAAGAAAACGTACGCCGAATACCCTTCTTCCCGTAAGCACATCACACAGTTTTTACTTCAAAGAAATTAAATAAATAACTATGTGACTTCTAAAAATTTAAACAAATTTTAACAAACTGTTAATTTTGAATTGTCACAAGTAATGTAGAAATCATCATGTTAATAAATTAATTTTGGGGTATTTAACCTTTTTTTAAATTCGTAGAAAACGAATAAAAAGTAAAAAAACTTTAGATGTAATTTTACTCGACAATTTTTGCCGCTCTTAAAATTTTGCCATCGTGGTCACGTGTCTCCTGGGCCTATGCGTAAATCCGCCCCCTGGTGATAACGGAATGAACGAAGAAAAAAAACAACAGAATCGACGCGCGGGCGATAGACGAGAGCGTGCCGCGTCGCTTGCAGACGTCCCAGCAGCGGCGAGCTGCAGACAGCGCACGCAGCGGGAAGCTAATAAAAAAACTGCCATTTAAAGCGGACAGCTTGCCTCGGACCGTGCGCGTCAGACGCAATGGGACAGAGTGAGACGACAAGGCCCACAATGGGTTCTACACCATTTTCAATCGTTTTTTTCTTGTTTGTTTTGTTTCTTAAGGTTGCATTAGCATGGTCATTGGTGATCACATGATTGATAACCGAGTTTTAACCATATTTAAAACTGCGTAAACTGCATAACAAAATGGTGTAAACATATTAATATTTTTCTACACATTAATCTATGGTAAAATGTAATATATAGGCAATAAATATTCAACTTGATGATCAAACTAACACTGATACATCTATTGTATCTATTTCTGATTCAGATAGGAATTTAATTACTTTGTAGGTTATATTTCTGTCAGTTACTAACTCTTGTGTGATATTTGATAATTAACTTAAGAACTAAATATGAACTAAATCAGGATCTTGAATTAAAAACTGGACAATGATGTTCGGATTAGCACCAATTTTATGAAAAAAATTACATCTCGGTATACTTTATACATCACGTTGCAAATTAATTTTGCTGGACGACTTGGCAAAATATCTCAACAAACATGGTATTTATTTCAACTAGGATGTTTAATGAATCAATACATTTTCCAAAGATGCTTAAACTAGCTTATTTTTTACAAAATGATTTGATTTACAAATTAAGTCTAGAAAACGATTTCTTATTTCGTTTTCGTACTAAGTAATCAGTGAACTAATAAACATCGTTTAGTGGGACACAAATTTAACCGTTTTGGAACAAAACATTAACTTCAACATATTTTCACCAGAACAAAAAAAAATCCATATACGCCTATTTTATGAAAATTATCCCACTTTCCTTTTTTATCACGAGTATTTTTCCCATCCAGTTGTGTCCTGTATACCTAACGTAACAGTGACCTAGCGTTTGAGATTTCAGGTAAATGTAATTGGAACTTGGAATTAATCAATCATGAAACTGTCTTAAATGACACAGGAAATTTTACAGCAAAGAAATACACAAGATAATAAGAATAATCTTAAGTTTACAGCAAAAAAACAACAAACAAACAAAAATTGTGTGTCTGTTACATAAACTACATCAGCGCGACAATCAATATTGTGGTGTAACAATAGCACATACTTTCTCGTAGGTCCTAATTTTATTAATAACGGCTACATAATACAATATTTCTGACCTAGACACCAATTGAAAAAAACTTTTCTTGTGAACGATTTAGGCTCTCCCTGTCCACATACAGTCATACTATAGTATGATATATTCAGTTGTTCACTTGACATAAACCAACTGTTGGTGTGTGTCACTTCAGTGACATCATTATGGTGACGTTCAAGCTCCCGATTGGATGAAACTGAACAGCTGATTTACGTCAAGTGCTTAGTTTAAAAAAAATTCTAATATAGATGTGGCGGCACCGACGGTTTAAATTGTTTTAACAATATTTTCGTATGTTAAAATGTTATCTATACAAGTTCGAAATAAAAAGAAATTTTAAACATGGAGTTGTACGGTTTCTTTTGTACACGGGCGTAGTACATACAAAGTAATATAATAAAAATTAAAATAAAATTAAAAAACAAAAGATGTGTGGTCGGAATTCATCTCGTCGGATGTTCCTTCGGGCAAAACCCACTACTCACTCCAGAATACGGCGGTGGAGAACGTTCCCAGAAGAGTTATTCTGGAGATTGCAATCTTTCAGGATATTATCAGACTGCTTAGTTAAGAAAATCTGCAAATTTCCAATCTTTTATTCCACAACATATCGTTCTAAACTTATATTTTTATATTAGATTACAATTTTGAAATTATCATACAATAAGATTGTATCATTAACACTATCGTATATGCTACAAATAACAAAAGTATCCTATAAAATGATAATAATTCTTCGGTGTGTCAACGTTGACAATGCACTTTTTCTTTATGCAGCCCTTGATCGCGTACTGTAAACAGCGGCGTCCGCGCGATGCAATCTCTAGCGACCCGGGTCATTCATCGCCTGCTGGCCTGGGACGCCTCATGAGTGTCACATTTAGCTGTCATTTTGAGCTACTTGTGACATCGGAGGAGGCGATAGCGCTGGGCAAGTGGTTCGCGCGGCCGCCGCTAGATCGCTGAACTAAAAAACGCAAAAGCACACGTTTCTAAAGAAATTTCTTAGAATCTTCAGGATGGGTCCGAAAACCAATCATCAGTTCCCCTCCAGCCAAGACGCGGCGAATGACCTCGATTGTCTCTATTGCTGGGCGAGAAGGGGTCGAATCGTAAGTGGCGGACGGACGCAGGGTCACATGAATACATGGACACACAGTTTACTGTAATACTACATATACAGTCTAATAAATATTGCGTAATGGTGATTCACAGTAATTATAAGCCTGAACCATAAATATTGATAACATATATTTACATAAAAAGTCCTCGTTTAAATTCGGAAAATTTCTGATATTATACGAGATATTCTAGCAGAGGCGTCCGAAAAACTCACGCTTTTGGCACAATTAACACTTGCGTAGCATAGGATATTGAATGTTACGTGAACGCATTTGGAGGAGATGCAAGAGAGGGTTATTCACGTGGCTAGAAGTTCGAGGTGGAGGAAATGTAGATTGAAAAATTTAACCGGCAATGGCGTTTAAGTGCTTTGCAAATATGAAGAAGGATATTGGATTCACGACACTTTAAATTCATGTGCAACTGAAACACAGAAAGGAATGTACGGAGGTAGCTATTACTGAGGACAGAGAAACGTATCGGTTGCTATGAAGATATTATTGGCCTTATCTAATGAAAGAATTAAGAACATTTTTTTCAAATGTTCGTGTTGTAAGAGAAAAGTCAATTAGTGGCCGGGGAATTAGTACTTCTTAACACAAAGCAGGAATGAGCGTAGACAGACTAGCAATTAAGTGATCATGGTTTTAGTGTAAAATTCAAGTGTATGTGTGTCGGAATGTATGTTAGTTATGTAAGCGCAGTGGCTGGGTTCTGACAATTTTCTGTGGAGCACTCTCGTTTCAAGTGGTGAAGTCGAACTCTAGAAGGATATAGGTGAAGCGTTCAATTCTGGGTTTACATCTTTCAGAAAGGGTTAGTTTGTAACGCGTTTGTCTTGTAAACTAAGATTTTTTCCCCAGTCAAGACTTTTTCCCCATTTAAGATTTTTTCCATTCTATATTTTTTGCGGCATTGAAATATAGATCATATAAGGTGAATAGACGAAATATTAGAAATATTTATTTAATATTTGTAATTCTACCAATCCGCCTTGTATCAAATAATGTATTAGTATTTGGATTTATATGATTATAATAAAGACCTACTAAATATATTTATTTTTAAAATAATTACTAATAAAACTAGTTCAGAATTTACGTAAATTGAAAAGCACCAATCAACTCTGATAGTCTTCTCGTATTTATCGAAATTCAGAGAAAAAACAAACATCAAATCAGACATGTTTGTAAAGTTTTCAAAGTTCTCAGCTAAACAAACTGAAAAACACCTTTAAAATTACTATTTTGTGAAGCCAACGAGCTATGCTGTGCTTCGTCACACAACACAATGTAGTACGTGTGAAGTTGACGTAAATTTCTCCACACTTCATTACATTATTACTTAAATAATGAAAACTTGTTTAATCGTTATACCACGGACGTTCCTCGGCAAGTAATTCGGTTTGATTCCCAACGATTGCCACTGAAATTAGCTCATGGCGTTCTAATGAAGGTTGCATGCCACGTACGGGATGGGCAGTGTATTATAAATGAAAACTGAATCATGGCTAATAGGGAGAGAGACAGACTCACATTTGCCGACCGCTATTTAATGGTAAAAGGGTGTGCTCTCTACTGTTGGATTATGGTCAAAATTTACATTTTAGAGTTACGAGATTGCGCTTTAGCAGGTCATTGCGTTGAATAATGCGTCACATGAAATATACACGGCCATGTCGCATTCGCCTTAATCCAGAGTAATGCAGGCGAACTTCAGAAAATTAAGACTCCACGATGCTGATATAACAGACAGTGTTATGTATTTTAACATTACTCTATTCTGTATTTTAATGACTCTCACCATCCACCATTTTGAAAGCAAGAACTTTATAGCCAGTTGTTAACTACATTTCTATTCATCATCCTATTTCAGTAATACTACTGTACTTTAGAGTTTTCACATTAATGTTACAAATTAAGTTTCATCACGTTTAGTAAAGTTTATTTTATTTTCCAAGAAAAAAACACTCCTAAAATGTGTTAACGATTCAAAATTTTCGATAGATTTCACACAAAACACATTCTCACTTATTTTCCAACCATCATGCGTACGCCTTTTAAAATAATTCAATTACGCCAAGACTTTGCTGCAAAAAAAAGAAATCGTTTTTGAAACACAATACATTCATTTGGATTCCCTTTCCCGAGATCTGAAAATACGACAGCACTGACGCAAATCTCCGCGTGCTGGCACAAGAGAGCGAGACCTTAAATCCACTTAAGTAGGGCCTGCAGCGGAATCTTTATTTTTCACTGAGTCGCGGAGGGGCTTCGAGGCGTATTTTCCTGCCACGTAATTAGCACGAACGGCAAAGAGGAGGAAAAGGGGAGCGTGGAAGAGGAGGTAGCGGAAAGCGAGACGCGTGCTCGAGGTGCACCGTTGAAACCCGCTGGGGCTCCTAACTCGCCGAATTGGAGGAGAAAGTTCTGGGGAAGCGACGGAGCGGCCTGCGGGGCGGCGCTGGCAGCCTCTGCGGTGTCTTTTGCGCTGTTCCGAAATAAAACAGGCGCGGCAGCGCGATTTCGTGGTCGAGCGGGCGCCAGCCAGAAGGCGCCGCGCGGCTGCGCTCGCTACTTCTGCCCTCCCCGCGCTTCGAGACTCGCTACTCTTTCCTAATCCTCACATCTCACGATTTCAGGAGTTTTCAGACCCCGCCCTCCTACCACTTCCCTTCCCAATTCTTAACCCGTCCATCGATACCCGTGCCGATCCAAGTCTTCTACTTCTTCAGACAACATCCAATCCCGATTATCTGCCCTATCCCCGACCATCTTGACGGCAGAGGGCTTTCATTACGAAGCCGGCAGATATTACTGCGATGTCTCTGATTAGGAGTTTCTAGGGTTTGCGTTGCGATGGCGGCAGGAGTTTCGACACTACCTAGATAGTTACAAATCGCCCGACAAACTTAAGCGGTCGGCTGCTCTGATCGGTAGTTTTCCGTGGTTTCTCCGAAAAATACCATTCGAATGACGGAGGAGAACCCTAGCAAACGGGCCACAGCCCGCACGTGACATTTACTTCCCCTTCCTTGTTATTTCCTCACCCCTTACTTACACTCGCAGTTATATGCACTTTACTGACACACATGTCGGGAGACTACCCGGGAGATTAGAGCTTGTCCCGGCTGGGGCGGTGCCCTGCTGGTGGGAAATATTGTAATGGCGAAAACCCCTGCAATCAAACGTGTAGATCTGTGCCTGATCTCACCACCCAGAATGGGGAGAATGCCGCTATGATTAAAATAACTACTAGACTTACAGGAGTAAATAGTTTGGTAATTAACGCGCCAGAAAACACGATATAATCAATCAACCCAACCGTCTTCCATCACCTCTCATCCTTTGTTTCCGCCCTAGCTCCCTGCAGTCACCCTCCTCACTTTTTTGCTCTCTTTTCTGCCGCCCGCTGTCCCACTCGTCGCTCGGGTGGATCTTCTCCCTCTCGGAGAAAGGATAGCCAGTTTCGGGGGGTATCGATGCGAAGAGAGAACGTACCCGGAAATATACGATATCAGGCCCTGAAATGGGCTTCTCGAGAGACTCTTCCTCGCGTCCCGTGCACGAGATCTCTTGGGGAGATTATGAGACGTTATTGTGGAGAAGTCTCTATTCCACGAAGAATCATAGACGTTTCAATTGTCAACTTGCAAGAAACCTGCACTGACTATTCATTTTGGCTTATGTAATATGATTGGGAAATAATGAAATTCATGTCCACGGGATAGAATATTTCGTTAGGGTTATTATTATTATTAATAATAATTATAATATTAATAATATTAATAATAATAATAATAATAATAATAATAATAATAATATCTCAATATTACGAAGTATTATAGATTTGAAACTAAGAGAGCAATTAGAACTAAGTTAATGATACATAATATTTCAATATCAGTAGCTCATATAAATTTATTTATCTCCCATTAATAGCGCATTGCTTATTCTTATAATATACATTGCCACAATCGTTCTTCCAAGATCGTTCCCGCACAATAATTGTCCATACACACTTATAATTAAAGAAGAACACGCATTAATACGAGTTTGAGAAGTGATTTTCTCCGCAGAGGTTGCTCTCCGCTACAGTTGTTGAGTGTAAAAAGGGTATTTAAAATATTGACGATATTACATAATTTATGTTCAAGAACAGTGATGTATATTATTTCAGTACATATATATTTTTATCAAATAAGTGTTCAGAAGCCTTACTTTCTTTAACTGTAACATCTACGAACTTTCTTTCTTCAACGTACATAATGTTACTTTATTTCTATTTTGTAAAGAATCTACCACTTCATATTCCATTAACTAGCGTTTAACGAACATTATTCGTCATTCATAATCGTTTAAATCCAAGCGTTGAATTAATTTCACAGGCTGCGTTATTATTCCTCACAATTGCGAATATTTATTTAAAGCAATTCAAGTATCCTAATTATGTGTAAAATAAATTTACCTATAAATTTTTCATAGGATTACCAACATGTGTTACTAACAACCTTTTTTCGGAAATGTGTTTAAATACAAGGCCAAGAATAAATTGTTTCCAATAAGCAAGTCATTTTTTACTTAACGATTTTAAAGTTATAAGCGTGAAAATTCCAATGAATATTACAACGATCCTAACGCTCTCCACAAAAGGACGATATCGACTTTGCAAACAAGATGCGATGACGTCAAGACTTCCAAACGACCACGACATAAAACTTTTTAAATTTACGTCCCACGCCATCATCGCAGCATTTCTCCTCCTCCGCCTCCTCGCGACGTTGTTCGGCGTGCGGAGAGCGAGAGGTGGGTACCTTTCCAACTTTCCTCGCTTGGAAGTGCGGGACACGTGTCACGCGTCAGCGGCGCGGATTGCGGTGGAGCAGTCCAGAGCGGTCCAGGGCGATGGGTGGAGACAGAGGGCAAAGGGTACGGGGGTGTCAGGTGTAGGGGTCTCAGACGAGAGAACAAAGGGGTGGCGTGGGGAGGCAGAGTGACAGCTACAGCAGTGTGTTCAGCACGGCGTTGGACAGCGGCGAGGGAGAGAATGGCGGAACGGCCCAAGCGAGTCCGACTGTCGTTGAGGAAGAGCGCGGAGCTACAGCACATTCAGATTCAATACAATCTGGATGGAAGTTGGTACTGGTATTCACACGGATATACCTTAAATGACAGATGATTAAGACAGCGAGGTAAGCCTGAGTCAGCGATGTAGAGAAAACGCTGCGTGTAAGAGCAAAAGAATATATCATGATTGTAGAATCGGATATGTGAATGGAATCAACAGGAATATTAATAATTCATGTAGTGAATCTTGGTAAAAGGCATGAACATAGAAGAAATGAACTGTAACGAAAGCTAAAGTAATTGAACATATAGTGAAGCACTAAGGCAAAAACACAAAAGAGTAGGCGAAAAAGAAGAAAGAAAGAAATAAAGAAAGAAAGAAAGAAAAAGAAAAATAAGAAACAGATACAAGTTGAAGTTACAGCTGAAAACGAGGGGGTATCCTAAGAGGGTAACAGAGTTGGTAAAGATAGTGGAGGGAACATTCAATGAATGGTCAAAGTGGATATGGAAAGCAATTGAAAAGAAAACATTGGACCAAGTAGAAAACGAGAAGAGAGTAGTGAATATGAGTATATTGGTGAAATTAAGATTCAGAGTCGAGATCGAAAAATTGATTGAAGCGAGCATCTGCAACTAATAAAAACCAAGTGGATGTGGGATGAGGAGGGAGTTTGCCAAAGAAGGATAAATAGGAAGCAGTAATGACATACTCGTAGATAAGCTAAAGTAAAAGTTGTAAGAATATGGGACGGACCCGAAACGCAAAAAATTGGTATGAAAATTACACGGGTAAAACGTAACAGAAAAACAGGCGTAAACGCATGTGAAAAGGCAAAAGGGACACGAACGAAGCCAGTGAATACAAGCGGTAGAAGGTGGTGTAGACGCGAGTGGCAAGCGGTGCAGCTGCGTCGACCAGGCAGGTGATACTGAGTGAAAACTAATGGCGACAGATGGGTTTAAACGGAGGCACGTGAGAGCCTGGGAGAAGTGGGGCCTGGTGAGAGCAGAAGGAGCAGATGGGTGGGACGCAAGCAGGGGGCAGGTGAGGGAGGTGTCCGGTCATGAGGGAGCACGTGGGGCAGGTAAGAGCAGAGGCAACAGTACTTGGCGGAAGGGGGCCATCGCTACGCGGCGCCGGCGACACGACGCGAGGACCAACGTTCTGCATAATGGAGCGGCGGCACGCCGAAGTCTCGTTCCTCGTACCTCGCCCCTCGTTCCAGCGCCGGTCGCCGAAACCCGAACCCTCTGCCGCCTAATTAATCAGCCGAAGAGCGAACACCACTCCCTCCCCACCACCCGATCGCCGCATTGCCTCGCCACGCCCGCGCTGCGCTCTGCGGGCGGAAGGGACGGGACTTTCTCAGAGCCTGTAGACGTACGCATTGAATTGGAGCAGCGTGTTCTAAAAACGTTGGTAGGCGCGAAGTATTGGATTCAAAGGAAATGTATTCTGGAAAGTCTTGGATTCAAAACAAATTTTAAGAAATTTCATTCGGTTTCATTATGGCGCTGAGCACCAAAAACCTGAAAATTTTCACCCGCTTTGTAAGACATTAGCTACGGGAAATGTATTTCAGGGTGTCAATTTTCTCAAACTACGCATCATCACTGACTGTTTCTTTAGTCAGGGAAGGAAGGGAAATCCTTTGAGGTTTTGGAAAGCATGTTTAATTCTCTTGTTGATGGCTGTAAGTTTTCTCCAAATGAGTTTAAAACTAGGCGTGCTTTTAAATATCACAAAAAGCTATATGAATCCATTTGAGGATAATTTTTCAGTCTCCCCTTCCATACGTTAATCGTACATATATCACAATGCTCCAGTGGTAAAAAGAGGAAATGTTTATCGGATCTGTACACATCAGAAAACAATCTCTTCCTCTCTTGAACTGCCATTTCCCGGCATCAACAAGAGATCAACGCGCCACGAGACTTGGACAATGCCACATGCCAGTACACGCTAGCATGGGCTAGGACGCGTCCGGATGTGATCACAGCAGTTGGCGTATGACATTCTCTCATAATTGTAAACTAGCAAAATTTCATGTAGATCCCAGAAACCTTACTAATATATCTCTCTTAGCTCATCGAGAATAATCACATGTAATACACTTTTAATTTAATGTGGAGTAGTTTCTCGATACAATGTATCTTCTCTCAAAAAAGGGCACGAGCCGCCACCCAGCATTACCTTTATCAATGCATAGACTTGTAATCCCTCTTACGCTACAACATAAACTACCGCTGGGCATTATCCAAAACAAACATTCGTTCCAAACCAACCGCTGAAAAGCGACATTTTCATTTCAAAGGGTAAACTAAATACAAAATTGGTTACTTCATTGGTAGCAGAAGCGACTTTTCTTCTAGTTTTTATTTTTGGACACGTTTCTATTGTAGTAAACAATGATTATACATTAATTATCAGTAGCTCTTACTAGGTCACCTTCATGTCATTTTCGTAATATAGGTCCCTATAAACTGTATTTTTGTTTATTTTAGGCTGCTTTATTGTCGAAATGATTTTTTAAATATATTTTGAGCTAGACTTTCAACCTTTGATTTAATCATCAGATAGATTCGTCTGATCCATCTCCATTTAATTGTTTTCTTTAAAACATGAATATCATTATCTAGTTTTCCGATTTTTCCTGCAAAATGTCGGCCTGTAGTATAATGCCCCAGGTGTTTATACTGTATTACAATGTTTCAAACGACGGTATCAAACACTTTCTAAATTTTACAAGCACCTGTTTTTTCTTTCACTTTTCTTGAAAAGCTGTTATTTTAAGCACTTCCCTTTAATAATTTCACAGACTGTTTCATTTGTAAGGCCTTCTTTTATTTGCCATTCACGGCCCGCGACAGCTTTCGTTTTGGGATCTTCCTTTCGTTAATTCTTGATGTTAGTTGGGTGCGATATTATGAAAATTCTGCCATTGCGAGTCACAGATTCGTATTAACAATAAAATTTTGCTCGTGGCAAGCGCTCGAGCTTTCCACTATGAACTTGTTTTGTGCTTACTTGATCTTACTCTTGTTCTTACTTTATCTTACTTGTTCTTACTTGTAAAAGCAGTTTAAATATAAATCAGTATAATAGTCACATTAGTGCTAATGCAGAACTGCCTAAGAATAGGACTTAAAATTCACACAAGTAGGAAAAGTTTACGTCGCGGGCGAGCACGCATCTATTAATGGCGGATAAATCTTTCATACTGATTTAACCGAGCTTGCTGTAGGCGATGCGTCGGTGCATAAAGTAGGGGGAGTGCATTTAACCAATGAGATTGGCGAGTTTGAAAGCTCTTGGAACAAATAAGCACGGGGCACCACAATAGCGTGCGCAACGGGACTTCCTGGTCGAAGCGTAGCCTACGCATTTGCAAATGACTGCGAGGAGCACCCACGTCTCCAGAGCTCAAGCTTGCGAAATCTGATTTCCGGTCGAACGCTGGAGACGCTGAAATTGACTAACCCATCTCCGATTGAACAGCACAGAGGCAATGGCTGGGAAAGGAAATATACAAAGTACGAAATGTATGCTAATGTGCCCCCACAGAAAGATACCGTGCCCTCGCAGGAAAAACATATACAAATAAAGTAGAACATATATCATACTTTTTTCATGCTTGGTGTTGGCCATAATTTTTGGGCTGTAATATTCCAATAATTTCCCTCAAATAAATTAAATTAATAATTTAAATATGCCTAGAAAATACAGATAAAAATAAAACTACTGAAATGGATATTATTTGTATTGCAACCGAGTATGTATATTATCTTTTATAAAACTCCTTTAAGAACACTGTCATGAACAGCTTTTAACTCTCTGCTCTAAAACGCGGAAGAGCCATGTTTAAAGGTGGTCTGGGACTCTTGAGACTTGAACTCCAAAAGCTCGCAATCGCCTACCTCCTCCCGCCGCCCGTAAGTGGATGCTCCTCAACTTAATTTCCTTTCTCCCCCATTGGCTCCGTCTCCCCAGAGCCCGACCACCCTCTGCGTGCCTCTTTCAATATTTTCCGAGGCGACTGGGGTGCGCCGCTGCATTATCACTAGGCTTCAGAATTTTAGCCACGGAAAAGAGGCGTTTTAGGTACGTAATAGTTATTTATACAAGGGATTAAAATAAGCACGAGGAGCGCAATCTTTTGAGTGGATAAAATTATGTTTAATCCACTGCTATATACGTTTTATTTTTTCGCAACCAGGTGAAATTTAAGGAAGAGACTTGTCAATGACATTCAGTAATGAGGCGTTGTGGTATATTCCAACGTACCACGATTTTGACGTAGTTGGTGGTGCATTTATTTTCTCACCGACCACATTCAGAACTTTCGAAACTCTAATTTTAAAACTTAAAGTTAGACATGATAAATATATAGCTCATTATTCAGTCAAGGTGTCAATGCTTAATTTTGAACCAACATCAATTTCAACTCCCTACGAAGTTGAAAGCGCTTTAACAGCCTTGGAAGTTAAAGTTGAACTCTCTTGGAAATGTCTTACTTCTTGGGATGTTATAGTTGCCCTAAAAGTGTAATGTGACTAAAGAGTTATCACTAAAATATTAATAAAGAACTCACTTTACGTTTCTAAAATATAAAATAAGTAACAAAATTCAAAAATTGCATAGTTTCAATATTAATTTATTTTTGGGAATGTATACCATCTCCCAAAACTTACATCACATACTAAAGTTTTAAGAATGCAGAAAAACTGATTTTACACTCATAATAACTCTACTTCTTCATATTTTATTCCTAGAATGTTTCTAGAATGTTCGATTCCTAACGAAACAACTACATTCTGATAGATTATTCTCTCATCTAAATCGTACAGAATTGGTAGAAATAACAAGATACATGAAAATGATCCTTCAGAATAAGTCCACAGCGCGATGAAACACGTTAGCTCTTTATTTATTACGTTTATTTCACGTTATTAAGAAGCTCTTATGTGTCAACACATTTCATAGGTATTTAGGGACCCTCCAACCACTGAATTGAAGCCTATTTGTGATCCCTTAATGAGCCGACGATAGCGGTAATGAAATGATTGATTGTTAAGTGATTCCGGGCACGTCAACAACCAGGGTCATTAGTCGCGTAAGTGTAAAGCATATTTTTTTGCTCGGGAGGTGGCGGTGATCTTTCCCCCGCTATATTGCGATACCCAGCACCGACTAACAACGGCTGGCGGGGTTTTCCCCAAACAGGTATCTCCCACCAGCTGGACACCGTCCTAGCCGGGACAGCTCTTACCTTCCTTCGGGTCTCCCGTCATGGCTCCGGTAGTGTTGTGTAAGTGTGTGTGTGTAAGGGGTGAGCATAGGACAAGGAAGAGAAAGGTGATATCGCGCGCGGTCCGTGTCCCGTTTTTAGAGTACTGCTCCGGCACTCTCCGGGGGTTGATCGGATAAATCACGGAAAACTACCGATCAGAGCAGCCGGCCGCTAGAATTCTCCTCCATGACTGAATTCGACCTAGCTAACAAGCTAATGTTGAAAATCCTGCCACCGTCGGGACTCGAACCTAAGAGCTTCCGGTCAGAGGGACTGCAGTGACATCACTTGATGCCCGGAGCCATCTCTCCTAGTCGTAATGAAATGAAGTTAATGATAACTGAGTAATAGGGGAGTAAGGGTCAGAGGAAAGTGAAAACCACCGAGGCAACCTGCCGAGGAGCTTACATTACACACAATAAATTCTATAGGGCGACCTGAATGGCAAAGGAGACTAAGAGCTTGTGCCGACTCAGCGGTTCGGTCCGACGGGTTGCGGGTTCGAGTCCTGCCTCGGTTGTTTGTCTGTCGCGAAGAGCCTCGCGTTCTTCTGACCCCTGTCAGTGCCTAGAGTACGCTCGAATATGTGTCCCATCGGTATGTTAAAGGTAACAGGTTGCCGGCTGAAAGTGGGCCCTAGGAAAAAAGTTCCGATCAAATTGGTTCTGACCCTAGAATGGAGGTCGTACGCGCCAGCCATTAGGCCAGGAGCTATCCCTCCTCTTTAACCTGCATCATGTTAGACACGTTAGGAGTAAAGATATAATGAATCGTTCCTCAGAGATTTGAGATGTTTTACTTTTGGAGAAACTTCATGTGAATCCCCTTGAACATTTTCAAAATTTCTCAGATGAGTAAAACTTTTTTGACCTTGCTTTTCTTGTTGTTGGGTTTTGCTCATTTGGAAGGCTTAGCTGTTATAAAATTGTTAAAAGTACAGTTTTCATAAATTCCTCTGAGTTATCAAAAAGGGAAAAGCTTTTTTCTGCCCTAAATCTTGAAGTTAAAAATGGCTATTTAAAAATTCTAGTAAATTTCAAGCATTGTTGATCGGGAAAAGAATGATGTTGAATGCCCAGATTAATTGTTTCTGTGTAGCTGGACTCATTATTGGCCATGAATGAACGAAAACGGTCAATTTTATTTATAAAGCAAGTTCTTGATTTTTTTTAGAAAATAGATTCAGCGTGTTGCGTTTCAAACAGTTTGGTGAAGAGAGATTTGCTTTCAGTAGCTGAAATTTTAGAAATAAATAATTTGCAATATAATTTTTCACTAAAGTGTTATAAATTGTGCGCTCTGTAAATAGTGGTCGCGAGGAAGATACAAGGAGTATAATACTAAAACCGGTATGATACGCAAACCGTAAAATGTGTCACTTCAGCCTGCAGTAAGAGCGTTTGGACAATAGAAATGGCGTTACGGAAGTACCTCTTCCCTATACACACTGATCCATAAGACTGAAATGTAAACAATTGATGGAGAAATAAATTCTATGTTACACAATAAAATTACCAAAAACGTATTTTTTTTGTTTTACCTCACCCACTGTAGAGGGAATAAAGAATTTGTTATGTGTGGGGGGGGATGGGAGTGCCCAACTTAATAGCCGACTCAAGTACTACTAAATCTTCCTACACCACTGTGCATAAACACACAATTATATTACTGACGTAGGAAAGCCTTTGGAACATCTAAAACCTAAATTGTTACATTTTCACCAAATCATTTCAATATCCATATTTACCAGACTAAGACGAGGAAGTATTCGAATATGTCACACTTCCCCCTTTTAAACATTGAGCTGCAGAAGAGCATTCGGGAATGCCTCCTCAGTATGTAAACAAATTCAATTTTCTACTGAATTTCTCATTTGAATCCTCTTTACATTTCATGTGTTCGTAATTACACACTTTGTTCCACGAACTTTCCCTACGACTTCCTTTCATTGAATACGTGTCCGTTATTCTTCTCTGGTGTCCGCTTATCTCTGTCGCCCTCACTTCCAATTCTCATTTCCCTACCATTCCCCTTCACCTTGACCTTAATAACACCAAAACTTTCGAAGTTCCCTCCCCCTCCACCGATTAACCACAAAATCCATCCTCCTCGACCTCTGAGAGTTTGCAAGTCGTGCTCTTCACTTCCCTCCGCTTGGAGGTCACGTCTCCGTAATCGCTAGCACAGTCATCGGTACTATCGTCCCTCCCAAATACACAATGTTATCTACCTCACCCCTCCCCACCCCATTCCACACTCATGACGCTCTTTTTATTTGATGGATTAGTGATTCCGGGCGCGTCAACTGGTAACATCATTAGTTCCGTAAGTGTAATGCATGTTATATCACGGGAGATGAGCGTGATCGTCCCCAGCTGGATGATGAGATCCCACGCCAACCTACCGTCGGCTATCGGGGATTCCCCTACACAGGTATCTCCCACAGGCGGGACATTGCCCCAGCCGGGCCAAGCTCTAAGATCCCGACCGGTCTCCCGGCATGTGTGGAAGTGCCGGTTACACCAACTGGATGTTAGTGCAAATGTATGTACAATAGTAAGGGGCGAGGATAGAACAAGGAAAAGAAAAGAAAGATCGCACGCGGTCTGTGGCTCATTTGTTACGGTACGGGGATTGTTCGGGGCGCCTGGTTTTGGTCTTAGAAAGTACCTATCAGCGCAGCCGGCTGCTAGAATTCTCCTCCCGACAGTGACTGAATTCGACCTAGCTCTCCAGCTAATGTCGAAAATCCTGCCTCCGTCGCGACTCGAAAATAGGACCCCCCGATCAGAGACCCTTCAGTGACATGAGCTGATGCCCACTCATTCTTCCCCATCCACAGTCCCCCATCATACAGTCACCATGACCCAACCCCACCATCCTCTCCCGCAGCACACCAGCCAAATCCCACAGTACCTCACCAACCCCACCCTCGCCCAACCTCACCCTCATCCGCTCACATTGTCGCACCTCACTCTCATTATACACTGTCACGCGCCACCCCTGTCCTCACTTTCCTCTTTCAATCTTGTTCCTTCCCTACCCGCGCCCCGCCATTGTCCGCGTCCTCGCCACAGGCGCCGTCGCGAACTCAGCGTCTCTCCCTCACCAATCTTCCTCTCCAGGCCTCCACCCCACATCGGCCTATGCCGCCAACTTGTGTCTTCCAGTCCGCCCTCTCCGCGGACTCTCCGCCCTCTCCGCGAAGAATTGCTATTCTTCTCTTCTCCGACTGCCAGCCTTGTGAGCCCTGTCGGTCGCCCGGCCAACTAATGATCAAGGGAAATACGATCGCGGTAGAGCTCTGCCGAGACGTAATGAGCTTCCTATCAGGTAAATGAAACCGCCGATATTTAAATTAAAGTGCGGAGCTGGCGGTCATTAGGGGGTGCTTTTGAAATGAGCGCCTGGTCTTGGGACAAGAAAGCACAGAAGGTGGGGCCAGGAGGACAGTATCGAGCCATCTAGAGGACGCACACAGAGCGAGAAGTCGATTATTTTTAGATAGCTTCTAGACGACAAAGAAATGTTGACTCGACCTTTATTTAAGATGCAAAATGAACAGAGAAGGAGAATTTCTTTGCTATTTTAAACCAATGATAAATGGTCGCCCCTATTAAAGTTTGAATTTTGTTGAATTAATTGTAGTTAAGATTATGAAGGAAATACAATTTTTCGAGGGAATTTTTTGATAATTTCCACATCAAACTTTGTATTACACCTATATCTTAAGCCATTCACCAAAGATGCTAACACGCTTGCCGCTTCCTAGGATTTAAAATCGGCTTAATGAGATCTTCATTCATTTACAAACACGACACAAAATTCATTAGCTCGGAGGTCAATCGCCGTATGACACATTATTACACTTTACTGAATGAAAGCTCTGTTTACCGTTAAATATATTTATTTCTCAAAGTTATTATATCAAAGCGTAAAAATCATTGAAAAATAATTTACTGCTCTTGACTTCTAAGGTGTAGAATTATTAAATAAATAAATGGCCCATTATGTTTTAAAACACAAAACGACCAAACTAAATTATAACAATCAACATTTTGTACATGTTCTGCTGTTTTTTGAATTCACCTTTAATGCCTTCATCAAAAATCAAAGACCTGTTCCATCGCAAACATTACAAGAACTGCACAAATGTTTATCAAAAATTTGAACAATAGTGGACACTTTCACAAAATATCTGTATTAATGGTTAACGAAAAGTAAAATATCTTGGAACAAATAAATTCCTGCGATTGGTATTTAGTGATTTGCTTCATGTCATTTCAAACGTTTACATTTCTCGAATTAATGAACACATACCACATATTCCAAGCACTTGCTTCATAGAAGTGCTGCCCTTGTTGGTAACAGTAATGTCCATGATCATATGTTTCCACTCGACTCCCAATTTATGGAGTGTTCTCTACCCTTTACGAGAAGGGATATCATCACTAGCTTCTAGTGCGAACGTTACGTCGGAATGACAGAACATTGATACGAATGGACTGCAAATCGGAATTATAGTCCCGCAGGGAAATTCCATTTCACCACGTCGATGCGACCAGGAGTACCGAATTGATCGACAACTTCATTTTCTTTCATCAGCCATTTAAATAATAATCGATCGGTCGAACAATACTCATTTTTAACACAATATGATGACTCTTTTTTATCCCGCTGATCAAATCCACAATTTGTGGTTAACGTCTAACAAAATCATTCATTTCTCCCACAATTCACTTTGAACATTTTTTCTGCGAACAGAGAACGTGGAATGTGTATTTTTATTTCAAATTATTACTATTTATATTTCAATTTATTACTATATCAAAACGTACTCGTACTCAATGGCGTCTGACTTATCAGCAATGTATTTAAAATTTCCCAAAATCGACATTGGTAAATATGACTAAAATACCGTAATAAATCTAGGTTTTCCACCATAAAAGTATTATTTTGTTAATTAATCAAATCTTTCCGTGGATTTCGTTTCCGAAATACCTTTAGTTTATTGATCAAAGAAAGAACTACAAGACGTGAATGACAAAAACTTTATCACAAAGCCTTGAAACACTATTAAGATCTCCATGGTATTTACCAAGGGACAACACGTCCACCACAATTGTAACAAGGTATCTCCCACCAGCGGGGCACTGTCCTAGCCGGGACAAGCTCTAAGCTCCCGACGAGTATTTTGCCATGTGTGGTAATGTAGTGCATGTTATTGTGTGTGTAAGGGGGAGGATAGCAAAAAGGAAGGAATGATCGCGTGCGGTCCGTGGCCTGTTTGTTAAACTCTGACATTCTCTAACATTCGCCTGGCGTTGATAGGAGACACCATGGCAAACTACCGATCAGAACAGTGGGCCGCTATAATTCTCCTCCAGACAGCGACTGAATACGAACTAGCAGACAAGCTAGTAACGAAAATCTTGCCATTGTCGGGACTCGAACCTAGAACCCGCAGTCAGAGGCACTGTAGTGACAGTTGATGCACTGAGCCACCTTTCTCGGTCATCAAAATATTGCATACATTCGGTGAGAAGAAACTGCGCAAAGAGGAACAAAATAACTTTCACAGAAAGAGAGCGTGATGGAGCGGAGAAGCGCGCCAGAACAAGTAGGAAATCATGCGGACGTCTGCCGCTTGTCATCAGCAGCGACTCCCGAGGCTCTGACGTCGTGGAATGTTACTGAAGAAGTATTTTCGTCCATTTTGCGGAGTCAGTCTCCGACGCGGCAAACAAGGTTTGGTGAACTCTCAACCCTTCAGTTCTGAGTAAGTCCTCAATGTAACTACGTTGACGATAGTGAAAATTATTATAAATAAAATAATGTTAATTACTTATTTAAGTTTTTTTTAATTTAAGGTCACATCGACAGCTAGTTCATTAGCGACCACTATATATTAACGATATGGTTAACATTATGATGTGATACGGTGATAGTGAGGGATGAAAGGACGAACTCAAATACAACCATGCCGGAGGCGGGACCCACATCCGCCATCCTTCAATCCTTCACCCGCCATGGCACTACCATCTTAACGATCTCGGCAATCCTGACAACTTTCTTTATGTTGTAGTGTAATGAGAGTAATAATTTCTGTCATTTTGTAACCCAATCGATCAATCTACGCGGATGTCGACTGTTCTCTCCAAACGCACGTTGAGATATGATGACGGTAGAATGATGTATGATGTGGTGAGAAATGAACATGCAGATGGAATATTGAAATATATGAGAGCAAACTGAAGAATTCTGAAGAAATAATGATTTATTCCGGACACATTTTGCACCAATAGACAACGATTTGCAAGAGTGTTTAAAATTGTGCCATACACAATGCTAAGAGCACATTGACCATTGTAAATAGCGTTTAAGAGTCCATCACCTTCCACGTCCGATTCGTATCTACTGCAAAGCATTCAATTCAATTAAGCCTTATTTTCTCCTGGCGAGGGCAGGTCTGCTCTTCGCCCTGACCTCGCAAATTTTACTACACTTCTTTCACCGCCTAGCATAGAGAAGATAGGGGTGAAACTGGCTATATTGAATTTTATTGAGACGCTTCCTTTAGGCTTGAGAATATTTTACATTCAGTAAATCTACAACATTAGACATCCGACTTTACTTCCCCTCGTACGGCGTACGAAGGATTTTTTGCTTTTAAAAATCTGCTGCGATCCGGTTTGAACCCGCATACTTGGGTATAACAACCCGAAACACTAACCGCTAGACCACCAAAGACATCGCATTCGCGTTCCGTTGCATGGAGCGACCACACCGAAACACATTACGGATGCCCGAAGTGACTGCGTGCGATGGAAGTAATTCCCAGGCGAAGAGGAAGGATGAGAGTACAAGAGGGAAAGGAAAGGGGTAAGTGGAGGGGGTTGGGTGGGTCCTCCTCGTCATCCAGCGCGCTTCCCGCGCCGATACACAGCGGCGATGCGCCAGAAAGCGTCAAAGCCAGAAAGCGTCGACTGTGACGTCAGGTCGCGACCGCGAACGAAAAGGAACAGTCGCAGAGTCACAGTTTAGGGAGCCCACTACACTTTTCAGCATAGAAACGAATTCCCTTTTGTGATGGGTAATCACAATAAATTTAAATATGGACGTCAGAAATAATGAGGGTATAGACAAGAATACCGATGTGATCTTCATTTTGAAAAGAATACAAGGAAATGACAATAACAATGACAAATATGACATGACAATAATGACAAATAGATAGTGGGGAAAATACATAATTTTAATCAATAATGTTGTGAAAATACATGTGAGCAAATTCCGCGGGGCGGAAAATGAATGAAGTTATTACGAGCAGGAAACCAAAGGTAAAAGATACTATGGTAAATGTGTGTGACCAATTAGTAGTGAGATCGTGTGAGATGTGAGACAGATTCATCTGTCTCGCACGAGATGAAAAAAACATATATACATATATATTATATATATATACATATATATATATATATATATATATATATATATATATATAAGAAAGTCCCCAATCCTAGGAAACAAATTACTTTACGTAAATATTTCGCTAACGAGGACCTGAATAGACGGCTTATCAGACCCACACATATATAAATTTTAATCATGCCGGGGCCATCTTGAAATAACCTTCGGCAGTCTGGTGAAATGTAAAAGAGAACAATTCGGGAATAACAGATATAAATTTGAAACAGAAAAATCCGGGGCCTAGTCTAGATGGCTTTACTGTTTCTGTGAGGTTTTCCTTATACCGAGAGAAGTTTTACAACGTAGTAATAAAAAATCATTCATATTTTTATCGAATTAGTAAACGCATAAAGAAATATGATAGAATAAATAATCATACTTGCTTCTGAACGTATTATTATTTAAATAAAAATGAATGCTGTAGCACAAACTATCTTGGGCTTCCCTCACTAAGTCCCATTCAGTGCCGAGACCACATTTTCGAATTTAGACATTTCGAACCTTAGGAACAATCACAGAGACCACAATTACCCTCAAAGCACGTTAACCAGCGTACATAAGATTCGTTTTTGCAGTAATAATTTGTCAGATAGTGGGAGATTAGTTGTTGGGTCACGTATTTTGCTACTACGCATTCAGTTCAAATATCAGTATCTCATTTCCTTTGCCAGTCCGTTCTCGCCGTATTCTGAATTCTTGTCTACTGCACAGCACGAATGCAGGATGAGTTGCCTACCTACCAGGGGCTCAATGTCACTAATTATGTTTGTATAAAACTTCGTGAAGTAAAATTTTCCAGCTCATGTTCAATAGTAAAAGTGATAATCTTTGACCACCGCCCCCATGCCTTCAAAAATTTGTATCACATATTTTTGAAACACCTGTTGAGCGGCCAATTTGAATTACAGAAAATGAAATCGATATCTTTCGCAATTCTATTAGAGCCGATTGTAAATCATCAAGGTTTTCTTTAGAATATTCGACTTGACATTATACTTCTTTTAAATTTATAAATTCAGATAAGGCGGGCCTGTAATCATCGGTTACAGAGGCTATTTGTCAGATGTCAACTCAAGATCAGGAAATAGAAATGACATTTTTACTTACACAACTTTTGTTGTGGAATGCTGGGTCCGTATCACATCGCATATCTTGTAGAATAATTTTGTCATTAAATAATAGAAAAGTTATGAGAATTGTGGGTTTTTGTAGCACTGTTTACCTCATTTACCTGAGAGCTGCATGGACGGCAGTCACAAAATCAAAATAATTCAGGTCTAATCGAGGAGTTACCTGAGTGGATTAGACAAGCGGAAACAGACCATCCGCCCGCCTCCTCACAGCTCCCACCTTGGCACTATCAATGTGAGTCACACTGCGAGTCATCCTGAGCCACTCACGGAAGTGGGAGCTTCCAAACCATCCTCCCGAAATCTTTTGTATGTGTGACTACCCAAACCCCGCCTACGGGAGCAGTTGAATAAAAAGAAGAAAGACAAATGCGCAGCTAAGAATATACGTTAACGAAAATCACTGCTTTGTATAAAATATCGTCTTAAAACACACACATAAGTAGATAACTACGATATGGAACTCCTCAATAAAATCTATGATTTATGATACTATTAAAGCCTTTTAATATAAAACGAGCCATTAAACGTTGGTTTGTTGTCATAAAACCTTCTATGCAGTTTTGAAGAGAAGAATGAATGAATACGCAAAAAACCTATTCATTGAAACCAAGTACTTGTGAATTAAAAAAGTATAACAATTTCTATTAAATGTCAATACATGTTGAAACATTTCAGAAAAAACACGTAATGTTGATTACGAGTGGTGATTTGTTTTTGTTTGGTGTGTGTTTTTCACATTTGTGTGCGTTTTTTAAATATGTTGTTACTTTTTTAAATTAACATTCCATGAATAAACTCACTACAAATTTGAATGGATTTGGCCATCATTATTCTAACAGTGAACTTGTTAAGGCATGATTGTCAATAACGTAATGGAGTCATTAACTAAAATCTAGATTTCAGAAAAAATGCCTGACTGAGCGCCAGTGAAAGTAACTCAAAATCGATACGCCGTTACAGCCCGTTCTTTTCACCCTTCCTCAGAACTCCCATTCAGCACCTTAGACCCGGCTGAACCTAATACGTAAAATTTAATATCAGGCGAATGCTTGTATCATCTCGCTCTGAATATTGTCGCCCTGAGCCGCCGTTCGCTCGGCGCGACAGCTGCGCACAGCCAGCGGCTGAGCGACCCGCCTCACCTGCTCTCGCCCGGAGATCGATTCTCGACAGCGGCCGCGACCTCACGTCAGCCTTCGTCTCTATCAGCGGGTCCGCTGACGTCATCGTCGTCAAAAATCGACACAGCGCGTCCAACTTCTTTTGTTTTCTGATCATCGCGCCCACCTTCTTTTGTTTTCTGATCATCGCGCCCCCCTTTTGTTTTCTGATCATCGCGCCCCCCTTCTTTTGTTTTCTGATCATCGTAGGCCAAAGTAACTTATGGAAATTCCAAAGATTCATTTTATATCATTTATGATACAATACGCGAGATACATTTTATACACAACTTAAATTACAATATCAAATTATCTTTTATAGATAACATAAAAAGGACGATAAATAATTAATAACAGATTCACTTGAAATGTGTTAACCGAAGCGGTAGCCAAGGCTTTAAAAACAACCGAATATAATTGTGTTATTGGCCGAGTGTTGTGACAAAGTTGTAGAAAAGAAATTAAAAAACCTGCTGTACAGAAACGAAGCGAAGTGGAACTAAAAACATATGTTCAACTTCTTGAGGATATGACTTGAATGATTTTTTTTCACCTAAAATGACTCCTTCTTTATAATAGCTGTAAAGGTTTTTCAGGCAGGTTTCTACAGCTTCAGAAACATACGCTTTCGCCAGACACACTTCACTTACAATTTTCACAACTTCTGATACCAATGCAAATGCATAGCGTAATATTTCCGCTGCTCCTTGTGAAATAGTTGCTTCATTCGCGATTGCCGTTAACACGTCTGCTGCTTTTTCCCCCACAGTTGTGGCGAAGCAAGTATCGATATTGTAATAAAAATTGGACTTGTTAAATCTCCTCTACAAGCTACAAACTAAGACAATTGGTTGACTTTTAATATGTTTCCTAGGAGGTGCACCGTCTTAAAAGTCTTGCCGAAAATATCTACAATTCTATCAAAGAGTTCAACACGTCAGGATGCGAACCTTGGGTGATAAAATATCACAACCAACTGTCTGGTACTTTTTGTGAAAATCGTCTGATGTTGAAACATTTGAATTTATCCTTACTCTCTTCTCAATTATTTCAAAAACTGTCAATTGGCAAACATGTGTGTCCCCTCTCAGAAGAAAAAAGCGTGTTACTCTTCAAATAATGAGGCGGATGGCTGATGAGAAAGAACTCCATAACATCAATACCAAGTATGTTGCTGTTCTGACCCTAGTATCGAGCCACTTGTAAAAATCCTTGAACACTTAGTTTCTGTAAGGTTACTGCTGCATCAACACTAATTTCAGCTGATAGTATACGCAATAGAACAGTTTAACATTCCAGCAATATGAAAAAATAGAGCGAAGTTGAATTGCTCCAACTGTGAGAAAGTACATAATACGATATGAATCAACCACATGTTTTCTAGTTTCATTTGCGCAAGAATAGATTGAAACGATCTGAGTATACAGAATGATAGAGCGCATTAAAAACCTAACGATAAGATGTCAAACTCATTGTTGTTTACGATACATGTTACGATATATGTTTGTTTGGTCATATTTCGATTTAATAATTGTTAATAACTACTTTAATTCTTTGTCTTTACACTTATTAGACACAAAATTTGAATCTCATCATTCTATTAATATATTTTTACCAAATTTCAGTACACAAAATATTTAATAATTGACACGATTAATATCACCCCCTATATAACAAAAGAGTACTTTCTTCTCTTCCTGACCGTCTTACATTTTCAACCGATATCTAGCATACATTTATGTACGTCGGTAACAGAGAAAAGTTAGACATTTTTCTTTTGTGTACAGGATTTTTTAAAATCAATATCTGTGATCAGTGTAAGTGATGTGGAGTAATGTAAATTTTAATAATCTTTTACACGTTCTTCAAAGTACTTCAAACACGTAATTACAGTTTGGACAATTAAAAAGGGTAATTCCGTTTTATCATTGAATCATGCGAATTTATTACTTTTGCTTAATTGTTACCGAAAAGTTGCTATAAAATCTATGTACTTTGCATCTATGCTAGTGAATACGTATTGATTAGGAATAGGTTGATTAAGTTAAGTATTGATTTAGAAAGACCTAACGAGGACCGTATCATTCCAGGGAACCGAAGCAGCTGTTCATATTTTGTCCTTGTCTTTGTATGTAATCACAAAAGAGCATGCAAAGTACCTGTTAACGATAACCCTGCCCTCGACAACGTGACATTTGTCTAACAATGAAAAACAAACTTAATGGCAATCTTCAAGGACTCACGAAGTGATATCTTGAATGAAGAGACGGAAACGGAGTTCAACAATTTATCAGCAATAACACATACGATGCTAGTATTATTTTCTACAAGCTCAAAAAATACTTGCCTGTTATATTTATTCCTACATGTATATTTCGAAGTTTCATGGCTGTCAATTATTTTTGTGTGAAAGGAGAAGGCGAAGAATTATACAACCTGTATTTTCTATCACCATCGTGTTCGTGTTATATATGTGTGTGTGTATATTATATAATGTATATAATATATATATATATATATATATGTATATAATATATATATATACATATATATTGCCTCGGTAACACTACGCAGAATACATTAATATATTCTAACAATAGGAGAAACTAACGATACGTAAGTTTTGAGGATATTGGGCTGAAGGTAATTTTCTTAGATTAGAAATTGCACGATGACTGTAAGTTGCCACCGCTATTTCTCTTTCAGAAAAAAACTGTTTTGCAGTAGGGCATCTCAAATAATCGCTTCTGTTCGATATTGTACCTGCAAGTTAATTTTACACCCCGAAAAGTTTTTTTTTTGTAGAATACACAACATTTACATGACTTATTATTAATGATATTGCTTCGGAAACTTTTTAGTCACGTTCATAATATCAAAATCTTTATCTCTAATAGAAATCCTGCTAAATGTCTTGGTTTTTATCAAGATTTAAGATTAGGTAATTCTAGTGCACATACAGGTACTTTTCATTGTTTTTCAACAAGAATTTACACTATGGAACATGGTGACTAAAATAATTTCTATAACTTGTTAAATGAAAATTATTCTAATAAATATATTCCAAATTTAAACATTAACATCTAACATACTTCTGCTCCAGAATCGCCCATAGAGGAATAAAATCCTACTTTTGACGGTACAGCGACACCTGAAATATTCCTATCCTACAAGAGAATAGGAAGAAATTAATACGATGTGTCCAAGAAAATGGAAACAAGTTATTTTGGCTCTCAGCTTTTATAAAAATGAAATTTAAAGTGCACATTTCAAATGGAAGAAAAAGCCATTAAAATTTATTTTAAAAGCATAAATACGAAAAACCTTTTGATTAAAAAAGTATGCAACCACGCAAAACTAGTCGAGATTTTTTTAAATGCTTAAATGATTTTTTTAAATGCCAAATATTTAATTATTATTAGGTAATTTTTATTACATGATCTTATTGTAATTAATTTGTATCATGGGTCTTGTGCCCAAAATGCATATCACTATGCGTTGCTTGTCCCTTTTGTACGATTTAAAGGATTCCAGGTAATAATTTGGAACACGAATGCCACATCCATAACCGACATCCATACCACAACTATTTTATAAAATACAATCTTTTATAAAATATAATCTATTATAAAATATAATCTATTAAGTTGATATTGAAAAGAATGTGTAATAATGAATAAATGTGTACTCTATTGTCTAGGGGCTATATGCTTTTGTTGGAAAATTTGTTATTTTAAGAAGGGCTGTAGTAATTAAACTAAGATTAGCGGGTCAAAGAAAAAGTTAATGAACACATTGGTACTATTTCTTCTTAACTTCCAAAACCTCAACGCCATTACAATATTTCTATCGTACGTTGCTCAATCTTTACTCTCAGCAGTGTCGTGAAAAGCTAAGCAGACAACTCCATTTTCAAATCAACATCTACGCCAAGCACGACGATTGAGCAGGCTGCTCGGCGGCACTGCCGACCCTCATTGCTCGCCGATGGTGGCAACAGCAGCAGCAGCAGCAGAAACAGCAGCGGAGCACTAGCAAAGTGCCCGGTAATGGAACGGCGCCTCAGGAAAATCGCGCGACAGAAGCTGGCAATACAACGCACAGCAAATACGGCGTTCGTATCCACTCCGCTCCTATCCACTCAGGCTAGGCCATCCAATCAAATACAAGCTAACGAACGGTGACCCGGACACTACGCCGCTCAGATCGGACATCCGCACCGCTACGTTGGGCATCCCCTCTTCTCCAGCCTGCCAGAATTCGGAGGCAAGATATAGACGTTACCAGAGATCCAGATAGCGCCAAATTTCCGAAGGCTCACAAAACCCACCGATCGACCACGACTACTTGGCGATACAGACTACACGAGATGACTTCGTATTAGAAATGTTTCACGATAACAAAATTTTACTATACGGAGAATGAATACGTCAATAATTAAAATACTTCTCGGTGATATGTACATCTGGCAATAAGTTCGCCTAAGCCATGAAGTATATTCCTATTACTTCATCAATACTCAAATGCGCTCCTGAATATATGAAGTTCATCTGTTTTAACCAGTAGTACTAGTTAACTAGTAGTTAGAACTCTGCGAGTTGAGATATGCATTAAATTTGTTACACAACGAAAGACTTCATAACTGATCAATCGCCCAGCACGAGATCATGGAAAATGTTATGGTACTTCTCATGCAGCTTTCGTTTAATCGAAATTCGTAGTTGTCGCCTCCAATGACAGAGTGCAGCAAACGGAATCTGGCTCATCGCATCCAATCTGTGCTGACCGGAGCGGGTTCGGAAAAGTGTGCGTTATGCTTAAACCACTCACGATGGCACCTCGACAGAAAGAGATCGATGGTGCGTCGGTGTGTAGAATGTGTGTGTGAGGGAGAGTGTGTGCGGGAGACAGAAAGAGAGAGAGAGAGAGAGATTAGTGGGAAGCTTACGACAGACTGTGAGTCCAATTACCTACAGGTGTTACGACCAACACAGAGACATGGATCTGCTTTTGGTTCAACTAAAATTCGTCTAATATAAGGGAATCTTACAGTGGTTGATGACGTAGGTTGTATCTGGTACGGATATTCTCGTATTTTCAGAATGGAACTGAAAATTTTAAATAAATGATTCATTCAAAAGAAAACACTCGTATCCATCATCATTCGTACTTTCCCTCATCCCACACATCCTTCCTTTGCTCCTATTTATACTATTAAAACATTCTCAAAGCGACGTCGTGTGATTCATGTTATTGATAACAATTGAGGCGTCGTAAAAACGAATTAAGGTGTAACCGTGAGCAACCCAAAATAAGATATGATACTCTTATCTATAAAAATCGTCATTGCTGTTGTTTTGTTTTTTCAATAACAAAATCCACTTAGGGTACAAAGATTCCACTTAGGTCCCCTTAGGGTCCTGGTTTAGAAGAGCCATTACGAAACATTACGAAACTTATTAGCGAATTATTTTCTTCTGTTCTACCACGCTATTAATATTATTAGTACATTCTCCCCCACATGCATGTTTGGCTCTATTCAAATAAAGCTTTTGAGCGTACATCACATTTTAGTCACCAAGTAGTCGACTGAAGGAATTGACAGGACCATCATATCTTCGAAGAGAAAGAATACCAATTAACTGCTTATTTTACAAGCAAAAATACCTAGTACAGATTATTAATGGCCACATCTGTACAGAATACGACTTGTGGTAGTAATAAGTGGTAAAGGAAAAACCATATATTCAACCTATAGTAAACGTTGACTGACCACGCTGAAAAGACGTAACTCCGCAACAGTGCAACACGTTTTCAAGCAGTTCCCAACAAAATCCAAAAACGCACTCACCATCCGTGTTGACAGCCGACACGTAGGTCCAGTTGAAGCGCCGCACCAGATCCACCATGACCTGAGCCTGGTAGTAGTCGGAGGGCACGACGCGCAGGAAGTAGTTGAAGCGGCTCTTGTCGCTGAGGTCCTTGGACGTGGTGGAGTAGCCCACCTGCGGGATCTGGAAGAGCTGCAGCAGGTTCTGCACCTGGATGGCCACCGACGACGACGCCGGCCCCACCACGCCCACCAGCGGCGCGCGGCGCGGCGGCCGCCCGCCCAC
>BOPP01000037.1:8671396-8673896 GCA_017312745.1 Gryllus bimaculatus
TCAGAGCATCAAATGATATCACTGCAGTGACTCTGACCCGGAGGTTCTAGGTTCGAGTCCCGAAGGTGACAGAATTTTCGACAATACCTTGTCACCTAGGTCGAACTCAATCGCTGCCTGGTGGAGAACTCTAGCGGCCGGCCGTTCCGATCGGTAGTTTTCTGTGGTTTCTGCGATCAACACCAGGCGAAGACCGTAGCAGTACCCTAACAAACGAGCCACGGGCCGCGCGCGATCTTTCCTACCTCTTCCTTGTTGTATCCTTATCCTTTACACACACACACACACACACACACTAGCATGCACTACACAACCACACATAACGGGAGACCGGTCGGGAACTTAGAGCTTATCCCGGCTGGGACGGCTGATGGAAGATACCTGGTTAGGGAAAACCGCACTACCCGACGGTAGGTCGGCGCCGGTTCTCCCTATCCAGCGGGAGAAGAGCACCACAACCGCCCGAGCAAAAACATACACTACACTTACAGAACTAATAACCCTAGTAGTTGACGCACCAGGAAAAATTTAAGGAGATATTTAAATTCAGCGCGTGGTAAGGGAAGGCAGCTTAAAATAATTTGGGGATTTAAAGTTTGTAGTCAGCAACAAGATGAACCCTGATATTTAATCAGAGACGATATTCGGGAAATAGTCTTGCACTGCAGTTATGCCAAGCATTATACAAATCTATTAGCCAAATGAGGATGGACACAAACAGATGGACGTACAAAATTACAACACTGGACCCTAGGACTGGCAAGAGAAATGTCAGAAGACAGCGAACACGGTACTGAGACGGCGTGGTAAGAAGATTGGGAAGACGATGGACCACAACAGCAGGCGACCGCGCAAAATGGAGAGAAGTCATTCACACACTCGATGAAGTCAGCTGAGAAAAAAATAACTGTGAAGTGATAGTCAAAAGTGATAGTGAAGTGATAATAATTAGACATGAACAAAATGATGGAAACAGTGAAAAGTAAACAATAAATAGTAACGAAGAAGCTATCTAGCTTATAAATTTAGAAGCTTACAATGTAAGAGGTTTTTTCCCTATTAAGGGATGTGAATAGGCTAGTAATAAAATTAGCGGAATGTATTCCTTAAAAACACCGGCAACACAATCGCATCACGATAAAAAGACTTTACATCGTTTGTGCCAGAATTAAAATTTTAAATTCACAGGATTACTTCCCTTTGATGGATTTCCTCGTCCACATACAAGATAATGCATGACCCCTGTACAACCAGTTTTAGTGTTCTTGCCAAACAGTTGTCTCCGATGAGTTGATTACCAATAACGTGCAAATACCACAAGCGTATCTTCGATATATGAGCTTCCCTTCCATATGTTGGTTTTTGATAATTTTGGATTTACCAATTTTGGAATTATATCATTAATTTATACATTCAACTAATTACAATAAACAAATTATTACTTTCATAACATTAATAGGAGAAACAATGTGAGTGTGCCGCGTAGTGCAACTAGTTTGACGTTAGTATTCGTTTTATGTTAATTACGGTCGATCAATTAACCTCAATAAAATTCAGACATTTATTTCGCATTCCTGATCGTAGACACATGTAGTGTTATCTTGCACGCATCCCATATTTCCAATGCTTAATGGAGATCTTTTTTCGATCCATGAGGCACGGAATAAAGAGATCAATCCATCGCTCGGGCCGGACAACCGGGAGAGTAAAGAATCGCAAGAAGTTCTCGACCGAAGAGGCACGGAATAAAGAGATTAATCCACCGTTCGGACCGGACAAAAGAGAGAGTGAAGAAACGCACGTAGTTTGTCAGTCAGACAGCTGCATCCGACGCTTGCCAGAGATTTGCTATGACAATGTGCGGTTCAATCATATGTAATAGGTATCAACCTTTCACTCACTCTGGGAATGGGTGTAGGGGTAGGAGGAAGATAAAAGGATACCGGTCCTTTGTTCGAGGTATTACTCCTCTGGCATTCGCTGGCGATTGGTCGCAGAAAACCACGGAAACGATCTCTCAGATCTGCATGCGCACGGCCTCATCACCGAGTGTCAGATCTGCATGCGCACGGCCTCATCACCGACTGGATGGCTGTGAGCTGCGACTACAGGAACAACGGAAGGCATCAGATTTGAAGGCTCATTCACAATGAAAACATTTACGTTAACGCAGAAGTGAGGGCATAAACACGTGCTTTTAACGTGAACTTCAACGTACCATTCACAAAGACCATCAACGTAAACGTGAATACGGTCACTTATCGACATAATGACCTGTCCAAACAACTGATAGCTAGCCCTAAATTTCTACGCTCTACAATCGAACGGATGTAAGCGAAATGGCTTTGAAAATTCTAGTAGTTCGATGTTTCCGAATGTAATGGTCGCGATAAGGGATTCTAAAGCGCGATTTATCAGTTTTGAGTGTGAAATGAAATGTATGCTGTTACAACGAACGTGGCCTCTCTATCGACAATGTAAGACGTTATTTGAACATTGC